>CM021101.1:741960424-742185752 GCA_007115665.2 Sequoiadendron giganteum | reverse complement strand
TTCACAACATAGTTTACATGAAATTGATGTAAAATAATGTATTTGACCCTCTCCATTTGGTTTCTTATCTACAAATTAAAGCCTATAGACTAGTTCTTTACGTATTTAACATGGTCCACAATGTCTACAAAAGGTAAAAAAATATGGATCATAGTAATAAATAATGGATGTTGGTAAACCAAAATTGACCCAAATATGAGTGAAGAAAAGACACAAGACATTTATCATGGTGAGAATTTTATGCATGTGATATGATGGACATCATGGAGAACCCATCGACCATAATTCATATTTACTCATGTTGGTGATTTGTTGTAGGTAAATTATGTTCAAGAAATCCATGCTAATGGATTCTTATGGTTGTGTTAGAATTTCAAGAGTGGTGTAGTTTCCAAGCTTCCTATTTTTAGGGATGGATGATTTGATAAACCATTTGAATGTCATAAACAATTTTTCCAAGACCTATATTTGAAATTAGTTATGACTAGATCATAATAGAGGGAGGGAGAGAGTGAGGGAGAGAGAGAGAGGGGGGGAAGGAGGTAGATAGGAAGTGATAGGGTGGGAGGGATAAATGGGAGGAGGGAGATAGGGAGTAGTAGTGTGGGAGGGATGGGTATAGAGAGAGTTAGGGAGGGAGGAAAGGAGGGGTATGTTAAGAGAGGTTGTGGACGTGTGTGTGAGGGAGAGAGAGGGGTGGATGGAGATAAGAAGTGGTAGGGTGGGAGGGATAGAGGGAGAGAGAGAAAGAGGGAAGGAGGGAGATATTAATTGGTAGGGTGGTAGGGATAGAAGGACCCAAAATGGACTTAGTAGGAGGGAGAGATGTGATAGTGTATGGTCATGAAAAGGAAGATCATTGTCTTTGAGAGAGTAAGTATGTGTGATACATACAATTTTTCCCTATGTGGTAGCAAGGACACTCGATGCAAGGTCCAGGAAGGACAAGGTAAGATGATCAAAACTATTTGTATGAAGGCTCACCCAACAAATTTGGGATGTGATAAGATCCAAATCAAAAAGTTATAAGTAGGGATTATGCGATGAGGGTATGAGGTTATAGGATGGAGAAATGGATAATAAAAGATATGGAGAAGAAATTAGAAGATAATGAAAATGAGTACTAGGGGGTATTATTAGGTAAGAGTAGTAGAGATTAATAGAGCAAGGTTGCACTCCATTTTAAATCTATCTAAGGAGAAAGGTTATTTAAAGTGGAAGGTATTGTCTATTTTCTTTATGTTTATGTATATTACCTTCTTTCATTTTCTTGTCATTAGACTAGAAAAATGAATGAATATTTATTTTTATGGTAGTGATCCCCAAAATCAAATAAAATACCTTTGGTTCCTTGTGAAAATGTATGTAGATAAAAATAATATGGTTGAATAGGTACAAGTATTAATTCCATCCAAAATAAATCTTTTGTATTCAAGATTATTTGGATAATGGGATGAGAGAGGTATGCATAGAGAGAGTAGGAGAGAAGGAGGGAGGGAGGAAGGGAGGGAGGGATAATTGGAGGGGTACGTGGAGAGAGGTTGTGTGTGTGTGTGTGTGTGAGAGAGAGAGAGAGAGAGAGAAAGAGGTAGGACATGTAGGTATAGTGAGAGTGAGAAAGGGAAGTAGGGAGGGAGGGAGGGAAGGAGGGGTAGGTGGAGAGAGGTTGTGTGTGTGTGTGTGAGAGAGAGAGGAATAGTTAAGTTTTCATTAGAGAACTCAAGGTTTGGATACACTCCAAAAAATTGTCATATATCTTCACTCTTGACACTAACATTGACATGATGAAACATGCGAAAATAAGTCTAGGTTTAGGTACATATCCTATTTTTAGTATTAATTATAGTTTTAATTTACTTTAGCTCTAAATAGATCTACTTAAGTACCCCAATCCATAGATTTTCCACATGTCTATATAGCCCTTCAAAACAAACTTACTCATGATTTCCCAAAGTAATGGTTATTTCTAAATTCTTATACTGGTATTCCTTGTTGACTTAGTATTCCTTAAGCTTAGTAATTCTAAAAACACTTGAAAAGAAGTAAACCAAAGTGAATAATATAGACAATGTATTGACTTAAGAGATTCTTCCTACTCTTGAGAAGTTGAGGAAGGTGCATGTGTAGTATGTGCAATGGGAAAATGGCAATACATAACTAGAGAAATAGGTACCATAATGTATGAAATCAAAAAGGGATGTACTCTAAAAACACTTGATAAGAGAGGTAAGGTTGAAGGAATAGAGGGGATATAGGAAAAGTAGAGAGGGAAGGGGAGAGAGAAGTAGATAGAGGGGGTAAGTTGGGATTGAGGGAGACGTAGATAGGGAGGGAGAGAGAGGGAGGGAGGTAGTGAATAGTAAAGGTAAGGTTAGGTGGAATGAGAAAGAATTTAATTTTAAAAATTAACACAAAGTAATTTTAAGAAAGAGGGGTAGGTGGAAAGGGATTAGTTGCAGGTTTCATAACACACATTTTTTTCCAACCTATAATTTTACAAAATAATAAGAATGTAATGAAACACCTTTTGTTATTTACATAGTAGGAATGTAATGAAATTCACCTTCAAAATTTATAACAAGTCTTGGAGTAAACATTGTGTTTAAATTTCTTCATATGTTCGAAAAATAAATAACATTTCATAAGGAAATGATTGATAGGGGATAGTGTGTTTTCTAACACTAGAAATAATGTGAGTTTTTCCATAAGGAAATAATTGACAAGGGACAATGTGTTTTCCAACACTACAAATAATGTGAGCATTTTTTGTTGCAATCAAATTAAGAAAGTGAGTATTAATGTAATTATAACATTTTTTATTTACACAACATGAGTGTAATGAAAGTCACCTTCAAAATTTACATTTAATGTAATTTAACCTTTTATATGTTGTGCAACAACACCATTGAATTTTGATCTATCAAAATTATTTATAAGATCATTATAGGTAAATTGAGCATTTCCTAATTGAGCCTCAAGGTGCCTAATACTAGTCTTGAACTTTTGAACTACCTAAAATTCTTGCAAACACTCGTTTTCTAATGTCTACATGCACCATTATTCATAAGAAACACCTTCCATTTTTTTCTTTATTTTCTCAACTTCATGTATTTTAGATTGCAACTCTCTCTCAACAGCATGAACCTCCTTTTCTTTTTATCAATGTTTGTTAAAATTTCATAATTATAGAAATAACATAAGGTGCTAGTAAGTGATCAATGTTTGTTAAAATTTATGATTATCATGAAGAATTATTGCATCATGTTAAAGGATATATTATTGTTGGGAATCTTGGCCATGGTAATATGAGAATAAATTCATAAGTTTGTATAAAGAGAATACTTACACTATGATAAGATCTAAATCAAAAATTTAGATGTAGATATGTACCCCCAATATACAGTAAGTGATATGGAAGGGTAGGAGGTGAAGATGTGGTAAGGTAACCTAGGATGGGATGGATTGACACATAATCAAGAAATGATTGGTTTATGGGGCTTGATAGATATATGATGGGGTTTGCATTATAGATTTCTATACACTATCTATCTCATAATTCTTTTAACAATTTATTTACAAGACTTGTGTACCTTTTTAGATAATACTTTCATGTCTCCACCCAACTGAATCTCTTTTTTGTATTTAGATCTAATTTTTCCTTTTTCTTGTCATCTATTTCAAGTTGTATTTTTTCCATGAAATTCATAAGTTCAAGAATCTTTGATTTCATTTGTTTAGCTCCACTTATAGCAACATCTCTCACTTTATTTTCTTGCACAAATTCATATGCAATACAAAACCTTTGAATAATAGATGTAAATGTTTAAGGTGCCTTTCATTACATTTTTACTCTCTAAATAACAAAAAAAATTCATTACAATCATACTATCTATGCATATAGGGAAGTAGAGAGGGAATAGGAGATATAAGTATATAGAGGGGGGAAGTTGGGAATGAAGGAGAGGTAGGTAGAAAGAGAGGTGGGTGGGATGGATTGAGGGAAAGGTAGTTCAAGAGGGAGAGGGTGAGTGCAAATAGAGAGAGAGAGAGAGAGAGAGAGAGAGAGAGAGAGAGAGAGAGAGAGAGAGAGAGAGGTGTAGGTACATAGAGGTAAGGTGAAAGGAATAAATAAAGATGTAGGTAAATCTAGATACAAAGGTAGGGTGGGAGAGGTATAAAGAGAGAGATCTTGTGAGTGAGAGAGAGAGGGGGGAGGGAGAGGTAGATAAATACTTTTAAAATATATCTCTCTCTCCCTCTATAATGATCTAGTGATAACTACTTTTCAAATCTATCTCACCCTCCCTCGCTCACTAACTAGTACCTTATGTTTTTTCTACAATTGTGAAATTTTATATGGACTTGGATATTCTAACCTTTTCAATTTTAACTTATCAACCATCTCTTTTGGTGATTAAATATATTTACTACCATTGTTTGAATTTATAACACTTATATTTAGTCTTGTATATATTTGTAAAGAGACTTCTCCTTTGTACTTGTTCTTTATTGATACCACCACCATTTAAAAAAAATCTAATTGCTCTATCACTTTCTTCTTTAATAATTCATAGCTTTTATAAGGAATTTAAATATTTCAAACTCCCATCCACATGCCTTATAAACATATTTGAGGAAAATTATATTGAATGATTAATTATTATTATTGCATCAATTACATGGTAAAAGTGAGCCTTCAATTGTTCAATTAATCAATTACAGTGTAAATACGGATAACATTAGTCATTTATAGTTTCATGCAATAGAATAGTTGCATATGAATTTGTGCAAGAAAATAAAGTGAGAGATGATGCTATAAGTGGAGTTGAACAAAGGAACTCAAATATTCTTGAGCTTAAGAATTCCATGGAAGAAATACAATTGGAAATAGATGAAAAGGAAAAGGAAAAATCAGATCTAAGTGGAAAAAATGAGAATCAATTGGGTGGAGACATGAAAGTCTTATAGATAAAAAGGTAGACAAGTCTTGTAAAGAACTTATTAAAAGAAACATCTACATTCTCTAATCGTAAAGACACTCTCAAAGCTGAGAAAAAGGTGGATACAAATCTACATAAAATTATTCAAGACATTGAAAAATCTATCCAAGAAAGGGACGTTTCTATCCTAAGGGTTGATGAGGGAGTAGTTGATCTAAAGATTCAAGTAAAAGATATGAAAAAAAAGTTAGAATATCATGACAATGAATAGTAGGGGGTGTTAACAAGTAAGAGCAATGGAGATGATAAAAAATTTGTGTTGCATATTTTCCTCACTCTCTCTACCTACCTCTCCCTCTATTCCTTCAACATTACCTCTCTCTACCTACCTCTCCATGTCTCCCTTATTTCCTCTCTTTCCATTTATCTAATTTTACCTTTTCCTTATCATCTAAAACTAATTTTGTCATGACTCCCTATCTCCAACCTTCCCTCCTCTCCCTTCATCTATCCCTCCACCCTACCACTCCCTATCTCCTTCCTTTCCTCTTCATCTCCCTCCCTCTCTCCCTCACACATACACACACCTCTCTCCACCTACCCCTCCTTAACTATCTCTATTCCTATCCCTCCCAACCTACCACTCCCTATATACCTCCTTCTCTCCCTCCCTTTGTACCTCCCACCCTACCACTCCCTATCTCCCTCCTTCCCTCTTTCTCCCCCTCGCTCTATCCCTCCCACACTACCACTTCCTGTCTCCCTCCTTCCCCCTCTCTCTCCCTCCCTCTCTCCCTCACACACAAATACAACCTCTCTCTACCTACCTGTCCATTCATCCCTCCATAACTCTCTTTGTACCTATCCATCTCACGCTACCACTACCTATCTCCCTCCTTCCCTCTTTCTCTCCCTCCTTATATCCCTCCCACCCTACCACTCCCTATCTCTCTTCTTCCCTCTTTCTCTCCCTCCCTCTATCCATCCCAACCTACCACTTCATATCTCCCTCCTTCCTCCTCTCTCTCTCCCTCTCTCACACACACAAAACCTCTCCCCACCTACCATCCCTCCCTCTCTCTCTCTATACCTATCCCTCCTTCCCTCCATAGATTTAGGTCATTTTTGTAGGCTCAACTTAATGCATATTGGTAAAGGAATACTTATAGGATTATCATTGTGCATGTCGAACCACTATAGAATAGTCTTAAGATACTTCCTCTAGTTTAACCATAGCTTCTTTATGTCCATCAGAGTGTAAGTATTCTCTTTATACAAATGTATGAATTTATTCTCATACTACCATGGCAAAGATTTCCAAAAATAAATGACATATATCCTTTAACATGATGCAATAATTCCTCATTATATATACATATCTTAAATTTTAACAAACATTTTTCACTTACTAGTACCTTATGGTGTTTATACAATTGTGCTAGTTTTTATATTGATTTGGATACTCTAAAGATAATTATATTTAGTCTTGTATATATTTATAAGATAGGAAGGAGAGGGGGAATGAGGGAGATATGAATTGGTAGGGTGGGAGGGATAGAGGGAGGAAGAGAAAGAGGGAAGGAGGGAGATAGGGAGTGGTAGGGTGGGAGGGATAGAAGGAGGGAGAGAAAGAGGGAAGGAGGGAGATAGGGAGTGGTAGGGTGGGAGGGATGGAGGGAGGGGTAGGTGGAGAGAGGTTGTGTGTGAGAGGGATAAAGGGAGGGAGAGATAGAGGGGTAGAGGGAGATAGGGAGTGGAAGAGTGGGAGAAATAGAGGGAGGGAGAGAAAGAGGGAAGGAGTAAAATAGAGAGAGGTAAGGTATGAGAGGTAGGTATAGAGAGTTAAGAAGAGAAGGATGGATAGGTCAAGAGAGGTTGTGTATGTGAGGGAGAGAGGGAAGGAGGGAGATAGGGAGTGGTAGGGTGGGAGGGATAGAAGGACCCACAATGGACTTAGTATGAGGGGAAGATTTGATGGTGGATTGTGTGAAATAGGTACCCAAAATGGATTTATAGGATGGATGAGGGATATGGAGAATGTTTTTCAGTTGGTATGATGAAGGGGGATGGTGAGAATCTTTAGAAGAATGATAATAGATAATTTATTGACTTAAGAGATTAGTTCTATACCCCCGATAGCTTACTTTATTTGAGCTTATTTTTTTTATATTACATTCATCTTCACCATGAGCTCCTTATGTACCTTCTCTTGCACTATACAATAAAATGGATTGTGGGATATACCGAAAAACACTTGAAACGAAGTAGACCAAAGTGAATGAGATAGATAATGTATTGACTAAAGAGATTATTCATGCTCTCGAGAAGTTGAGAGATAGATAAATAATTGCATATTGGAAAACACAATGGGTTGTGAGTGATTGTATTCTTCTTGTTCTAAGCTCAAGTGTGGAGACCTTGGGTAGGATTGCTTGGTGGGGGATACATAAAACTAATTAAATTTAATTAAGGGGTGACTAAAAAATTGGGTTATTATGCGTAGATGGTTTTATAAAATAATATGTGGGTTGCAGGTTTCATAACACCTAGTGTTTTCCAACTTAAATTTATTTTAATGAAAACCTTTTATTATTTAGAGAGTACAAATGTAATGAAAGGAATTTTAAAAAATTACCACAATTATTACTTGGAGAAAAAAATGTGTTTCAATTTCCTGGTATGATGGAAAAAGAAATGCACAAAATAATCATAGGTTGGAAAACACAGTGGATTGTCAGTGATTGTATTTTGCTTGTTCTAAGGTCTAGTGGTGGGGTGGTTAAGTTGTTGGTAGAGTTGATTGACTAGTGGGGCAAAGGTTGTTGTAAAACTAGATGGATAATCTACTAGCATATAGAACAATAATTAGCCACTAACATCTAGAAGTTAGCTAATGGTGACATGCAAAAAATCATAGAAAAAATATTTTTTATTGAATAAGAAATATGGCTAAGGTAAAAAAGTAAAGTCATAAATAAAAATAGGTAAAAATTAAAATAGAGCTCAGTATAATGAGCACCATACGTTGAAAGAATCAAATTCTATAGGAGAAGGCATCTTAAATAATATAGGAGAAGGATGCACTAATGATGAATCAACCTTACTTCTCTATCTCTCTATAAAACCTTAATTCTATGATGAAGGCTGTTTCACAACATCTACCATATCATCTTCCATCTATCTAGTATTCATCTATTCTTTATTTCATTATGAACTACTACTTCCTCTTTCTTAAATTTCTTCATTATAAGGTCTTTCAACACCATCTTTATGTCTCTCTTAGGGTTAATCCATCATCATTTTTGCATTAATCCATTAGGTTAAACCTTAAACCATAAACCCTAAACCTAACATATATCATCATTGCATAATCCATTGCATGAAACTATAAATGATTAATTTTATCCATATTTACACTAGAATTGATTAATTGAACAATTGAAGGCTCGCTTAATTACCATGTAATTGATGCAATCACCATAATTAATTAGTCAAATTTTTCCTCAAATGTATTTATAAGGCATGTGGATGAGAGTTTGAAATATTCAAATTCCTTGTCAAAACTATTATGAATTATTAAAGAAGAAATTGATAGAGAAACTAGATTTTTTCTAAATAGTGATGGTATCGATAAAGAACTAGTACAAAGGAGAAGTCTTTTTAGAAATATATACAAGACTAAATATAAGTGTTATAAATTCAAACAATGGTAGTAAATATATTTTAGCACCAAAAGAGATGGTTGATAAGTTAAAATTGAAAAGGTTAGAATATCCAAGTCCATATAAAATTTCACAATTGTAGGAATAACATAAGGTACTAGTCAATGAGCAGTGCAGGGAGAGATAGATTTGAAAATTAGTTATCACTAGATTATAATAGAGGGAGGGAGAGATATATTTTAAAATTAGTTATCTAACTCTCTCTCCCCCCCTCTCTCTCTCTCTCGCACAAGATCTCTCTTTATACCTCTCCCACCCTACCTTTGTATCTATATTTACCTACATCTCTCTCTATTCCTTGCACCTTACCTCTCTGTACCTACACCTCTCTCCCTCCCTCTTTCTCTCTCTCTCTCCCTCCCTCCCTCTCTCTCTTGACCTACCTTTTCGTCAATCCAGCCCACCCACCTCTATTTCTACCCACCTCTCCATCTTTCTCAACTCCCCCTCTCTATCTACTTCTATCTCCTCTTCCCTCTCTACTTTCCCTATCTCCCATCACTCTCTCTACATATCTATCCCTCTTTTCCTTCAACCTTACCTCTCTTTACCTACCTCTCCATGTCTCTCCCTCCCCCTATCCCTTTATCCCTGTATACTTCTATTCCTAAGAGGATGGATTAAGGGGATATACAAGATCCTTGACTTAAATTATGGGTCATGTGAGAAAAATGGTTTTATAAATAGGGGATGGCTTAAAAGAGTACATAATTTCAGATAAGGGGTATAGAATATTTGGATTTTAAACTAAATAAGGGTCTTTGTATGGATTAAAGTAGTCACCATGATTGTTGTGTCAATTTGGTTATTTTTATGTATCCCTAAACTATAACCCCCCATACTCTCCATTGTTTAACTTTGAACATGTAAAATGAAATAATGGAAATCGACATTGTGTTTTCCAACATGCGATTATTTTGTGCAAGTACAAGAATATATGAAATGAATAAAGGAATCTACTCTAAAAATACTTCAAAAGATGTAGACCAAAGTGAATGAGATAGATAATGTATTGGTTTCAAGTCTCATAAACCAATTATTCTTGACCTCCCTCAATACTTGAATTTATATTTGATATTCAACATAGAACTCAAGCCATATTTCCCCCCTTTATCATATTTCACAACTATCCAACATCCTGAAAAAAATAAACCTAAAACATTCAAAACAAAGTTTAAGGGACATAATTGACACCATTACCACTAATATTGACCATAATTCCCATAAACTTGTTTAGGAAATCAAGATTGGACAATATAAAAATCAAACTAATTGGCACGCTCTTTGGAAAATATACATATACTTTCCTTAAATTACTATTGATGAAATGCATATTATTCTAATTAAGAGGGACCAAATGATTTCAATATCTAGCCTCATACACCCTTTTTAGAAATTATTATTATTCTTGATTACTATTAAGGTATGGTACTGAAATTATTATTCTTTTTTCTTTATCATGTATTAAGGTCTCAATAATTATCCTCATAAGTTCTTTAGAGTCTAAATAAGAAATGGATTCACCCTAAATGCTATGCAATGGAAAAAAGTATTCCTATCCTCGTTGATGTGTGAGTAAATATATTCGATATATATTACTACCTTTATCTCACTTTGAGTAATGGTGTAGAGGAGAGGGCATGTGATTTTGAGAGCCAATAGGATTTTGCACACAATATTATGTGTGAGAGTGGCTTGGTGTCCCACATCACAAATGAGTGTGTGTTTATTAACTACTACCAAAACTAATCATATCTCATAGTAATGAAACATCTATTTGGTGTAATGATCCTCTTCAGGCTATGATGTAATTGTATAGTCAATATGATAGGTAGGGGCAAGAAAGTTTGTATGTTAGCTTGTTGTTGATGGTATCCTTGCATCCACTAGTATCATATCAAAAGCATTAAAATGCATCCACTAGTATCTTGAGAAGTTGAAATGGAAAAGGAATCTAAAGAAGTCTACAGACCAAAGTGAATGAGATAGATAGTGTATTGACTGAAGAGATTCTTCCCACTCTTGAGAAGTTGAGGAAGGTGCATGTGCAGTATGTGCAATGGGAAAATGGCAATGTAGAAGTGGATAAAGTCAAGAGGTTAGACATGAGAGGATTATGTAAAAAGGTAGAAAATTCTTATAAATAACTTGTTAAAAGAAACATCTACATTCTCTAATCGTAAAGACATTCTCAAAGCTAAGAAAAAAGTGGCTAGAAATCTACATAAATGTATTCAAGACATTCAAAGCTCTATCCAAGAAAGGGAAGTTTTCCAACATTGGAAATAACTAACAGGGGATAGTGTGTTTTCCAACATGGGACAATGTGTTTTCCAACAGGGGACAATGTGTTTTCCAACATTGGAAATAATTAATAGGGGACAATGTGTTTTCCCAATAGGGGACAATATATTTTCCAACATTGGAAATAACTAAAAGGTGAACACCCATAATAATCAGTTGATCAAAGGATGAATTGAATCTAAGTAGGAAAAGGCAAGATGGTTTCATATCATACATATGATCAACTTGTAATATCATTGAAGCAAGAAAATATAATGGATTCATTACAATGGACTAAAACCAAACCAACTAGCCTTGCATACACTTAGCTGAGTTGAAATCCATACAATGTTCATCTAAAGCTATTAACCCTAAAAATAGTTTCCAAACATCCAAAATATCACCCATTCTCCCATACAAATAGAAGATTCTCAAACATTGAAACATGTTTTGGTATCAAAATGGAAGCTCACAAGTTAAGATTTGTGACAAAATGCATTCCCACTACTTTCTCTTCTTACTCATTTATCAATACAAGAGAAGGAGCAAGTTTGTTTTAACCCAACATCATTTTCCACTAAAAAAGTAAGGGTTTAAAAAAATTATAACTCAAATACATGATCATCATTATATAATAAGGCGTTAAAACTAAGATGTTGTGATACAAGATCTTAATAGTTTACCCAAACTAATATTTGTAGAAATACCTCTTAGCTTTGTATACTAGTTCTTCCCATTTGGTAACCGTTATATCCTAACTATATACAAATTCACCTCAAGTAAGCATACATAGAACAAGTGAACTGTTTAACAAATTGCTTCAAACGAGATGTAATCACATGGAGTATGGTGACTGCAGGGTATGTACAGAATGGATTTGTTGAAAACGTTCAGAAACTTTCGAGCAAATGCAATCGGCTATTGAGGCCAAATGCCTCAACCTTTACCAGCGTCGTCTTGCACAAAAGGGGAGGTGATTTTAAAGGTAGTGAAATCATTGCAGAAAATGCACCAAACGTTTTAATGAAAGGTCTTCGAAACTTCAAGCAAATGCAAATTGGTAGTTAAAAGCCAAAGTCTGCAACCATTGTGAGCAATCAACCTGATAAATATTATTGCAAAATTTGGAAGCATACATGCGGGGGGTGGAGACATATACAAGGCATGCGAACTATTTAAAGGAGGCGTCATTCCAATGGATGCCATGATTGCAATGGATACGCACAAACTGGACTTGTTGGAAAGACTCTTAAAATGCGAAATGTTGGATAAAATGTCAGAGAGATGTTTTTTCATGCATCTGCCATAGTAGCTATTGGGACAAAGGAGAGTGATTATCAACCAAGGGCGTCATTTACAGACTGTGGGAAGGCAATGAGTTGTTTGACCTAATGCATTGAATCGATTAGATTTCCTGCCATGAAAACCTCTTATCTGTCTGTCAAACTATCATGTCCGATCTGTGGTTAATTTTCTCTCCCACACTTTTACTTTTTAAAAACTCCCGTAGTTTTTTTAAAACTTTTCCTCCGTCCGTTTACCTGCGCAGTTAGCGTCACTTTTGTTTGCTGTATGTCGTTAGCTTCTCCCGTCTACATTAGTCATTGTTGTCTATTTTGCCATTTTGTATTTTGATGGGCCCCACGAACGATCATGTTGTGGGAAGCGGAATCATTCATGCCATAGGTGTTTCAAAAACAGTCCGAGAGCTTTCTTCAGGTTCCCATATAAGATTCGCATAAACCCTTTCTTGTCACCATTATCTCATTGCACACAAGCATTTGTGAATTGTGAAGGAGCATTTTGTTTTAGATTTTTGGGTTACAGTCTGTTCGATTGAGTTATTATATCTGTTGAAGTTTTGAGCGATTTTTCCATGGATAATCCTTTGTTTGGGGGGTATTGGGGTCGAGTCCCTGAAAGCTGATCATATCAAAGGCCGAATTATAATAATCCAAATTCTTACGCTGCAACTTCGTACGCCACTCCAGTAAAATCGGAGAATACGCCCAAGGTAAAACCCAAGAACGTCGTCGAAATTCCAGTCAATTTCGTCAATTCAGAGACACCCAAATCGAGAAAGGCGCCCGCCATGGACGAAAAAACAGCGGCTGTAAAATTTCAGGCGGCTTTCCGGGGATTTTGTGTGAGGAAGTCAAGGCCTCTGAATAAGTTGAGGGTTATAATGAAAACCAAGGCAGAGGCTGCAGAAATTTGGAGGCGTGTGAATGACGAAGATGTTGTGGAGTTGATTAGACGAGATGAGAAGGAGCGCTTGAAAATGACGGAGTGGATCATGTCACTACTGCTCAGGCTCGACGAAATTCAGGTTTGCCCTTTTTAATCTTTTATACTCCTTTTAATCTTGTAAAGGAAAAGGCTAAATTAGTCCTTGTTTTTGGGATTCTTACAGCTTTTCTTTTCGCAGGTTCTTGTTTTTTTTTCTAAATGAGTAGAATTTTTAAAATTATTTTTAAAGATTTTGTGAAATTGCTAGATCTTTTTAGAGTTTGCAAAGCTTCTAGGAGAAACTGTGTGCTTGCAGCTTGCCAGAAGCTTTGCGCTCCAATGTCATGGACTGTGAATGCCTTTTATTTTTTATTTTGACACACAAGGGTGAGAGGCTATGGAGTCTTTTTAGTTTTGAATTTTTTTATTACATTTACCTATGGAATTGATTTGTTTATAGTGCAATTTCTTCTTGTTTTATTTTTTTTTGCTTTTATCCTCGTATAAAAAATTCAAATCAGTATGTTCTCTGTTTCCCTAAAAACTTAATCGTTGTGAAATGCAGGGAGCGATTCCTTTTGTGCGGGAATCAAGAAAGGCTGTGATTCGTGAGCTGGTTAACTTGCAAGAGACTGTAGATGACATAATTGCTGCCAAATCGAGTCAAGAAGATGCTGCTAAAGAAATTCCAGTAACTTCTGAAGCAGCAATGGAGGAGTGCCTTACCGTTGAAGAAAATGATTGGGCAAGGTGCTTGCAGGAGAATCCCAATGAGGAGTTCAAGAGCAAGGACTTGTCGGGAGACGCGATTGAGGTCTCTGTGAGTAATGAAAAAGGAGAGGAGTCTCTGCCTTCTCAAATGCAAGATTTGCAAATTGAGGGTTCCCCTGAAGAAGACAATAATAATTCTGGAGGAGTAGAAAATTTTGAACAAGGCTCTTCAGAAGCTGGACAAATTGTGTCTGGAACTGAGGAATGCACAATGGTTGATGTTGTTGATAAAGATGCAGCGAATTTTAAAAGAAACAACGTTGAAAGTCCGGTGCTGACGGCTGATGCATCAACTACAATCCCTTGCACAGAGGAAGGTGTTGTAATAGGAAATTCAAGGGATGATGAAAACTCTTCTGAATCTCTGGACTTGTTGAAGGTGCAGACAATGCAGCCTGATGTGAAGGTAGAAACTGCAGACTTCATGGACTGTGAAGAAGCAGGGGATAAGTTACCAGAGAAAGCAAAGTCCATTGAAGATATTGGCATGTTAAGAGAAGAGACCGAGAAATTAAAGAGGACGATATCTGACCTGTTGAAGAAAAGTGAGAAACAGAGTGAGACGATTCATGATCTGATTCTGCGGATTTCACAGTTGGAAGAGCATGTATTTCAGTGCGGCAAAAAGAAGAAAAGCAGTACATCCACCAAGGAAAGAGGTGCACGAGCAAACAACAGGAGGAGAAAATCTGACAGGCATTCAAGCAATTGCTTTATGGATGATTGGTTTTGATTTCTCTCCATTCAAAGTGTGATAACGTGCTTCCATTAAAATCATTGAAAGAAATGCATACAATCATTAAAAAAGTAGACAAAATTTGAACTAAAGATCCAACAACTACTCTATCATTTCTCATTAAGTATAATGATCTTATCTATTAACAAAATAAAATACGGCCTAGCAAATTCTCATAAATGAACATTTTCATTCTAAGATAAAACAAAAAGAAATAACATAATAATAATTTAAAAACCACAAAAATACTACACATTTTGCATAATCTATGTGGATTTCAAATATATTCCATTATCTTTTATAAAACATAGTTGAAATTTAAATAGACCATAATAATGTTGTGCAATTATTTTCAAGAAATTAAAAAAATTACAAAAACTAACAAAGACCAAAATTGTCGGTTGAGAGATTGAGTTTAAAGTACTATTGCTTCCTTCTAAAGAGTGGGTAAAGTTAAGACTTAAAACTCTTTAGTATTCATAAAAATTGTTAGCTCTATTATTTTCAAGAAGGATTATTTTAGAAACTTTGAGAGAGCTTGAACTACAAATATGAGATTCCATTCCCCTTATAAAATTGAAAAAAAATCCCCTCTTATTTAAAATAAAGTTTAATTACATAGCAAAAATGAATATTGTAATACTTTGATAAGTTGGTAATGAAATTAGCTATCAAAAGAGAATTGGACTAGTGGTAAATGACTTTACTCTTTGAAAATGAAAGATGATTTAAATCATTATTTGGGAAAAATAAATTGAGATATATTTTTTGTGTTGGATTTGTTTTATTCAAGGTAAAAGAATGGGGAGTGATGATGGAAAAAATAGTAAGTGAAATGTTTGTAGAAACATTATAAATTTGTGTTTGTGTTAATATTTTAAATCATATCTTGTGGTCTATTATCAAAATAAGTAAAGAAAGGTGGATTGCAAATATGGCTACATAAGAAGGGTCCAAATAATTTGTACAACCTACTTGTTATTTTCTTATTCGTTATAAAAATATACCCAAAAATTTGATCCAAAAAAATTAAATATTATTTTATAGAAGCATTTCAATCATTACTTGGGAATATGATATTATACCACTTAAAGAATGATATAGATTACCATGACAAAACTATCCAACAATTTTATTTGGTAACTTTCAGGTAAGTTAAGTAAGTTACAAGTTGAGATAAATGATTTTTTTTTATATCCTTTTGGAATTTACATATAAAAAAAAAAATCTATGATATATATCACCGAATAGGATACAATTAATCTATTGTTAAATTATAATAAAATGAAAAGTTATTAATATTTACAAAGAAAAAAAAATTATTATTTTGTTCAAATAAAATTTTATGAGTTACAAAGAAAGATAACATAATAATAATTCATGAATAACAATATTTCCTTAAAATATTCACCCAAAATTTGAACAAAACTCAAAAGAGCTATAAAAATTATAACATTCAAAATCCGAAAAATAAATATAATTTGGATTGACTAAAATATTCCCCACATATAATCTAGCCTTAAACTCAAAGAATAGACATATTCTCAAGATTTTGGATGAGGTAAGTCCCAAGGAAAAATATAAGATCCCATGAGACTTATTCCTAGTATTGCTACAAAAGATCCTTGAGTTTTTTCTTCATGAGTTCCCCATCACAAAAATCAACCTCATTTCTCTTGGAGTGGTCATCTTTCTCTAGAACCTTAGCAACATGTGACCACTCATCATGAGTAGCACATTTTTCATCATATTTCTCTAAAAATTATGTCAATCTAGCCCTAGATTTTAAATAAATGTGCAATTTTAAAAAATTGTAATACATAAAACCATGAGAAACCAACTTGGCAACATGTTTACAAATTCTTAAATTGGAAAGGTTCTACATTGCAACATGGTTTCAATTTCGATCCTTCATCTATTTGGTGGAATAGAATGGTGCAATATCAAGGACAACCCTTGCCTTTCTCCTTTCTAAGGAATGATTATTATTTATTCAATAAAGGGTTTTGACAATTCAAGGACTTATGGGATTTTAATTCAATGGATTGGCTCTTTGGAACATCTTTAAGGATATTTTTTTGTTTAAATAGGTCTAAAGGGTTTATCATTTTTGTTAAATTGCTAGTTCCTATGGATTTAGCCATCAAGATTTGCAGTCCCTTACAATGTAATGTTTTCAAGGATCGATGGTAGTTATCCATATGACAATTTATTTTATTTCTGTTAAAAAAGATCTATTTAAGTCTCCTACCAACTATGTCTTTAAATCCAAAATTGAATAAAAAATGGAAATATAAGTTTTAAGGAAAAAACTTGGAGAAAACCAAGTGTTCGAGTTTGGAGGTCTAAAGCGGAGGCTAATGCACAAAATTTGGCCTAGAAAGTTATAAATTTCAAACTTCCCATGGGTGATAGGTTAGGATGTATGATAGTTTAGTTGGTTAAGTTCCCCTTTTCTTAGCACAATGAAATCTTAAAACACATTTTTTGGGATTGTTCGTAGGCAAAAAAAAAGGAATATTATTTTTGTTAGTGTAAATAGAGTCATTATCATATCTAGTTAGCTAATCACCTTTCTAGGATTGAATTATTCACACAGGTAACTTAAGTTGAATCCAAAAACTAATACACAGTTGAATCCAAAAACTACATATAATAACTTAAGTTTACTTAGGTTTCTTTTTCTTTTTTCTCATTTCATAGCATTGAGACATGTGTGCTCATGACTTGAGACACCTATTGACACTTGCTTACACACTTGTCAAGTGAGCTCACAAGTGTCCCACCTATGGAGGGGTAGTAAGAGCTTCACTCCTACTTTCTCACCTACTCATCCTTACCTATATAAGAAAGACTTGATCATTATATTTACATATTCTTCATTGATATTTTCTAGACATACCATTGTGCATATTTTATTCACTTGTAGAAATTGTTTCATGCTCTTTGATCTTGGCATTCTCAAACATGCTATCAGATCCACAAGAGCATGTTCCTTCCTACATCAAGGTGACTCTTGCACATAACCCTATCAATGGAACATCATAGAGCCAAATGGATAGTATTATCACATTCAGAAAGACCAAAAAATGTAGAAATACCTTTCATTTCATCAATTTTAATAATTTTTAAAAAATTTCAATTTTTTCATCATTGTGTTTGTTGTACTAAAAAGTAAAAAAGTAAATTATTTTAGTAGAGGGTTAATCTACCCTTTTCCCATCCACTTGTTAGGGTAGATTTTTCTTCTTGCAATATATATTTGGCCATTTCTTGTAAGAAATATTGTTGCAATTTCTTGGTCTATTCGGCATATTTGTAGACATTTTGTGGTTTCGTTGGCCTCCTTGCAGAGTTGTTGGACTTCTTATGGATTTGGTGTTTGCTTGTGTTTCAAGAGGTTTTAATCTTGGTTTTGGCCTTCATTAGCCTCATCAAACCTAATTGGGTTGCCTGTTTCAAAATTTACATGTATTTTGAATCTTGCTCTTCATATCTCTGGTGAAAAGAGAAGCAAAGAGAAGCAAAGAGAGCCAACCCAAATGCAGTCGCCCCATGGTGGGTACCAATAGACTAGATCATGACATCCTTTGTGGGTGCATTAAAAAGAAGTTTGGTTGCACTATCTATGTCAAGTACCTCTCTCAAATTTGAATAGCCAACAAAGAAGCATAAACTATTCCTATTATTGTTCCTATAACTATTTGTGATCGTGAGAAATGGTAAAATGCATTGAATATATCCCCTACTCTCTGAAATATATATTTTCTCTTTGAAGGCCAAGAATAATCTGTTAGTTTTTGAAGTGTACATTTAAAATTAAGAAACTTCTATTTCGAATAGATGTTTCCACTTCCAATTTAGAAACATCTAGTTCGAATAGAAGCTTCTAGTATCTCATTCAAAAGTTTTCCCGCTTTGATAAATATGCCAATATTGATCTCTCCTATTGTGTTGTTGAGAAGAATTATTATTTCTCGAATGAAGCTCTTGATGTAAAGAGATTTTTCTGTGATAATAAAAACTATTGATCCTTGCCCCGTGGTTTTTCCTCCACATTGGATGTTTTCCACATAATCTTTGTGTTCTTCGCAATATCTTATTTTGTTGTCTATTTCATTTATTGTTTTTATTTTTGTTGCTGCTATTATCATTATTATTTTGGCTTTAGTTTCATAAAAACTGGCATTAGAGCGCCAGGTTGCAAGAAGATTTGGTGTGTGTAGGTTTTTTCTTTCATTGAGCAACATGGAGGTCACAACGAGTGACATGGAGAAGTTAAATGGGGCTAATTTTTCCCTATGGAAATACCAAATGGAGGATATATTAATTTTGAAAGATCAGTATTTGCCGCTCAAAGGAATATCAAAGAAACCCACATCAATGGCAGATGAAGATTGGAAAAATATTGATAGAAAGGAAATTGCAACCATTCATCAACACCTGACTAAGAATGTGTATTTTAATATTGTCAGAGAAAAGGTAGCAACAAAACTATGGAAAAAGCTTCATGATCTATATGAGAAGAACAAAACATCAAATAAAGTTTTTCTAATGGAAAAATTATACAATCTCAAAATGAAGGAGGGTGCTTCAGTAGAAGAACATTTAAATGAGTTCAACATAATTACTAGTCATCTTGCCTATGCTAAAATCACTTTGAATGATGAGATTAGAGCCATCTTATTGATGTGTTTCATGCCAGACAGTTGGGAGAATCTGATCGTAGCTATTAGCACTTGGGCACCTGGAGGAACTCTAAAGTTTGATGATGTCAGTAGCAATTTAATGAATGTGGATCTGTGATGTAAATCAATGACAGAGAACTAGGGAGGAGAAGCCTTAGCCCTAGCCGATCATGGTAGAAAATTTGATCGGAATCGACAAGGGTGTTCGAAGTGAAGAGGAAGATCAAAATCAAGAAGAGGCAGAATCACCTGTTATCATTGTGTCAAACTGAGACACATGAAAAGAGAATGTCAAATCTGGAAGCAAGAGAAAAAGGAACAAAAACCAAGTGCAAATGAAGATACTATGGTTGTTGCATCAGATGGTGAGGTAGTAATTATTTCTTCATATGAGGATGCATGTCATTGTACTTCTAATCATGATCTTGATTGGATTTTAGATTTTGAAGCCTCCTATCATCCTACCCTAAGCAGAGAAAATTTTTTTTCTTATAAATTTGGTAATTTGGGTAAGGTTCGCTTGGGTAATAATAATTTATGTAATATTAAGGGAGTGGGAGATGTTTTAAAAAAAATAGAATATGGTTGTATTTTATTGCTTAAATAGGTTAGGCATGTACCAGAGCTTGGAATGAATTTAGTTTCAACTCGAAAGCTAGATGATGAAGGTTGCCATATAGTATTTGGCAAGGGATGCTGGAAAATTGTAAAAATTTCACTAGTTGTTGCAAAGGGGCAGAAAATAGGCACTCTTTATACATTGAAATCAAAGCTACAAAAGATAAATATTGTTATTGTTGTAGAGGATCCTGCAATAGATTTGTGGCACAAAAGACTTGGACACATGACAAAAAGAGGTCTGAAAATACTTGTTGAGAAAAAGATTTTGCCTGGAATAAAAGGTACAATATTTAAATTTTGTGAACATTGCATTATGGGTAGACAGAAAAGAGTGTCATTCTTAGGGAATAATTCAAAAAGGGATACTAAAATATTAGATTTGGTGCATTCATATGCTTGTGGCCCAATTAATATAAAATCATTGGGAGGAGCTACTTATTTCATTACTTTTATTGATGATGCATCACAAAAGGTGTGGGCTTTCCCTATTAAGAGTAAGGATCAAGTTTTAGATATTTTTCAAAAAATTCATATGGTTGTTGAAAGGGAAACCAACAAACTTCTAAGATGTATTAGAATATATAATGGTGGGGAGTATTGCTCCAAAGCCTTCAAAGAATATTGTAGTAAATATGGGATAAAGCATGTAAAAACAGTTCCTCTCACTCCACAACAAAATGGGGCAGTTGAGAGAATGAATCAGACAATAATGGAGAAGGTGAGAAGTATGCTTTCAAATTTTGGTTTGCCTAAACATTTTTGGGCAAAGGCTATCTGTATTGCTTGTTACTTAATAAACTGCTCTCCCACAACTTCATTAGATGGAGGCATTCCCAAAAAGGTATGGATCGATAAGAAGCTATATTATTCTCATTTGAAATTTTTCAGTTGTGAAGCTTATGTGCACATTCCTAAAGAACAGAGGTTCAACTTGGATGAAAAATCATTGAAATGTATTTTCATAGGATATGGTAACAATGACCTTGGTTATCGGTTGTGGGATCCTCTAAAAAGAAGAACTATCAAAAGTAGGGATGTTATTTTTAATGAAGGAAAAATATTTTAAAATATTGACAAAAGTGTGGAGATGCAAAAATTTGTTGAAATTAAAGGACATCAAGAGGAGAAACATGAAAATCTGCCATCACTAGAAGAAGCCACTACTGAAAATAATGACCAACCATTACATCATAATGGAAATGAGGAACAACAAGAAGCATAAGTCATGCAAGAGCTGCTACAAGATATTTTGGTTTGTAGATCTGCCATGCCTCATAAGGTTTCACAAATATATCCTCCCTCTGATTATATTTTATTAACTGATGAAGTTGAACCTAGTTGTTTTCAAGAAGCTTGTATAGATGAACATAGTAAAGAATGGAAGAAAGAAATGGAGGATGAAATGGACTCTTTGCTAGAAAATAGAACTTGGGAGTTGGTAAAGCTTCCAAAAGGAAGAAAATCTCTACAAAACAAATGGGTGTACACGATCAAACATGAGGGTGATGAGAAGAAGAGATACAAAGCAAGGTTGGTGGTGAAGGGATTTACTCAAAAAGAAGGTATTGACTTCAATGAATTTTTTTCACTTGTTGTTAAAATGTCATCCATTAGAATTATTCTTGGTCTTGTTGCTTCTCTAGATTTGGAATGTGAATAGTTAGATGTGAAGACTGCCTTCCTTCATGGAGAATTGGAAGATGAAATTTATATAGAGCAGCCAAAAGGATTCAAAATAAAAGGTAAAGAGAACTTGGTTTGCAAGTTGAAGAGGAGCCTCTATGGGTTGAAACAGGCACCTAACTAGTGGTATAAGAAATTTGATTCATTTATGTTGCAGCGTGGTTTTAATAGATAGAGACTGATCATTGTGTCTACATCAAGAGATATGACCAAAATAAGTACATTATATTATTGTTTTATGAGGATGATATGTTAGTTGTTGGACAGGATAAGGATATGATTAACAGGTTGAAGAAGGATTTGAGTAGCTAGTTTGCAATGAAGGATTTGGGTCCAGCACAAAAAATATTGGGCATGAAGATCATTCATGATAGAAAGAAGAAAGAATTGTTGCTATCACAAGAAAAGTATATTGAAAAGGTGCTTGACAGATTTAATATGAAGGATCATGCCAAGCCAATTTGTACACCTCTTGCTTCCCATTTTAGATTGAATTTTGATTCATGTCCTTGTGATAACAAGGAGAAGGAAGAAATGAAAAAGATTCATTATTCTTCAATAGCTGGTAGTTTAATGTATGCCATGGTATGCAAATGACCAAACATTGCACATTTAGTGGGATTAGTCAGCACGTTCCTTGCCAGTCTAGGAAAACAACATTGGCAAGCGGTGAAATGGATGTTAAGATATCTTAAGGGTACCAGTCATTACTGTTTATGTTTTGGTCATACTGATATGGTGCTTGAAGGTTTTATAGATGCAAATATGGCTGAAGATGTGGACACTATAAACTCCACCACTGGTTACCTATATACATTTTCAGGTGTAGTGGTGTCTTGGGTATCTAGGCTACAAAAGATAGTAGCCCTCTCCACAATAGAGGCAAAATACATAACTACAAATGAAGCATGCAAAGAGATTTTGTGGATACAATGATTCCTTGGAGATTTAGGCATAAAACAAGACAAGTGTGTGCTATATTGTAATAGTCAAAGTGCCATTCACTTGGCAAAAAACCCAGCCTTTCACTCACGAACCAAAAACATTGACTTAAGGTATCATTGGATTAGGAAGATGTTGGAGGAAGGAAAGCTACACTTGGAAAAGATCCATACAACTGAGAACCCTGCAGATATGCTTACAAAAATTCTGCCAAGAGCCAAGCAAGAGTTATGTAGGAGCTTGGCAGGCCTATAGATGACTTGTTGTGCAGGTTTGGGCAAGGATCAATAGTCAAAAGGATCATCTACAGTTGTGGTTTGGTATTTAGGAGCCTTGCATTTAGCTTCAAGTGGGAGAATGTTAGTTTTTTGATGTCTAAATTTAAAATTAAGAAACTTCTATTTCAAATAGATGTTTCCACTTCCAATTTAGAAACGTCTAGTTTGAATAGAAGCTTCTAGAATCTCATTTGAAAGCTTTCTCGCTTTGATAAATATGCCAATAGTGATCTCTCCTATTGTGTTGTTGAGAAGAATTATTATTTCTCGAATGAAACTCTTGATGTAAAGAGATTTTTCTATGATAATAAAAGCTATTGATCCTTGCCCCATGTTTTTTCCTCCACATTGGAGGTTTTCCACGTAATCTTTGTGTTCTTCACAATATCTTATTTTGCTGTCTATTTTATTTACTGTGTTTATTTTTATTGTTGTTGTTATTATTATTATTTTGGCTTTAGTTTCATAACATAATCAACATAGACATGGGTATTGAGAGGCTTTGAAGTAACATGAAGAATTAACCTTGTTTTATTGTTTCAATAAATAGTTCTAAATTTTATGCTTATTGGAGAAGAAATAAAGTTGAAACAAATAGGTTGTGTTGCTGATACAATTATGATATTACACTAACTGAAAATTCTTGCATTAGTTAGTACTACCTTTTGAGATGATACTATATATTTTCTTGTCCCGATATGTGAAATTTCCTTTATGGGTATCCATAAGCCTATTTTTTCTCTTTATATAATGCTCTCTCCACCAAAAAAGCTCAATCCACATGACTTAGCCATTCTATATAGTCATGTATACAAATTCAATTAAGTGGTTTATTTGTATACAAGATCTTAGCTCTTCTCAGACTTCTCATTGGCTTAATAGAGCTCTTTACAATGTATGAGTTAGTTTTTAAACACTTTTCTATCCAAGCATGGAGCACAAGAATTTACATTCACTCATTCCTCACCACAGGCTTCTCAAATCCCATGCGGCCTATCTCCATTCTACTCGCCATCTTCAACATTTTTTGAGGCAGTTTTCTCCCCCTTCTTGAGCCACGTGGTGAGATGTGTGGAGAATGACCTAATCACTAGTTTGTAGAACTCAATGCATCCAATATTCACATAATTCTCTTTTAATATACCCTCTTCCATGTGGTGGCATATTAAATTTTGAGGGGCATAACTTCCACCCCACTTATTAAAATTTTACAATTTTTTTTTTGATTTCTACTATAATTTTTCAAGAAATCTAATTTTGCATGTGAAAATAAGATCTCAGTTGTCATTTTTCAAAAGTCATAAAAATATTCACGTTTTTTAAATGAAATATTTTGGTTTCCAATCTTCAAAATTCGTAAAATATTTTTTGGATATTATTTTGAGGGACTACAATCAACACTAATAATTTTTGAAGGCTCTCTAAATCAAGGGAGGTAAACTAGGTGTTTCTACTTTTTAGTTTGTTGGTTTATGTGATTCTGTATCTCACACTAAATCTCTTCCATTTGAATATTCTTCATAATCCTCCTAATAAATGGAAAAAAAATTGTGGATATTGTGGAAAGAAAAGGAATACAACAAAATAATGTTGGTTTCATTGAACTAAGGAAATAAAACAATGTCGTGTCTCAAATTTTGTTTATATTTAGTAATGTTAAATTATTTAAAATATTTGGGAAATGAAATTTATCAATTTTTCACTTGTGATAAATTTAAGATTTCAAAGTCATTTGAAAACGTTTATCCACATAAAATTTATGATTGAATATGAAGGATGGATGTTACGATGTAGTAATGAAATCATTTTGTTTCGAGCATTGGTTAATGGTTACTGATGAAACTCTGTGAGTGTAAGTGTGTGAATGTAGGAATAGGTTGGATAATGAGAACATGGTTGAGGTAGGAGTATTTAGCCAAATGATGATCGGTAAGCATGAATGGAATCATGATCACACACACATCAAAAGATTAAAGTATCTACATTTAAAATATTAACTTGATATGAACGTTTTTGTTTTCTTAAAAGAACAAGGAAAGATGAATCAATGATCAAATAGATAGACTAGTATAAAATTAATTATAAGTTCATTAACTTTACCTTGTGTATTTATTATTTCTTTAAAATTAAAAAAGTTGTATGTATATGCATATATACATATAAGTGTTTATGTTGAGTTAAAAAATACAAATTTTAAAAGTATGATCCTAAAGGTAATATGAATAGAAGAACTAGATGATTTATTTTATAGAGATCATTTGTTTTAAAAATAAAGAAAAACACCATAATCATGTATACAAAAATGTGTATGTATGTAACATATAATAAAATAAATATATATATTGAAATATATATATATATATATATATGAACGATTCATTTATAATCCTTGGTTAGGAATTGAATGTCTTAAAAACCATGATATGTAATTATGGTCTTTTTGTTGTAAAAAATAGCAAGAATGGAACTTGTTTGGAGGGGCCGCCCATGACCTTTGAAAATAATATTTTAATGTCCAAGATAGGGGTGGCTAATAGCTATGAAAATACTCCAATTTTAGTATGAAACACATTCCTCTTGATACGAAACTACATCACTGAAAAACAAGGCAAGATAACATGATTGAAGGGAAGATATTTTTTCTCAATAAAAGGCTAGAATGAAAAGGAAAAAGGCCAATTCGTTGGGGGTGACATTGTTTCCAATCCTAATATCCACTTTTCAGACATCAACCAATGAAGGCAAAAAGGTAGAGGTATGGGTAGTTGGAATATTTCCCTAATGTATCGAAGGCTCCTGTACTTTCTTTGAGTTCATTGGTATCCTTTGTATTTACATTTTTTTGTACTAAAGGGAAATGTTAATCTTCATATACAAAAATCTTGTGAGATCTTTTAGTATTCCTTTCCAAAATGGTAGACGTCATGTTTCCTTGTCTCCATGTTGTCGATGCCCGAGCTCTATGAGATTCTTGTTGTTAACATTTAGCACTGCTTTAACAGACTTTTAAATATGAGCCATACAATTTTCAGCTTAACTAAGTGAAACATAGAAAAATAGGTTCACCAAAATGAAATGATAAAAATTGGGTGGATTATCAAATGTGGATGTTATAGTGGACCTATTTTCCCTTATTTTATTAGGAAATTATATCCAAAAAAATAATTGACTTACAACTCTTAGGTGAGTCAACTCAATGAGGGAATCTATTGATTTCCTTATGATTGAAGATGGGGTATCAACTTGAGCAACAGTTTTGGGAGAAAAACTAAAAATAGTAAAACAAATAAATTATGCCCATTCAAACTTGAAATATCAATTTAAAGCATAATACAAACATTAAAAACAAAGTTTTGACAGATTTGAAAATGGAAAAGTGATGTTTACCTATCACCAAAATGCAGTTTCAGGAGGCTACCCGGGATTCATTTTCCCATAGTCAAATGGGTCTCTGTGTAGAGGTTTGACTCAACTCTTGGGATCCTCTAGTGCCAATATGTAGATTCTATTTGATCTATGTTCCAATGTCAAAAAATCAGAAATAAGTTTTGTAGGTGAGATTTTGAGGATTGACAACAATGTTGACAATGTTTTGCAACTTTGACAAATTTTCTATTTTTTTCTCTTTAAGAGATCTTCAATCCTTCTTCAACCTAAGATTTTCAACACAAA
The DNA here is from genome assembly GCA_007115665.2 of Sequoiadendron giganteum. Lineage (NCBI taxonomy): Eukaryota > Viridiplantae > Streptophyta > Pinopsida > Cupressales > Cupressaceae > Sequoiadendron > Sequoiadendron giganteum. The sequence continues at coordinate 742,159,187 of CM021101.1, read as the reverse complement.
TACAAGAGGGAAAAAATATTTATTTTGATGAATGGGGGTTTTGCTTGGTCAAACCCCATTTGGTTAATTAAAGTTTGAGTTAAAATAATGAAACATGAAAGGAAATATGAATGAACAAGTGCTATGTTGCAACTCACCAAACTTTGAATAAACCTTTGGAGGACTGAAATGTTGATCTTGATCTTGCATATAATGACTTCAATGGATGTGGATCTTGATGGTTAAATCTTGATTTGAATGCTTGACTTGGACCTTTGAAACCTACATCATAATGTTAGCTCCAAAAACATGCATGATTGCAAAAGACTTTGACATGATGTTTGAGATCTCGATTAGTGCAATAGATCACTGTTAAATTTTATCTTGAATTCCCTTGGTCACAATATTTTCTCTTGTGAAATTTGAATTATGCAACTTAGAATTCTTAGACTTGAATTGATAAAAATACCTATTACTTATAGATATATATCCTTAATTTCCCAACAATTAAACATTACAAGCCAATATTAAAATTTAAATTCAAGAATATTAAAATACTACCAAACATATATTTTAAATTAAGTTTTAAAGGCCTAGGGAGGACCCATTTTCCCCTTGGGTGAATGGGTCCCAAGTCTCTATTTCGCCTTTGAAAAATGTAATTTATTAGGCTTATAGATGTAAAATAGGGCTTATTAAGGCACAATTAAGTCTAGTTTAATTGAGGGGACCCAAAAAAAGTGTGAAAATGTAAAGGAGTACATTTTCCTACACTACACTAAGGTGCATTTAAATGCATGAGTTGAATGATGGTTTCAGCTTTAGTCAAATACCATTTCATTCTTGCATCGGATTTTATATTTTTGGGTTATCTTTGTAACCTGATATCTTTAAAGTTTTGGGTTGTCACTCAACTCAAGCTCTCTTAATTTTAATATCGTTGCACCCATGAATTAGTACTCCTTAGAGATTTTGTTTGAACCCATGCCATCACTCCCGACCATGAGTGAGGCTCTTGCATTAAGCCCAAACACATCATATTAAATGATAACCAAAGTATTGAAACATGTAATACAATGTTTGTTAGTTATTGTAACTCATGTCATCTATGATTTATTCCATGCCACCACTGTTTGTTGTCACAAGAAAGTATACCTACACATTGTAATGCATCGAGTATATATTGACAATCGACTCATTGCATATCCTTACTGAGAGTCAGGTTGCATGTATTTATACTCATATCTTATTGTTAATCTATATTTTTATTTTGGTATTTTGATATGTTAACTTGGATATATACTTGATGATTCTCTTCATTAATATCATCCATGGGTTAGACTATTTTGTTGTAGGTTCATTAGAATTTGATTAAATGTGAGAAAGACTTACTTTCTTTTAATCTAAACATCAACACCCATTAGGAGAGTAGGTTATTTGGTTATCCAAATAGATAATGTTCTTTCTTTGCACTAAAAGATGAAACTCTCCTCTCATTACCATGATTTCATAGAATCTATCACATTCTCTTTCTATGTTATGAGACATGCGATTTCATGTCGACCCATAGCATTGTTCATAGGCTTGGCCCATCTTTATTAACTTTTCCATAATATTATAAGTAAGAATAAGGAATAAAAGGTATCATTCACACTACTAGTGTGTTGATCCCACAATATTGGTTTACAATTTTTGGGCAAACTGGACACTGTACTAATTTTTTTAACTTAATCTTCACTTTCATGCTCCTATAGTAGCTAAACTATGAAAAATTTGAGGATAAGGAAAACTAATAATTTTTGATGTTTTTTCTATAGATTCTAAATATATTTTTTTCAAAATTTTTGGAATCAGATTAAACTTTTTTTTACACCTCCTTCGAAAACTAGTTTTTATCAGTAAACAGCATTTTTAAGGAGCAATTCTCACCATATACAACATAATTTTTTTTATATGAAGGATAAAATTTTATTGTTTTCGAGTTTAGATTTGTAACTACAATATCTAACGAGTTAACTTTGTTTCATAGTGTTTTATTAAATAATTTTTCCTTAATCATGTTTTGAAGTCGAACTAATTACAATTCAGACATAGGTGGACTATATACAACATAACATTTTTTGTATGTATCCAATTTAATTTAATTTTTTTTAATGGATCAAGGACACCAATACCCAGCCTAAACATTTTTTTATTTTTTATTTGATAATCTTCCATTTTTCCACATGTGTAGAACAAAGAGCTTGATTTTCAGTGAAAAACCTACATTTACAAGAAATAAAAAATAAATATAATAATCAAATTAAATTTAATTAAAATTATAATTTTTTGGAAGCTTATAGTAATAAATACATACCTAGAAAAATAAATATTTAAATGAATTCATTTGATCCCCCAAAAGGTAAATCAAAAGTGGTTTTTATTAGCATTTTGATAGGTGTAAAGGAGACTTCATTATAGGTATGGTTTAAAACTAGTGGGGTTATATGCAAGGGGGCTTGGTCTAAGGTGGTTTGATAAAAAACTCTTCAATTGGAATCCTTTAAATGGAAATTTTCAAAGCTTAAATCATTATATTTTCTAAAAATATGTGATTTTAGCAAAAATCAGGATCTCCTAGAAAGTGTAAACCACTATTGTGGTAGCACCAAGTGTTTAACAGAGTCATTGATAGTGAGACATTTTCCAGAATGAGCCCCATGTTCACCAAACGAATACCATGAAATCCTCTAGAGAAAAATTGACTCATAAATCACCACTCCCAAGTAGCTTGATCTATTGATTGAACAATCAATGTAATTCAATCTGAATGATTGAACCTAAAGAATTATTTGTTAATTTGATTTCAAACAAATGATTACATCTTTGGAAAATGAGAAGACAAAATTGTTTAAAACGAAAAGAATGCAATAAATGAATAAATAGAACGTTCGTAACTTTCTATAAAAAATATATGAAACTTATGAAGAATTATTTCAAAATTAAAGAGAATACTTGTAAAATTCCTTAAAATTCTCTGATTCAATTACAATTTAAAATGATAATAGGTTATCTAATAATTGTTAATGTTATCTTTTATACACATTATATGGAATTGGAAGCATAACATCTTGTGCAATTTATGAATCTTCTTTGTTTAATAAAAGAATGTATACACATAATTTTATAATATAATTGAAGGGAATATATGTGTATACATAAACCAATTATGTATATACACATACATGTTATATACCTTCTTTTAACAATTTTTTTTCCTTAGTTGAATACTATATGTTTCATTCCATGTAGGATGGAGTAAGGAAATATCGTAAATCTATATGTTGATGCATGTTTTGTAAAATTTAATCAATGAAAATAGAACATGATATAATGATTGAATGTATGTGGCAAGCACAAAAAGAAGTAAAATTGATTCAATTTACTTTGCACAAATATATTGATTTCTTGAAATGCTTATGTGAAACATGTAAAAATTGTGCTTGTAGAATTCATGATTTAATATCATAAAAGGTTGGCTAAGTAAACCTATTATAAATCAGATTGTATGTTTGCAAAAAAATATTTAGAAGGGAAGGGCCATGTTTCCTTATTAATGTAGAAGGTTACCTTTTGGTACGAGTGTCAAAAATGGGCTAACAAAGAGTATAAGTTTTACTTTTTCCAAAATCTATCATTTTATAGTTATATACAACATATGCTTGGCCAAGTGTTTGCATCCCATGATATTGAATGGACTAATGTTTACGATGTAACTCTCTGCCATTTCTTGTCATTGATCTTGCATGTTCTAAATATATATAGAAATTCTTGTAGCTATGTTAGACACACATTAGATTCCACCTTGAAAATTTTCTATCTTACTAATTATTCCATGCAGGGTCAAGTATTCTTTGAGTTAGGAAGGATTTTGGGGAAGCATAACTTTGTGGTTGGGTGGAAAATTGCTTACACTATGTTCTCATCCACCACATGTGATGCGAGTTGGAAGTGGAATCACATGGAGTTTCATCTTTGATTATTGTAATTTTTACTATTTGATATATAATTTGAGTTGAATAAGTGACAATATTAGCATAGTCAAACTATGTAACCTAGCATTTTGACAGTTTAAAATAAATATAATTCATTAATTTGACATTTTTTTCTATGATTGAAACTAGTTATTCATTTAATGTCTTGAATTTAATATTCATAATGTTATAAATGATTTATATGGTGTTAATTAAGGTTGACACGTTATATTTGGTATCAGAGCTTAGGGTTAAGCTCTAGGCCTATGAGTCCATAGTGGTCAGGATTAGGGTTAGTCAAGATCCAAAAGAGCTATTTAAATAGGAAATAACAAGAGATCAAGATCCACAAGATGTAAAAATCAAGATCAAGATCCACCTAAAGTGGATAGAAGTGAGTTGTGAACTCAACTAACATCACAGCTAACTAGGACACCTAACTAGTCTCAAGTAAGCCAGGTGTAAAGCTAAGTGTACACAAACACCCCCCCTTAAGCATAGATTAGGTGAGAATTATAAAGATGGGTCTTGGCTACAAGGCCATTTTAAGTACCCATACACAATGTAGAACTCTCAGAAATAGAGAAAGATAGAAAACCCAATGGGAAAAAACTATCCTCCAAAAAGAGAGAAAGCAAAAGATGTACAAGTGAAGACCTCCCAAGAACTACTTCTATCACAAGAGTAGAATGAGATTTTCTAATAGGATAAAATAATAGAAGGTCTTTGAGACCCCCCCATACTAAATATCCTACTACAGTGAGGCTGAATAGTCAAAAAAAGATGTAGATGTACATCCAAGAATGTCAAAAAGTGTTCCTTCCCTTAGGAACAAATGAAACAACTTGAAGATGCAAGATATCTCCCTATTCTAGATAGGAATATAGAGGAAGATGTATGAATAATCTTGAACCAAGCTGAAATGGATCCAAGGATGGTGGTGCCCATTGAGATGTCGTTGAAGTGTGCTCATGTGTTCCCATGTCGATATTGAAGGATGTCATAATCAAATCAGGTGCATGCCTAATAGATGAAGATGATGAAAATCTAGAACCATGTGAAGAAAAATATAGAGCATGAATATCGAAAGAGACCAAGGGTGATGCAACTTCATCGAAACTCTCATCAAATAGACGAATGATGTCCTCAATGTGTGCTTCCAAGTCAACAATGCGAGAATCTATTAATAGACATGAAATGTCAAGTAGGATTTTGTCCCAATCAGCAATTCTAGGAAGACTAATGTGATCTTGCTGAAAAGAAGTACTCAAAGATTTTGAAGAAGCAATTGTGAAATATGATGAGGTAATAGTAGAAGGTGGAATGGTGACTTCCACTATGTCAACATGGCATTCTTCATGATGTAGGATATCATTTGTGATCATAGCAAGATCATGTGGGAATGAAAAATTATTTGAATCTCCATACATCTCCCAAATTTTGATCCATAAAGCATGCAGACCCTCAATATCCATGATGATAATCAAAGTGTCATGTGGTATATGTAAGCTGATTAATCCAACAATATGTTCATTTTTATTAACCCATTTATCATTGTGAAATTGATTACCAGTTTAGGGATAAGTCCATACAAATGGGGTAGAATATTATGATACCTAAGATGTTTTAGGATGCCTTCACACCAAGACTTATAGTTTCCCTTGTTTAGTTTGATTACAGAAGAATGAGTTTTATATTCCATGATTACAAATAGGTTAATTCCTTTAGCCAATTGAAAATGAACTCATTAAGAACCTCACCATATTAGGTGACCTACTAGTTTTGGCACTTTCTCATACCTTGTGAAAATATTCACATAAATTAGCCAAATATTCCCCTGATAAAGTTTTGATCTGATGGAAAAGACAACCTCGTAATTTTTTTCTCAGATTCATAAATACCCCTTACAAATTTACCCAAATACCTACACCCACTTCTATTTTTCAATTTTATTGCATGTTCTTTTTAGCATAACTAAACATGCAAAGAATTAAATATATATGAAGGCGAAGAAAAAGACAAAAAGAGGTGATCGGGCCTAATCAGTGATTGTCCTGGCTATGCATGGCTACGAGGGATAGATAAGAGGGAGTAGAGGAAGTATGTGGTACAACAAGACGGGGATATTCATGTCCTCCAAGAGCTACTCTTCATAGCCATAGGCACCCTCCCCTTCATCAGTGGTTCCATTCTCTTTGAAAATACCCTCTACTAAAAGGCTTCAAATGGCACACCATTTATGGACATCCTCATAGTCGTAGGCATCCTCCCAAACATCAAAGTCAACAAGGGCATTGTGACCTTGACTGGAACAATAGACGAGACCACCACCTAGGGCCTAGATGGACTAGGCCAAAGGTGTGCTTCCTATTACAAGGTAGGTGCCCACTTTGGAAAGTGGCTAGTCATTCTTAAGACCAGCCAAAGCAAACAATCTTCCAAATTTGATGTCCTCCAGGAGAAATTTGGCCCCTTCAACCCTTCCAAACAAAGATTTTTGACCTCTTTAACGAAATTCATTGCCTCCCAAAATAAGTTCAGGCCAAAGATGTCACGGTAGGGTTTTGACCACCCTATGCCCTCCTTTGAGCACTGTTGCAATTAGAAGGTCAGGTGAAGTTATGCGTGGCCAATTGGATGATATCGACTTGAAAATGAAAATCATTCTTTACCTTAACCAAGACAAAAAAAACATGACGCTTAACCATATTCTTGTGATTGCACTCAACAATGGAATATCATAGAGATGAAAAATTGTCCTCAATGAAAATGATTCGAATAATGAGAAAATCCCTTTCAGCTATGGCTTGTCTTATCTCCTTCTAGCTTTGATACTATGTAGAGATCTAGTATCAAAGAGATATTAATCAAGCACAAAAAGTTGTAAAACCCCATTATAGATTGAATGAAAAGAGCTATCTAAATAGGAAATAATAAGAGATCAAGATCCACAGGATGTGGAAATCAAGATCAAGATCCACCTAAAGTGGATGGAAGTGAGGTGTGAACTCAACTAACATGACACCTAATTAGGATACCTAACTAGGCTTAAGTAAGCCAAGTGTAAAGCTAAGTGTACACCAACAGTTTTGTTATGCCCTTATCTTATAACATGTATTGGGATATGATGTAACCTACTATGGATCACATAATCCTTAATTTCGTATATTATGAATCTTTAATTATAGTATTGATATGTTAGTTTGGCCTTGTTGGGATTGAATTTCTAATGTTACTTAATGATGCATATATAAGAGGTAGTAAGTAGTAGTTAGGTATCATATTGTGAATTATGTTCTTATTGAATGCTTTTGGAGGTTTTTTTCTTGAAGTGACTTATTATTCTCAACTATTATCAAGCATTTGTTGCATATTTTTTTATTGTGTTCTTCTCTTGTGCATGTGATTTCCTTACAAGTGCTATCAAAACATGATATCATTGGTCAAATTATTGGGCACTTATCTCTTTTCAAAAAATTTAAAAATAAATCTTACAATTTTGAGGGTTGCTCAAGGACATTGAAGTGGTTAAATTATAGATTTAAGATCATTTCAATTAGGTTTGAAAGAATTACTATAAAACTAGGGTTTTCACATATTCCACTCCCAAGAATGTAAATATATATTTTTTGGTAGATTTTTCATGAAATTTAATTTTGAGTAGATAATTGAAATTCTCAACTTATTTTGATATTTAGTAAGTTATTTTAAAGAATATTTGAGAATCATTATGATAAATCAAAAAATGAGAGGCCAAGGTAAGAATTACTACACACTTGGCAAAACTCCTCATATAGATATTACATATTTAGAGTTAGATCAATTAGAATTTTAAATTTAATGTGGCTTTTAGAAAATAAAAATATATGTAAGTTGGATAAAAGTAAAATCAAAGGGGAAATGGCTAAAATCATGCCTAAATAAAAATAAAATGGGAAAGGGCAATTTCAAGTCTCCAAGAATTTATCCAAAAAATATCATTCTCAAAAGTAAAGGAGAAACCCCATAAGCCACTCACTCCCAATGCTTTGAAAAATTAAAGAAAATCATCTAGATAAGCCAATCTTGATCTAAGTACTAGAACTTACAAATATCAAATTTTTTTATTGAAGATGGATATATGTATGTTTGGTGACAAGGATCCATTGACTTGGATAAATAAAATTGAGATTTTGAGTGAGCATAAAATTGATATTATATAGCTAGATCAAAGTAAATAGGAAGATATGCTTTAATTTCCTTCTACACTTGAGAAATTCGAATCGAGGCCCATAGATAGATAAGAAGTTGAGGAGAGCTCATCTAGCTCTGAAATTTCAAAAGAGGAGGAAGAACCTCCAACTCATCTTGTTTGTAGGTCTACAAGGCATAAAAAACCACATGAGAGGTATTCATCTAATGAATGGAAATTATTTTTTCTTTGAATACTAACATGGATGAACCTAGATGGATAGAAGAGGAATTAGAGATGAATGATGCAGAATGCTTGAAGATTTATATGGATGAAGAAATGGAAACTTTGAAAAAGAATGATACATGGGATCTTGTATCATTTCCTAAAGGATGAAAACCAATTGGTTGCAAATGGGTGTTGAAAAAAATGATTGATTTAGATGGAAGTATTGAGAAATACAAAGCACGGTTGGTTGCAAAAGGTTACTCTCAAGTTGAGGGTGTTGATTATGGTGAGATATTTTCTCTTGATGTAGAAATGACATGCATTATATTTTTTCTTTTTATTGTTGTTGTTTATGATTTAGAGGTTGAGAAAATTGATGTGAAACCTAATTTTCTTCATGGTGACTTGGAGGAGGATATTTATATGGCATAGATAGAGCACTATGTAGTGAAAGGTAAAAGTAAATTGGTTTTCAAATTGAAGAAATCTTTGTCTGTCACCAAAAATTATATACCTTTGAAGAAAATGACAATTTTGTGCCCGTTTTGGTCCCACTTTAAGTCTTATTTCACCAATTTTCACCCTAAAACAACATTTATAGGCCCCTAAGGTTGTTAATTTTGACTTGAAGGCCTATTATACCCAACGAATCATCAAAATTATGATAAATCATATCAAAACCATCCAAAAAGTACCATTCCCACTTAAATCCCTTGGTGGGACTAGGTCGCCCAAGTTGGCAACCAAGACCTTTTTGAGGATTTTTCAAGTTTTAAGCAAGAAAAATAATAATTAATCAAAAATCCCCAATGGGTGTCAGTTTCCTAGGTCAAAATTCCCAACAATTAGGTCATGTTGCTTATATATACTTATTTTTAGGTTATTTTGCCTCTCTCTCTTTCTCATTTTTTACACTTAACTAAAAAAATCAAGTGCCAAACATATTCCTCAAGAAGATTCATATCTCACACAACAAAAGTTGAAGCTTTTAGATAGAAAACTAGGGTTTTTTGCAGTTCTTGAAGCTCACTTCACATCCGAGATCACACATTGACAATGTTAAATATAGATGCCTATAGAGATTCATAGAGAAATATAGGTTGAGGAGGTGCACCTAGCCACCAAATCATTCCTAAAGTCTGATTTCAAAGTGCCTCCATCTTCTACCTTCAACCCACTTGCAAATTTCAGGTTTGCATCCCATTTGCATTCCTTGTTGTTTTCATTTGCAATGTTGTTGGATTTCTAGGGTTTAAAGTCTTGCATCATTTCAAATCTATTTCATACATCTTATTCTAGCACAATAGAATAGGGTTTTTCTTTGTGTCAGGTTTTCCTAGTTCTAGACAGACTTAGGGCTAGGGTTTATGTAGATTTCCATTTCATTTCAAGTTTGAAAACAAACTACGGGTTTGACCAAGGCAAACCCCACATTAGAAACAAAAATACATTTTGTTTTGGAGGTTATCTTGCAGGTTTTGGACAAGATTTCCATGGAGAAGTAGAACATATACCTAAGGCACCTGAGTCCACTTTTGGTTTCTCAGAAAAGTAGAAAGGGACTAGGTCACACATAATGGCAACCTAGTCACATTGAGGCTTTTCGACACTGAAAGTTTGAGATTCGGGGACCCTGTTGGCAGAAACGACTCTTGGAGCAGATTTCTTGAAAAGGGAATAGGTTGCCCCACTAGCCAAAAGTGTCCCAAATAGCTCAAAACTCTGATTTTCCAATTTTCCAATGACTTCCACAATCCCAGTTTCAGCCCTCTTTGGTCTCTAGGTGCACTTTTATGTTCTGTTAGATTAGTTTACTCTTATTGCTTTCGTTTGTATGCATTACATCATGTGTTTTCTAGTAGCATAAGTTAGATTAATTTAGGTTAATTAGTTGCATTCCCATAAAATATTTCATTACATTTGCACACATCATCACATCCCTTTAGGGTTCCAATCCCTAAAACCCCTTTTAACCAAATCACATAATCAGGTGCCTCTGGAGGTGAAAGAAAACCCTCTTCCTTCAAGGTGAAACCCTAGGATGTTGTAGAGGATCCATATTTTACCACCACACAAAGCTCTGTTCATATTTTGCGGTTCATTTTGGTGAACCTGCATTTCAACACATTACATACATATGATTTTCTTTGCATTGGCATACTAGGATGTCTTCATTTAGCATTGCATTGAATGTTGCATTGTGTAAACAAGAATCCTAAGGTTTTTCATTTTTCATTAGTGAAAAGCATCATATTATCCATTCATCTCCTTGCATGATACAAAATTTTGACATATATACCATACTTTTGCATGTTAATCTCTAGAAAATTACATTTTCCACCAGAAAACACTTTACAAACTCAAAAAAAATAATAACAAAACTAAGTCGCCAACTTGGATGACCTAGTTGCAATAGGCATTTTGCATCAGTATTTTCTGAATCTGTTTTCCAGTTTCTACACTCTTTGTTCCTTTCTATTAATGCTAAGTTTGAGTCTTGATTTTCTTTGTTATATACTTATTCCTAGCTTAAAAGGGAATTTTTAAGTCGTATTAAAGCATTACATGTTTCATTTTCTGTGAACCATACACATGAAAACATAGATGACTCACATAATACAATGCATAGACTTGTTCATTATAGGAACACTATATTATCGAAATATTTTTAATTGTGATGATTTTGATCAGTTAGATGAAGCTCTTCAAATCTTCCTCTGACTTACTTCATCCACTAATATTGGTGATGATGTAGTTACAACTTCCCCTCCCTTGTTTTCCAAACCTTTTAGTTGTGATGATATGGGTATGTTAGATGATTTCCTCCAAGACTTCATCTCCCCTACTTCATCCACTATGGTTTTTTGTGATACACCAACTAACACAAAAGATGTCAATGTCATCCAACCCTAATTCATTCTCTACCCACCTTGTTCTAAACCTCTAATGTCAACCCAACCCGATTTTACCCTTTACCCTCCCAAGAGAAATATCATTGCCCACACCCATTATACTCTGAATAACCCTTATCCCCAACCAACACCTCCCTCCACTTCCTTACCATTACCCAACCCTATCTTACCCATAGCCCCTCATTTCAACTCACAACTGAAGGAGTATGATTTGGTTGAACAACTAAAAAACACTCCTGCCAAAATATCCCTTTGGGATCTCCTTCGAAATTCCCCTTACTATCACTCCATGCTTCAAAAAACCTTACAATAGATAGTGGTCCCTCTTGGTATGAACACTAATGATTTAGTATCTCTCCTACATGAAATGAATACATCCAATGTGGATATTAATTTCAATCAACATGAGCTGCCACCATTAGAATCACACCAAAAAAATGAGGTCTTTATGATCATAGCTCAGTATGATCAGATAGGTATCAAAAGAACCTTTGTTGATAATGGCTCTACCCTAAACATGTGTAGCATGAAGCTTCTCGATAGGTTACATGTGAACCAATCGCAAATCCAATCTGATTCCTTATCCATTAAAGGATTTGATAATGTTACCAAAAAATATCTTGATGTCATCACCTTACCTATTTCCATTAGAATGGTTACACTATAGATTCCTATCCATGTCATTCCTTATGATCTTTCTTATAATCTCCTCTTGGGATAACCATGGATTCATGAGATGCAAGTGGTACCCTCGACCCTTCATCATAAAATGAAATAAGTCTATAATGATAATGTTTACCAAATTGACATTGATCCCAAACCTGAGAGTTGTTTGCAACTCAAAAAAGGAACCTCCAGTCCTCTTCATACCCTCATTCCTACCTCTAACATTGCCCCTTCCAAGAAAGATCAACCCGTAGATAAAACCAAGTTTAACTTACTTGGTGATGATTGGGGATCTTCAGAGTTTACTCCTTCCTTTATGGCTGATTGTAGTCTCACACACAAAGAGGACACTCAAAACGATCAATCTACTATCCTCTACACCCTTCCCCCATATCTACCTCACCTCTTTTGGATGAACATGCAACATATACAATTTTTTTTGATGAGATAGATTACCAAAAATCCCCTAACCCACAAGAAATGGAGAGACTTTATGGATGTGGTTATGATCTTCTCAAGCAATTGGGTTACAAGGGTCAAGGGTGCGGCAAGCATGAACAAGGTATTTGTGTCCCCATTGAACCTATTACGCAAGGACCTAAAGTCGGTCTCAGGTTTTCCTTTTCTAAAGCTACAAAATCCAATCAAAGACTCTTGATCAAAATCAATAATATGTCATGCACATCAAGAACTACGCTTACACTTAAGGGTATGTGCAAGATCATGATGGACCAAAAAGTGGCGATATGTAAGCCATTTGATGGCCCATGTGGCTGACGACTTTTTTTTTACCCAAAATTGATGAAACGAAAAGGGTTTTTAGAGGAGATTCTCAGCTTCCACCAATATAAATTATGTTTTACATTGATTTTAATAAATAATAATTATTCATTTTCTATTAAAATTACGAATAAAGTCCTGATTGATAAGTTGACTGAAAAACATCTATAACTTTCAAACGGTATCACATTTTTTGAATCCGAAACATGCGTCAAATTCTATGCTTTGCATACTATAGGATTAAAAATAAGTATATTGAATTTCATGATTTTTTTACCAAGTTAAGGTGGTTAGACAGACGAGATTTTATATTTTTTAAAATTTGTAATAAAAAATTCATAATTAATTATTTACTTAGAAAAAAATTATGAAAAATTATGCATCACATCGGGACATGATTCCTCTACTTATATATAAAAGCTTATAAAAAAATATTATCATTTTATTGTGGTTAGGGTGGTCAGACAGACACCTACTTCTTATTTTTATCCTGAAATTTAAATACTAGTAGACATTGAAATTTCAAATTTTCACCAAATAGATTTTATTTTTTTAAATAAAGGTCTAGTATTTTAGAAACTACATTCAATTTTCTATAGATTCTATTTTTACATTTTTTTGAAATATAGATAACTTATTCAAATTTTGACATCAAGTTGTCTAACTCTGATTTTTTGTCTTTTTATTGCCACTTAAGGGCCTGTTTTTTCCATGATAATCCTGCACATACCCTTAAACACCATGAATTTCTTGATGTGGATGCTCCCCTCTGCACCTATTTTCATGACAAGGATGATTTAAAACATCTCTTAGGTGCTTCAGATACTCCTCACTCCAAGAGGCATACCTCTTGTGCTATGTTGAGTTCGGAGTGCACCGTTGGTGGTCTTAACGAACCCATCCTAGCTTGGAAACATATGATCTTGATGCTCCTAAATATAATGCACTCCATTTAGGAGATAGCCTTTATGTCCCCATGGATATCGATGACAAAGACAAAACCATTAAAATTGGGAAGTGCCTAGATGATGAAGAACAAGACAATCATGCAACCTTGCTTCATACCTTTCCTATGCTATTTGCTTGGAAATATTCAAACATGCCAAGAATAGATCCCTAGATAGTAACCCATAACATTGTCCTCACTGAGAATGCTAAAAATAATTTCCAAAAGATTCAAAAATTGAATCCCAAGGTTTCCTTGCATGTTAAAGGAGAAATCAAAAAACTCCTTAACGTAGGTTTTATTCGCTCCATTGATTATTCTCCTTGCATTTAAAACATTTTCGTAGTGCCCAAACCTGATAATCATGTTAGGATATGCATGGATTTTAGAGATTTGAATAAGGCCTCTTTAAAAGATGACTTTCCTCTTCCTACCATCCATATGATCGTGGATTCCACTGCTCAACATACTTTGTTATTCTTTATGGATGGATTTTTTGGGTATAACCAAATCTTTACTAACCAAAAAGATCAATACAAGATGGCTTTTACATCTTCTTGGGGCACATTTTTTGGGTTATGATTCCCTTTGGTTTCAAGAATGCTAGCTCTACTTACCATCAACCGATGACCTTAATATTCTATGATTATATTCACAAAATCTTAGAAGACTATGTTGACAACATTCTTCCGAAATTGTTAACCCACCAAGGTAATGTGCATATCCTCCATCATATCTTTGATCGTATGCGTAAATACAACATGCGCCTAAATCCTAAAATGTGTGTCTTTGGAGTAGATAGTGGTAGAATTTTAGGATTTATCATATCTCACAGAGGCATTGAGGTGGACACAAATAAAATTGATTCTATCATAAATATGCCACCTCCTCGTAATATTTCCCAATTATGTACATTACAAGGATGAATAAAAGCCATTCGTCATTTCATCACTTTCTTAGACGATCGTATGTTACCCTTTACTCATTTTCTTAAAATGGATGTTACCTTCGATTGGAATGAGGACTATAAAAAAGCCTTTGAAAATTTGAAAGAGTACCTCATAACTCCCCTTGTTTTAAAACCTGCTATAGCCAATCAACCTTTCATCCTCTATATCATTTCTTCTACTCATGCTCTCGTGGCATTGTTGGCTCAAAAGGATTCCAATGGTAAAGTGCATCCTATCTATTATATTAGTCGCACACTCCTTGATTATTAGACTCATTACTCTACCATTGAAAAAAAATGTCTCGCTCTTATATTCGCTACTAGTAATTTGTGAAATTACTTACTCAATGTTGAAGTACATGTGATGACAAGGTTTGACCCTTTATGCTTACTAAAACATATCTATAAGGACATCTTGCTAAATGGGTCATGTTGTTAATTATGTTTGACCTTAAGTTTATTGCTCAGAAATCAATCTAGGGTCAAGCCTTAACCAACCATTTAGCTGTTGCTCCTTCCCCATTAAGGTTACCCACCAATGATTATCTCCCTGATGATAGTGTGTTTACTATAGACATTCCTACATGGGAGTTGTATTTTGATGGATCCAAGTGTCGAGCAGGCTCCGTTGGTGGAGTTATTTTAATTCCACATGTTGATAAGCCAATACCCTTATCCTAAATCTCAATTTACTATGTACAAATAATACAGCTGAGTATGAAGCATTAATCATTGGGTTACGTGTTGCTCTTGTCATGAGGTTTAAAAATATTAAGATCTATGGTGATTCACAATTAATCATTAAACAAATGAATGGTCTCTATCAAACTAAACATGATAAACTCTCACAATATAAGGGGCTTGTTCTTAATCTATTAGACCATTTTGACTCATTTACCATTGATAACATCCCTTGCAAATATAATCGCCACATGGATGCAATGGTGAGTGTAGCCTCTCTTGTCTCTCCTATTGACCCTTTGGAACAAATAGTCTTCACCATCCATCCCATCATGAAACCTTCCATCAGCAATCAACCTCTTGATATATGTACCACTTTTTCTGATAATCCATGTGAATGGTACAATGCCATCTAAAATTATTTAAAAGATGGCACCATTCCTAAACCCACCACTAAAAATACCCATCAACGCTTAAAAATGATAGCCACTAGGTATATCATCATTGCAGACACATTGTACTGAAGATCCTTCGATGGAATCCTTCTACAATGCCTCAAGGATGTTGAAACCCATATTACTCTCGAACAACTGGTACTTGTGGAGGACAATTTGGAGGAAAGAACTTGGTACCAAAACTTCTGCATATGGGATATTCCTGGAAAAACATGGACACATATTTTTATGTGTATGTTAAGTGATTTCATCAATTTCAGGAACATAGTCATTTTATTCATGCACCTACTTCAAAAATTCATTCCCAAATACCCATCTGGTTGTTCTTTGTGTGGGGTTTGGACCTAATTTGAAAAATCTCCCCGCCCTCTTCTGTTGGACATACGTTCATTATCACTGCTACTAATTATTTCACCAAATGGGTTGAAGCTATCACCCTTCACTCCACAACTATTGAAGTGATACTATTGGAACACATCATCACTTGCTTTGGTCTCCCTTTCGCGTTAGTCTTAGATAATGGTACTCCCTTTAACAAATATGAGGTGAAGAAGTTCCTTGAGACCTTCCATATCCAAAATCTCTTCTCTGCACCTTACTACCCTCAGTCTAATGGTCAAGCCGAAAGTACTAATAAGATCTTTGAGAAAATCCTTAGGAAGACTATCAATCAAAATAAAAAAGACTGGCATACACAATTGCAATATGCATTATGGGTGTATCACACAAGCGTTCATTCCTCTATGGGAAATACTCCTTTTAACCTTGTTTATGGTACTGAAGTTATTCTCCCTTTGGAGCTAGAAATCCCCATATTATTAATTTCTCTCCAAATTCTCATCGATAATGATACTTATGTAGAACAACATCTACACCAACTTGAAATGCTTGATGAGCAACACATCAATGCTCTTGAGCACCTTCAAGCTTATGCTAAATAGTTGCAACATAAACACAATGTAAGTGTCATCCCTGAAACCTTTAACAATGGTGATTTCATTTTATATAAAAACCAACATAATAACACCGTCGATTACACTGACACAGGTAAATTCAGCCCTAATTGGCTTGGTCCTTACGTGATCAAATCCAATTATGGATTTGGTGCCTATACCTTAACCGAGCATGATGGTACTCCCCTTCATGATCCCATTAATGCCACGCATTTGTGTCAGTATTATGTCTAATCCTCTCTTGAATGGTATGATTTATAAAGCAGTGTTATTGATGCTATTGGTTTCTATCCTATGGGTTCTCTTATTTCTTCATTCTTGACATGTAATCATGTTTGTTTCCTAAACACTAATGTGATTATTTAATTAATTTTTACAATTACTTTAGATTTCATACTATTCGACCTCTTTCTCCTTTTGTGTGTTATGTTCTTTATAATCATAAGTGCATAACATATTAATCTTAAATGTTTTAATGTAACCATACATTATAAATATATTGTAATTGTATCACACACATTCTATTAAATCACGTTACTATTAATTAAATACTAAACTATTTAATTAATCACATTGTCATTTAATATCCACACAATTAAATTACATCATCGAAAATACAAATGCATATATATATAAATTATTTTATACATATCATTATAATACACAATGTCACTGTGGAGTGTGATTACTAGATCCCTCAGGATCTGGTACTTGTGATGCATCAGTAGTAGGGTGCCGGGAGACAGTCATGCATGATCATCACCGTGATCTGTTTTCTCTAAGTACATACTCTAATTCTACCATCCGTGTGAGTGCCTTTCAGTGCTCACTTGCTATTTGGTTTCTCTCTGCTCACACCTATGATAACTCTGTTAGGTTTTCAATGGTAGATATCTAAAAGCTAAATGCAAATTTTATCAAATAAACCAGAATTAAAACACACAAAAAAATAACACAGAGATTTTAACGTGGTTCACCCAATGTGGGCTACATCCACCAAACCGCAGCCATCCAATGATATTATTAACCAGTGCAAAACCCTATTACAATATCGCGAATAATCACCTGTTTCTTATGATATTGTAACTCTATCCTAAACCCTTTATAAATTAGGGTTATACAAAATCGGGGTTTTTGCCCTTTTTGTGATTTTTCCCTTTTTCAGTAATTTCGCGAAAAAGCAGGCCAAAAATGATCAGTGTACAGTATAGAATGATCAGTCGCCACATACCAACAATCTCCCACTTGGAGACTGATCAGGCTCCACACCTAAACAATCTCCCACTTGGAGACTGAACCTGGACAACACCGTTGCACTTACAACTCCCACTGGAAATAAGCACCTTGGACCCTGCTGCTTTCTTATACTTTAATTCAACCTTGAAGGCCAACCAAAGCTGAAGAGGAGCTCAGCTTCTCCCTTATCACTGCCTTAGTAAACATATCCACTGGATTTACATCTGTATGTATCTTTTCCAGCTTTACCTGTCCATCCTCCAACACTGACCGAATGAAATGATACCTCAACTATATGTGTTTGGTTTTAGAGTGCAAGGCAGAATTCTTTGCAAGATGTATAGCACTCTGGCTGTCTGTGAACAAGTAATTTTCAGCCTGTTGTTTTCCCAACTCTTCCATGAAAAATTGCATCCATATCATTTCCTTTGCTGCCTCTGTTGCAGCCACATACTCTGCCTTTGTGGTGGATAAAGCAACCACCTTTTGCAATCGAGATATCCAACTTACTGCTGTCCCACCAATAGTAAATACATAACCTGTGGTACTCCATCTAGTATCAATATCCCCTGCCAGATCTGAGTCAACATAGCCTTTTAAATCTGTATTAGAGCCCTCAAAACATAAATGTTTATCCGATGTACCTCTCAAATACCTGAGAATCCATTTCACTACATTCCAATGCTCAATTCCTGGATTACTCATATACCGGCTAACAACTCCTACAACATGTGCAATATCTGGTCTCGTGCATACCATGTATTACATTAAACTACCTACAGCTGAAGCATATGGTACCTTGGACATTTTTTCTTCCTCCGCTTGTGTCTTTGGACACATATCCTTAGTCAATTTTACATGACTGGGCAAAGGTGTGCTGACAGCTTTTGCATTCTCCATATGAAATCTCTACAACACCTTTTTAACATAATCAACCTGAGATAAAAACAATTTCCTACATTTCCTATCTCTTGTAATCTTCATACCAAGGATTTGTTTTGCTGCCCCCAAATCCTTCATAGCAAATGAATTTGCTAACTGTTGTTTTAACTCCTTTATGTGATCCATGTTAGACCCCGCTACAAGCATATCATCAACATATAAACATAAAATAATGTAGCTATCTTCACCTAGCATCTTAAAATAAACACAATGGTCTGAATTACACCTATTGTAACCTTGCTCAACCATAAAACTATTAAATTTAAGATACCATTGTCGAGGTGCTTGCTTCAAGCCATATAAGCTTTTCTTCAATTTGCACACTAGTTTCTCCTTACCTTTGACCTCAAATCCTTGTGGTTGTTCCATATAAATTTCCTCTTCCAAATCACCATGGAGAAAGGCAGTTTTAACATCAAGCTATTCTAAATGCAAATCTTCAACAACCACAATACTTAACACAGTACGAATAGAGGTCATTTTAACAACTGGAGAAAATATTTCATCAAAATCAATACCTTGTTTCTGTGCAAATCCCTTTACAACTAATTTGGATTTAAATCTTTTCTTACCTCCATCCTCCTCTTTCATCCTATAAACCCATTTGTTTGCTAAATCCTTTTTACCTGCAGGCAACTTGCATAATTCCCAAGTTTGATTTTTCAGCAAGGAGTCCATTTCTTCTTCCATTCGATGCTCCCACTGAACCTTGGTATCCACCTGCATAGCTTCATGATAACATTCTGGTTCACCAGCATCAGTTAATAGAATAGAATACAAAGAGGGAGAAAATCGTTCTGGAGGTCTACTTAACCTTGAAGATCGCCTAACATTCATTGGAGTTTGTGGTATTTCTTGTTGTTGTTGTTGCAGAGCATGAGGAACCACTGGAACATTGTTGTTTGTAATATCATCCAGCACTGCATAATACTGTTCTTTCTTCTCATGCTGCTGCAATAGATCTTTGTACAACATTTTCTCATTGAATATGACATCCCTGCTTCTCACAATTTTCTTATTTTCAAAATCCCAAAGCCTATAACCAAATTCATCTATGCCATATCCAACAAATATACATTTCTTTGATTTTGCATCAAGCTTGGTTCTATTTTCAGAATCTACATGTGCAAATGCTTCACAACCGAAGGTTTTCAGAAAAGAATAACTCACCTTCTTACCTTTCCATGCTTCCTCTGGAATACCACAACCCAAAGGATTAGATGGACCTCTATTAATTAAATAAACAACAGTATTTACAGCCTCTGCCCACATGTTTAAAGGCAACCCAACATGCAATCTCATAGTCCGTGCACGCTCCATTATTGTTCTATTCATGCGCTCAGCCACTCCATTTTCCTGTGGAGTCCTTGGAACCATTTTCTGCCTATGAATACCATTAGAGGAACAATAATCTTCAAACTCTTTGCTGCAATACTCACCACCATTATCAGATCTGAGACATTTCAACTTTTTACCTGTCTCATTCTCAACCAAGCTTCTCCATTTTTTAAAAGTTTCAAATACATCAGATTTCTACCTAATGAAATAAATCCATACCTTCCTAGTTGCATCATCAATGAATGTGACATAATAATGAGAGCCACCGAGAGAAGATACCTGAGCTGGTCCCCATACATCCGTATGCACAAGCTCCAATTTCTCATCTTTCTTTTGTTTCCCATCCTTGAGAAAACTAACTCTCTTTTGTTTTCCATAAACACAACTTTCACAGAAATCCATATTAACACATTTTAGACCTGGTAAAACATTCTTTGAATGAAGTACTTTCATACCTTTTGCACTCATATGCCCAAGTCTATTATGCCATAGTGCTGATTCAGAATTCGCAGCAACTATCTGATTTTCTTCCTGCTGAACTGCAACAACTGTTCCTGAACATTGATTTTTATCTACAATAGCTAAAGTAGAAGGAACAATATGACCTGTACAAAGATATAAGGTGCCTAATTTCGCACCTTTTGCTACTACTAAGGCAACTTTTGTAACCTTCCAATTTTTATCACTAAATGTAACAACACAACCTTCATCATCTAGTTGCCCTACAGAAATTAAATTTCTTTTTAGCTTTGGAACGTGCCTTACCTCATGTAGTAGCCAATGATTCCCATTCTGCAACTTGATCTTGATTCTTCCCTTTCCAACAATCTGACAGGGTTCATTATCTCCCAAATAAACTAGCCCAAAATCCCCTTGGACATAATCAAGAAAATAATTTCTATGGGGCGTAGCATGAAATGAAGCCCCTGAATCTAACACCCAAGAATCATCAGCATTATCAAGAGAAAGAATCAAAGCATCCTCATCAGATTTATTACTTACCACATTTTCCTCTTTATTTCCTTCTTGTTTGTCTCCTTCTTTATTTTTTCGAGACCAACAATCTTTCTTTACATGCCCTCGCTTACCATAGTACCAACAATCCCTCTTGTCTCTAGATTGGGACCTTCTATCCCTTGATTTTCCTCGTGACTTCCCATGACTCCCAAAATTATTTCGTCTCTCATTTGTTCTTCCCCTGCTTTCTGCATTCAAAACACTGCCTGATGTGGATGTTCCACCTGAGCTTTTCCTATGAATTTCCTCACTCAAAATAACACCAACAACATCATCAAATTTCAATGTATTTGAACTAGAAACAGAATTGCTAACCGCCATTACCAAGCTATTCCAGCTTTCAGGCAAAGAACACAAAATCAAAAGAGCCCTAACTTCTTCATCAAAGTTAACTTTTACAGAAGTTAATTGACTGGTAACCGTATTAAATTCATTCAAATGATCAGTAACTGATCCACCTTCTACCATTTTCATATTAAATAAACGCTTCATAAGAAATACCTTATTCGAAGTGGAAGGTTTTTCATATAACTTTGCTAGGGTTTCCATCAACTCTAGAGTTGTCTTTGCTGTTGTAATATTGAACACCACCGATTGTGCTAGGCATAAGCGAATACTGCCAAGTGCCTTTCTGTCCAAAATATCCCAGTCCGCATCCGTCATTGTTGTGGGTTTCTTGGTTTTCCCTTCCAATGGCCACCATAAATCCTTCTGATAGAGATAGTCCTCTATCTGCATCTTCCATAACTGATAGTTTTGCCCATTGAACTTATCAACCTTCATCTTACCCTCGTCTGCCATTGCTCCCACTTAATTGTGAGACTCCCACTCAACTGTGAGACTTTCCTGCAAATGATAATCGAAAACAACCCGCTCTGATACCACTTGTTAGGTTTTCAATGGCAGATATCTAAAAGATAAATGCAAATTTTATCAAATAAACTAGAAGTAAAACACACAAAAAAATAACACAGAGAATTTAACGTGGTTCACCCAATGTGGGCTACATCCACCAAACCGCAGCCATCCAATGATATTATTAACTAGTGCAAAACCCTATTACAATATCGCGAATAATCGCCTATTTCTTATGATACTGTAACTCTATCCTAAACCCTTTATAAATTAGGGTTATACAAAATCGGGGTTTTTGCCCTTTTTGTGATTTTTCCCTTTTTCAGTAATTTCGCGAAAAAGCAGGCCAAAATTTTTTCTCGGGGGCTACCGCCCCCGAACCCCATGAAGAGTGTACAGTATAGAATGATCAGTCGCCACATACCAACAAACTCTCTCTCCAATATCTCCACCTCTATTGGAGGTCATGACAGCTGTGCTTGTGATGCAACTCTCAGTCGGTGAACCTGCCTCCTCGGGCCCTCATAGGTACCCATAATTTTGTGAAGGGTCTCAAGGTCTTTGTCTCACACTCCACAATAGGTGGGGGAATGTAGTCAGTATCCATGTCCTCTTCATTGAAGGTCGTTGACACTATCTTTGTGGCTACTTGTTGTAGGAACTCTCACCAACCCTCCGTAGGCCCTTAAAAAATCAAATAAAAGTCTCATCGGTAACACATCATAATATACATATATATGCATTAAATCATAAATTAAATACATCAACCAACATTAAGTGTCATCACCTATATCTTTGGTAGAGGGTGGAATATCCACCTCATCCTGTGAAGGGGGCATGGATGATGTACTTGCCTCCTCTCGGTAGTATGTGTTGGCACTTTTTGTTGCTCTTGTATGGGATCTAGTACTATGAACAGGTGAGATCTCTCCCTACTCATCTCAGTCCTCAATTGTGGCATCATCGTCCTCAATCAAGGGTGTCTCCTTCAGTCTCTCCTCTCTCTCCTGACCATCATAGTTTGGGTTTGCATCCTCATCGTAATACTCATCAATAATATCTATAAAAATGTTTGTAGCCTTGTACTATGTGTCCTTGACCATGTCCTCTCTCTCCCTCTCCTCTCCCTCATCTGGTATCAATTGGGCCTCTCTTGTTGGCTCATCAGCAGGAAATAGTTTCTCTGGTCGTGAGGCCCTCCACTACTCCTCGTGGTCCCATGTAGCCCCGACATCATCTGCCTCATCCATTGGTGGCTGGTCATGATCTGAATAGTCTGACTCACTCTCGATGACATCATCTAGTGTGAATCGTGCTATCTCTTGGCCTTCGTGCACTCTCGACAGACCTCCTAAATGATGCTTGTGCCTTTGGTGGTGTTTGTACCTGTCTGAACTATCTCATGAATCGATCATAGTAGAATGGTCACACTATGTGATCATGTCGACCTACTAGAAACAAGGTCATATATAATCTCCTGAGTAGTCTGGTGTGATCAAGCCACTAAAGGATAAGCTGGTATGAACTCCATAGGATATCCTCCTCATTTAGTTGATTTAATCTCACTCTCTAGAAGTGAAGGTCGTTGTACTACCATAATCGTCATAATGGATACCTGAATGTCTGCAGATAGCTCACTCCTATCCTACATGGGAAGAATACTAGTCGTATGCATGTGATGTTCTCTAAGAACCATATCTATAGAAGTATGCAGTGTACCATGTTTTCTAGCTCTTAGAACATGAACCACCCGAGGTCATAATATATATGTGCTAGACTGCATCTGCCCCAGGCATATACTATTCGATGCTTTGCCATGCCTCATATTAGGTGTACTAGTCCACCCTCTAGATGTGTTGCTTTCAACAAGAAAAATACTACTATGTGCATCATGATTCGTCTCACCATAGATTCTTGTGAATATAGTAGCATCGATAGGTCTATCTGTTCAGCTACCCTATCATCATGAACGTGACCCTCTAATCAGTACTGCATATCTACCTGTTGCTCTAGGAAGGACGGTCCCCTCTTTAGCCATACATGCTCTCCCCAAATAGGAACTTGGAGAATATGGTGTACATCCTCTAGTGTAATCGTCATCTCTCCTATGAGCAAGTGAAATGTGCAGGTATCTACATTCCACCTCTCACATATCACCATCAACATCACATCATGGTATCTCATTAGTTGCATAAGGTAGGCCCAGTAGATCCCCATTTCCTGTAGGTGCTCTGTCTCTACTGGCGATAAGGCTGGCACTAGTTCTCTAAGGAAACTCAGTTGTCTCTCACCTAACCACTGCCGAGACTATGTCGGTACCTGTGCAAATTCTCACAATTTGCTATCTAAATCATCTAATTTCTTCAATTTTACTATAATTCATCAAGCAAGTGTGCTAATGTTGTTCTAGTGTTCTTTTTCTATGGCCCTAGACACTTTAGAACCCTTTTGGAATGCTTCACAAAGAAACTGGACACTTTACAAAGAAAAGGGACACTTTATGAAGAAATGAGTCACTTTGCGAAAAAAGGGACACTTTGCAAACTTTTTTTCCAGGATCCTAAAATACTCTAAATAACCATTAAATTCATCTTATAATTGAAAAATCACACAATAACAGGTTCTAGAATCAACCAACCTCATACTGGCGGTTGTTGCTCGCCACCTAGTTGCGCAAAACATCCAATATCGTGAGAGTAAAACCATGTGTGCTAGGCATGTTGTCACTCTCTCCTTGTCACTCTACAAAACTAAAACAAGGTAAATGAGAAAATTAAGTGAATGTTACTCTTTTTTCATTTTGTTTTTAAATAACTCACTTTTACCCACATATGCACATTTGTACCTTTTCACTTTGTTTATCTTTAAGTATGCTTTTTCATTAAAATCAACATTCTGGGTGATAGTGAACTTTGTTTTTGATGTCATTTGTTGCATCAGAATCATGTTTCCACACCCAACATCATCACTCACCTATTGCTATGAGGCATGGTACTTGGAAATTCCCTTCGATATGCATGCCCTTATTCGACGTGGTTAGACAACTACCTTGATTCCACCTTCGTAAAGCAAGAAGAATCAAGGTGGTGCATACATCTACCCTTGAATTTGATCACTAAGTATTATATAAGAGGATTTATAGGACTTCTAATGATTTTTTGTTGTAGGATGCAGTTCCTAACATTGTGGTTTTGCAGATAACTACACTAAGGGCTACGTTCTCCCACCTTTTAAATGAGTATCCTTTTATGAAAATTAAGGTGCATTGTATTTTTTAGAGTCCTTTAGCTTACATATGCACATATATTCATATGGATGCTAAAGTGGGGGCTAAATGTGTCGCCAAAAAATGTATACCTTTGAAGAAAAGGACAATTTTGTGCTCATTTTGGTCCCACTTTAAGTCCTATTTCACCAATTTTCAGCTTAAAACAAGATTTATAGGCCCCTAAGGTTGTTAATTTTGACTTGGAGGCCTATTTTACCCAAGGGATCATCCAAATTCTAAAAAATCATATCAAAACCATCCAGAAAGTACCATTCCCACTTAAAATTCCCTTAGTGGGACTAGGTTGCCCAAGTTGGCGACCTAGTCCTTTTTGAGGATTTTTCATGTTTTAAGCAAGAAAATCAATAACTAACTGAAAATCCCTTATGGGTGTCAGCTTCCTAGGTCAAGATTCCCAACAATTAGGTCATGTTGCTTATATATACTTGTTCTTAGGTCATTTTGCCTCTCTCTTGCTCATTTTTCACAATCAACTACAAAAATCAAGTGCCAAACATCTTCCTCAAGAAGATTGATATCTCACACAACAAAAGTTGAAGATTTTAGATAGCAAACTAGGGATTTTTGTAGGTCTTGAAGCTCACTACAAATCAAAGATCAAACATTAACAAGGTTGAAGGTAGATGCCTATGGAGATTCATAAAGAAATCTAGGTTGAGGAAGTGCAGCTAGCCAACAAATCATTCCTAAAGACTAATTTCAAAGTGCCTCCATCTTCTACCTTCAACCCACTTGTAGATTTGAGGTTTGCATCCCATTTGCAATCCTTGTTGTTTTAATTTGCAATTTTGTAAGATTTATAGGGTTTAGAGTCTTGCATCTTTTCAAATCTAGTTCATACATCTTATTCTAGCATAATAGAATAGGGTTTTTCTTTGTTTCAGGTTTTCCTAGTTCTAGACACACTTAGGGCTAGGGTTTATGAAGATTTCCATTTCATTTCAAGTTTGCATGCAACTATGGGTTTGACCAAGGAAAACCCCACATTAGAAACCTAGATACATTTTTTTTCATAGGTTACCTTGCAGGTTTTGGATATGATTCCCATGGAGAAGCAAAACACAGACCTAAGGCACCTGAGTCCACTTTTAGTTTCTCAGAAAAGCAGAAAGGGACTAGGTCACCCATAATGGTGACCTAGTCCCATTGAGGCTTTTCGACACTAAAAAATTGAGATTTGGGGACCCTATGGTAGAAATTACTCATGGAGTAGATTTCCTGAAAAGGGACTAGGTCGCCCCATTGGGCGTAAGTGTCCCAGATAGCTCAAAACTCTGATTTTCCAATTTTTCTAGTGACTTCCACAATCCTAGTTCCAACCCTCTCTAGTCTCCAGGTGAACTTCTTCTTTCTGTTAGGTTAGTTTACTCTTATTGCTTTCATTTGTATGCATTACATCATGTGTTTTCTAGTATCATAAGTTAGATTAATTTAGGTTAATTAGTTACATTCCCATAACATATTTCATTACATTTGCACACATCATCACATCCCTTTAGGGATCCAATCCCTAAAACCCCTTTTAACTGAATCACAAAATAAGGTGCTTCTGGAGGTGAAAGAAAACCCTCTTCCTTCTAGGTGAAACCCTAGGATGTTGTAGAGGATCCACCCTTCATATTTTCTAGGTCACTTTGTATGGCTAAAAATAGAGTCCTAGGATGTGGTACCAAAAAATTGATACATATATGTTGAGTTTTGGATTTGAGCATTCTAAATCAGATTATTGTGTTTATTATAAAATTGATGGTGATCAGTTCCTATTTATTGTATTATATGTTAATGATATGTTATTTATTGGTAAAAAGAAAGGTATAATTTTGGAATTCAATTCTCAACTTGCTTCTAAATTTGAAATGAAAGATCTTGGTGCAACTAGAAAACATTATTGGGATAGAAATTAAAAGAGATCTAGAGTGAACAAAAATCTATGCCTTGGCCAAAGTAAGTATGTCAATTCACTTTTATAGAGGTTTGATATGCAAGATTGTAGACCATTGTGTAGTGAAAATTTATTGAAATATATAGAGTGTGATATATCTATCTAAGAACCTGACACATGCTAAGGCTAAGCACATTGATGTACAATATCATTTTGTTAGAGATATAGTAAAAAATGGTAGGGTAACTGAAAATTCATCAAAAAAAAAAAAAAGATGGTAGGGTGAATTTTCTTAAGGTAGATAATTTGATAAATGTTGAGTTTATTCTTTAACTAAGCTTGTGAGCACAAATAAGTTCATATGGTTTTCGATTTCAATGGACCTTTCGGCCCCTAGCAATTAAGAGATGATATTTTCACTCTCTCATTGTTCTTGCAAGGTGGTTGACAAGTGAGAGATTTTTTGGTAAATTATGTCTCAACCTTGCAATTACATAAGGTATTATTGATACGTAAAGAATTGTTGATAGATCAGTGACTAGGGGCATGGGGGTTTCACCCTTATGAGGAGTCTAGGGGGACCACCACCCTGGCTAGGGGTCTAGGGGTAGCATGCTTCAGAAGGGGCTTGGAGGCAACGTCCCCAAAAGGAAAATTTTACTATTGTAAATTTGGGCCATTCATCATTAGGTCTTATATTTGACAACCAATATTTTGTTAGCTTGACTTTACTTAGAAGGAAACCCTATTTTATGAGGGCATTGTATTATTGTTGTGTATTGTGATTAATTCTAAGATTCTAATAGTGGTCATGTTGCCTCTAGATCTCTAGTTGGTGATACTTCTATGAGAAGCTTGATTTTCAAGTATATTGTAATCTTTGTAATGTTCAAATAATATATTGGGTGGGTAAAAGCACAAAGTTGTAGCACACTTTCAGCCAACTTATCAACACGACTGAATTTAAGTATTTCTAACTAAAAATCAATTTTGGTCAAACATATTATCTAGTAAGAGTCATTATAGCTAAGTTAGATACTTCAACAAATTTTTCAACTAAAATTTTTGGCTAAAAATATATGGAGCACTACTTTGTGTCCAATTTACCAAAACAATAAAATTATTTGAAAAAAATAAAGTTTCAATAACTCCCGCTAATTTAAATAACATTTTTTTTTAAATATAAAAATACCCTTTTGTAGATCCATAAGTGTAGTTTTCAAAAATATATTTATTTTAATAGTTTAATTATTATCTATATTTTATTTTTTATTTATACTAAAAGTAGGTTATCAGCACAGAATATTAGGTTGATTACCATGCCAAGGAAAAATACTAAAACTTTTTAAAAGTATTTGAAAAACATATGATGCACTTGATAAAAATAAAAAGTTTAGCATCCCATGCAACTTAATTTTTCAGAATTTTATCAACAACTAAATTATAGTGTTAATTCATTAAAAACTAGTTTAATTTTTTAATTTAAAAAAAAAAAAAAACATAAATTATACTGAAAAATACATATTTTACTAGTTTACATCATTTCAAAATTCAAAACATATCTACCACTTTTTAGTGATTCAAGTTTAAAATTTGGATCAACGTTGGTCATTTGCTTTATAAAGTGTGACACAACTTTGGGCTTTTACCCGGGTGGCTTTTGGAGTGTTGGGTTTTTCTCCCAAAAGAGTTTTTCCCACATAAATAAATGTATTATAGATGCATGATATTTGTGTTTATTTTTGTTTAAGTTGATATAAATATTAAAGATCTATGATATTTTTGTATTATTCTCCTCTCAAGATTAGTGTAGGAAGTTTTTTCACTACCTTAGCTTCTTTACAAGTGGTATCACAACATGATCCTTTGGTTCTAGTTGTGGGTTGTTGGGTTTTTGAACTAGTCTGGATTTGAGTAGGAGCTTTTGTAGAAGAGACAAAAATTCATCCTTGGTATTTGAAGACATTAATTCATTTCTTTTGGAGCCCATTTTGTTAGATGAGCTGAATATTTTCATATTTCAAATAAAATTTAAGGTAAAACTCCCGGTCCTGATGGTTTCCCTATAGAGTTCTTTTAGTGATTTCAGGAGATCTTGAAGTATGATCTTTTGGAGGTGGTTAGGGGATCACAAAAGAATATGAAGATGCTCAGATCTATTAACACTACACTCCTAGCTATTATTCCTAAGAAAGTAGAAGCAACTTCTTTGGATTCGTTTGGCCTATTTCTCTATGTAATGTTTCTTACAAGATTATTTTAAAAATCATAGAAGAAAGATTAAATAAATGTCTTATACATCTTATCTCTCGAGATAAAGGAGGGTTTGTGATGAGTGGGAAATTATTGGATGGTATTGTTATTAATGTTGAAGCCATTCATTATATGGTAGATTCTAAGGAGAAGGATATATTCATTAAGCTAGAAATGTCTAAGGTGTATGACAAGGTTACTTGGTTCTTCCTTTTTGATATCTTATTTTCTCTTGGTTAAAGCTCATGTTTTAATGATTGGGTTATGAGTTTTATTTTTTAAACCAAATTTTAGTTCTTCTTAGTGGTATACCTTCAACACCTTTTTCTATGTCTAGAGGATTAAGATAGGGAGACCATTTATCTCCTTATTTATTTATATTGATTGCTGAAGGTTTGGGCACACTACATTGCAACATCACAAGGTTGCTAGAGGTATAAAGTTTGGTTTTGAAATCAAAATCTTGATTCTCATACTCACTTAAATTTTTTTGATGAAACCTCCTTGTTGGGTATGGGAAAAATTATGGATGCGATAAACCTTAGAATATTTTTGGATATATATTTTGTAACCTTGGGATAAAAAATAATGAAGAAAAAATCAAGTATTTATGTCTTCAATACTTGAAAGGCTATTCAACAAAGGATTGTTTATATTCTCCATTTCCAAATTGGGAGCTTACTCCTTGAATTATCTTGGGATCCACCTATCTATTGGAAATATTAGAAGAGATCATTAGAGAAAGATTATTGATAAATTTCATGTGAAAGTGGCCCATTGGACTTTACATTGGTTATATTTTGGACGAAAGGTAATCCTTTTGAAATCTATTTTGTATACCTTTCTTGTCTACCACTTTTTTCTTCAAGTATGACTCCTAAAATCTTCCTTAAGGAATTCAATTCCCTCTCTAGGAAGTTACTTTGGGCCGGTAATCTTGAGTCTAATAAATTGAGACTTGCGAGTTAGTATGTGTTTCATTTAAAGAGGGTGGGTGGTGTCATTCTTCATATTTCTAAATTTTATTGTTAGGCTTTACCTATCAAATTATTTTGGAGACGGTCTAAGAATCTTGAGTAGCCATGGGCTCGAATTCTTACCTTCAGATATTTAGATAGAGCTTCTAATGAAAATTTCCCAAGAATGGAGTTGAGTTGAAAGGGTTCAATGATATCGAATGCTCGGAAGAAGAGTGTTATGGTTATTAAGCAAAGGCCTTTCTGATAATTAGTCAAGGTAATAAAGATTTATTTTGGGACGATAGTTGATTTCGCTTACTAACATCATTCCTAGCCTATTTCACATAATTCATCCATTTGGTTCAATAATGTCAATTATTTAGTTAAATTTACTTTTTTCTTTATTAATTAAATAAATCAATTTTATTTAAATAATTCACTTTTCTTCATACTAATTTTATTCTCATTGATTAAATAATGTAAATTATTTAATTAATTGTCATAATCACACTTTCATTTAATAATTCATGATTATTTAATTAAAGCCTCTAATTTCATTAGATTAAAAAAAAAAATTTAGTGCATTACTATCTTCTCTCCCAAAAATGCTAAAAATTATCATATTGTTGAGCGATAACTGTCTTACAGTTTCTGTGTAGGTCGATGCATCAAATGGAGATGGTTCCCTATGGATACCCTAGTCAAGGAATCACACACAAAGGTCATCTATGTTTTGGGTTCTCAAGGTCAAATGGGTGATATTCCTATTGCATCATCCTCCCCCATGGATTATGATATGCCTTGTGATGCTCCTTCGAGTGGTGTGGAGATCAAGGCATCGATTACATCTCCCCATGACACCCCTCCTCTATTTTTTCATGGGGGAAATTCTAGTGATTTCAACCACACTAGGTCGAAATTTCTTTCTTGAAAGGATCAAGAACATAAAAATCTAGCACGTGGAGCTATGCCTTCTTGATAGAGGTTGATGGTGAAAAAGCCCTCATTTTTGGAGATGGTTAAGATAGGTTCTTCTCCCCTTTTGGGTGCAATATAGATACCAAACAATTGCACAAGAAATAGAAGGATAGTTTAGTGCTCTGATAAATATCCATCTCTATATTTTATTTCTTTTGTGTCAAAGGAGCTACATGAAAATTAAAAATTATTTATGGACAATCTTTAATGGGTAGATTCAACCATCTCTCGCCCAATCTTCTAGAATGGCATGACTGGATTTTGAAATCCTAGCTTCCTCTTATGAAAATAAATTTAGAAATATATCCTAGCACGTAAGAGGTTTTTTTAAATTGTGGTTTTTTTATTGCAAGAAAGACATAAGTACCATTCTAAATTATGTATGGTTATGGGAAGAAAATCAGTGGCAGCTGAAATCTTGGCATGAAAGTTTTTATTTGTCCATTGACTCATTCACAATTTTTCCAACTTGGGTTCGTCTTCCAAATCCCCCCCTTCACTATTGGTTTGAATCATGCTTTGCTTTTATTGGGAACTCTTTGGGTAATTTTGTGTATTTGGATGACAACTCAATAAATATTATCCAGACAACCTATACCAAGATTTTGGTGGAACTAGACACTTCTAAGTATCTTCTGATAGAAATTTTTTTGAGGGATAATGAAAAATGTTGAAAACAAAACTTATACTACAAAGGGTTGATTTTTAGATGCAGGTGATGTTACCAAACTAGACACATTGTTGCAAAATTCCCAACTATTAAGAATCATCCAAATTGAGAGGCCTCTTAGTGGAGGGACTCTTCCCCCATATATTATTCTATTGTGAACTCTCCCAAATAGAGTATTTATCATTCAAGGGTGGTCTCTAAGAAGCAAAATTTGGAGGTGGACAATAATTTTTCTCTTGAGACAAAGGTAATACAAAACTACTTCAGTCTTGTGACTCAAACAGCTTGTAAAAAATTAAAAAAAAATTGAGATCCTCACTTATTCACATTTTTGAACATATAACAAAATAATCTTTAAACTCTCCCAATATGGATTTAGGGTCTCAAAAATTTGGAGAGGTGGATGTTCTCTCAGCCCATGTACATCCAACATGTTCAAAGAAGGAGTGAAATGTGGCAACATGATCTTTGAGTTGTGTCATTTTGTATGGCTCTTTCATAGATGTAGGAGTTTCCTTTTTAATCTATTTATCTCCACTTGGTGACCTTGTTTACACATATTTCTTTGGGTTGATGTAGTTCATATTTTTAACTTTCTTCTATATAGGAGTGGACCTCATGTCCAAAATTTCTTATGGATTAAAAATCCTCTAATTTCATTTACAAATGATTTTAATTAATTGTTTCATTAGTTGATTTCTTTCAAATCCTCCAACATACTCAACATGCAAAAATAATATTTACTTGGAATATTCCCTTTTTGAATACAAATATTTCCCTCCAAATCAAAATATCTCCAAAATCTCTCTAACATAGCTCCTAAAAGTTAGGGAATTAGTTGAGTCTCTCATGGATTTGAGACCATTGACCTAATCTTTGATCCATGTCTCATGAATTATGAATCATTTGATCCATGCTTGATCCATGTTCACTCTTATAATTTAATTTAATTTATTGATTAGCATTTTTTATCCTTACCATTGATCATAATTTCCAAATTTTATAAATAGTAGGCCTTTTTCAATGAAAAAGGAGATTCACAAGCTTTGAGAAAACTTACTATCTTGAATTGATTGCTAATTCGATAAATTTAAGAGAATTTTTGCGAGTCATTTCTTCATCAATTGTTTTCCAACATCATGTATAATGTATAAACCATACACATCATATAAAAATGGTATTGAGAGGTTTGCATCATAGGAGAAGGAATGCATTAAATTAGAAATCTGTAGAAAAATGAAAGCTGAAGGTAAAACTGGGTGATACAACAAACTAATAGGAGCTATGAAACAATTAGGCTAACATACACTTGAAAACTAATGATAGACATCACATTACATTACATATTTTTGTAAGATTATAAATAAACATTTCATGAAAAGGCTTAGCTTGCATTTTCTTTCAACAAGGAATGATAATTTTCACAACTTTAAAAGTTCATACATAGATTTTATCAACACAGTTCATGACCTACATAACCCCACTTTTGCAAAAAAAAGGCATGATACATGAGACAAAGTTAAAAGGAAAAAGAAAAAAATTCACAATTAACTTGATCAATCACCTAATGATGCACAATGCTTGCAAGAAAATGAAGGAAAAATAAGGCTAACAATGGAATTCAAGGTAAATTTTGTATTTCATACCCCAAAAGAGTTACAAAGAATACATAAACAAAGAAAAGATTGTGGAAAAATCACTAACTTCAGAAATTTGCATATAAGGAATTGACTCATAATGAGTTACAAATGATAATATATCCATCATTTCCAAATAGCTCCACCAAAATAGGAACTACAACCTCCATGAACTCGTATGTCTTCAAAACCCTAAAATAGCAACTGTAACTTCTCCAAATAAGCTAAAAAGTGTTTGAAAAGGTCAAATTTTACCAAGTCTAAGATAAAGGAGTAATAAATTAATGCCTATATGCTCTCAAAATACTCCAAAAATAAAATAAAGAGGCCTCCTAAATCTTCTCAATGTGTTGGTAAACAAACTCCAACTCCCCTCCATTCATGCCATGTCATCAATAAAATTCACTCACACTCTTGACCTAGTCATGTAAAGATAATCACATCCTCATATAGTTTGCATTAAAGGAAATTCTTTAAAAAAGTGATTCATAAAACATCACTTTACTTAAGTATTTAACAATGTAAGGTAATGCAAAAAATAAAATACTTCTAGTATTCGGTTATTAACAAGAACAAAACTTGGGCCAAGTCAAAAAAACATATAAAAATACGAAAAATATCATGCAAAATTGAAGAGTAATTTTCAAGACTTAAAGTCTTGTTCACGAGAGTATTAGTTGACAGTCCATTTTTAAAGAAACTTGGCAAAAATGCCAATCCTCAATCAGCTTGACATTAGGGTTTGAAACTTTAAGGAAAAAAAAAAATGAAGTTTATTTTCAACATTTCGAAAGAAGCTTCTAGTTGAAGCTACGCTGCCGCCATTGCCTCCATTGCAAGGGTTTAACAACTTTCACCATAGCAGTTTTTTGCAGCTTACAGGAGAAAATTCTCACAAAAACAGTTGCTTTCCCATGGTGGATTTTTTGGTAAGTAATTCTTTGAATAAGTTTGACAAATTCCTTCTATTTTACTTGGTTTCACTTCCATTTAATGTGAGACAAAAGCTTATTTTCAACTTCCATTGCCATAAAACAATGAATAACACTTTTGAAATCTCTATATATTATGAAATTTCAACGCCTTTTGAAGAGAGAATTCTGTATTTTTTCTGAAGTTACATTCCTGCAAGTTCTGGTCGGGGATATATCTTTTCCATTTGATTTATGTTGATCTTAAAATGCATAAGTGGCACCCTTTCTCTATTCACCATGTAATCTCTTTTGCTATGAACAAGATTAATGATCAACCGTAGGTTTGATGCAATAAGGGTCATCATGTGGTTGCAGTATGCGCAACCCTCACTCAATAAACCTCCATAGCTGCATGCAAAATAGAACACAAGGAAAGCTTACCATGTCAAGATATGTTCCAAAGTGTTTAATTAATTCAAAGGTTTGGAGAGCATCCTTGCGAAACCCATTTTGTCTACTCCTGCAATTATTACATTCCATGAGATAACATTTCCCTTAGGCATTTTGTCGAACAATTCACATGCCCTATCTATGCCTCCACATTTTGCATACATGCCTGCCAGTTAAAAGTTATTCTTTAATTTTGCAAATAACAACTATTTTCCATGTTGATGGCTGAGACCATACTAATGCAAACCATCATCTATGACTCACTTTGTTCGCCCTCTCATAACCTTTCGATGGTTTTCTTCCTTCTATAGCAGTCGCTCTATAACTTACATGAATATCATGTAAGCATTTTGTCCCACCTATAAGCTGATTGGATTTAATGCTAACAATAGGCATTTTTGTCATTTGATGTACATTTTTATCCTTTCTTCAAGGCTGATTACACTACATATCATCCTTCTTTTTTACAAATCTGCCCCTGATGTAGTCGTTGTACATTCATGAGATGACTGTATCTCTTTTCCCATTAACTTAAAAGCATTATTGACTCAAAGATGCATAATTTTTCACTCATCTTCTTATGGATCTACAAAGAAATTCTTACATGGTAATTTATTTGGCCTTTGGATACATAGAATAAATTTTACTTTTTGTTCAAAAAGAAAAGGTGACTTTTCCAAATAAAACTGTAACTTGCTCCCATCCCAACAAGACATGATGCAATTATACCTCAAACTACCTTGCCCTTATATTAAATAGTGTGCATTGACACTGAAAATGATAACATTTGAATGTGCATTTACTAAGGTATAAATCTGATCATGCTCTCATTTGTCATGTAAGTTGAACTTATATTATATGACTTCACTGCTACATGCAAAAAACTTCAAGGCATTCTATTGTATTACTTTTAGACTCATATATTATTGTTTGGAACATGTTGACTAGGTGATTTTGACCTTTTATTTCCCACCTATCAAAAAACAAAAGAGGGTAACATGCTGGGCTCAAGCCTCATGGGATGCACATTTAACCCACATGCTGAAAATAGATGAAATAGCAACAAAGACTTGACCTGTATCTACACATGAAGAAAACTTGTTAGCAAAAAAAATGCATATTGAGACTAGTTATACATGCATGGGTAAATGATCATGTATGGTATGTAACCTTTCATTTATTGGAGCATTGATCTAACACATTACATATTAATGTAGGACTGAGGAGTACTAAGGAGCTAGGAAGTACAAGACAACTCGGGTAGTAGTTGGACAAGAAGATGCAACAAAACCAGTCATTCTCAGGCAATGATTGGTTACCCTCCCTACATGCACTCTTCTCCTTCATTTACTTATTCATGTATATGTTTATCTTGATTTTCATTGAATAGGAAAAAGATAAAATCATGGCTTGTGTGAGTCAATGGGCATTTCTACATTCAATAAAGATTACTTTTTCAGAAGAGATTTGTAAACATTTTCCTATGTTTCATGTTTCTGTATAAATGCAATGATTTAAATTTTTGTAATATTTTAAGTTATTTCATCTGTAAACATGATTTCAATGTATGAGAGATAAAAATTTACCATCTTCCTTTAAATATCATGTATGGGTTCTACCTGATTGAGCCATAGGTGAAAATTTGGTAACAATGTTATCTAATCAATCAATTTTATACATTGAAATAATAGTACACCCGGCGAGATCCCACATCCCTAGCTAATCATTTTTCTTCAAGTTTTATTTGATTTTGTAGATTTGGGATAGAATTGCACCTTTTTTTTCTTATAGAAGCACATCTTTGTTAAAGGTCTATGCCTTTGTCTAAAGGGTCACACCTTTGTCTCTAACACTCTTGTGCCTTCGTCTCGCTAGACATTCCTTTGTTTTGTGTATTTTTGCTTCTTATTTGAGAACAATGCCACACCTTTGTTAAACGGTCATGGCTTCATCAAAGG
Source organism: Sequoiadendron giganteum (assembly GCA_007115665.2). Taxonomy (NCBI): domain Eukaryota; kingdom Viridiplantae; phylum Streptophyta; class Pinopsida; order Cupressales; family Cupressaceae; genus Sequoiadendron; species Sequoiadendron giganteum. The sequence goes on along the minus strand of CM021101.1, from coordinate 742,122,076 downwards.
GTCATGCCTTTGTTAGTTGATAGTGCTACATCTTTATCATAAAATTGTGCCTTTGTTTGATGTAGTCCCACAACTTTTTCTGATCTAATTGATTGTTTTGCTAGAGACTAGTAACCCTAATTGCTATCTATTTTCTAATTTTATATGATAAATATGAACAATTATAACAAGAATAATCTAAAAAGTGTTTTTTAAACACTCATTTGGAAGTAAATTTAGAGTTAAGTTTACTTTATGCATTTCACATTTGTTATTAATCTTAGAGCTAGTTTCATTTTATGCATCTCACATTTACTTTGGTCTTTTAAAATTGGACAAAAAAACTTTCATTTATCAATTTGGTACATAAAAGTAAACCATACAACCTCATCTTTGTTTTGGCTTGAAAATAACAATACAAATCTCACACTTCAATTAGTGCTTCAACAATTTATTCACATGTATATTTGGTGTATCTAAAAATAAAAAGAGTGTGTACTTTGAATTCCACGTTTTGTAGATTGTAGATGAGTATCCTCCCCATCGCACCTTGTACAATATTGGGATGAAGATAAGAATCTTCAATTTACATGAACCTTTAATATTTAGTGAAAAGAGTGTCTACTGTATTGTCTACCCTTTCACAACGTGTGATCTTGGGTGATGAGAAAGTAATCAACATGAATCCTTCATTTAGTTTTTAGGAGGTTTGTCTTGGGATTTCATCATGCAATGGTTCAACCTCAAGTGACATTTCTAGTTTTACTATAGAAATTGGGTGAGAAAGTTGTAGTTTGATCCAGTCATGACTTGCTAGGCGTTCCTTTCATGTCATCCTAGGTGATTTCAAAAATTGGAAAATCGTATTTCCATACCACACTTATGTAGGTGTTAGTGTTCACCAATGTTCTACCCACTAAACACCTTTTTGTTGTAGTAAGCCTAAGACCATCAAATGTCTTCTTAAGGAGGTGCAATGGAATAACAACATTCCATAAAGTTACTCACCATGTACTAAACATATTTGAGGTGACAAACTTGTAAGGAACTTTTGATTTCATGGTAAGAGGTTTATCATGTAGACGTGCATACTCTATTCATCCACTCTATGGGTATTATTTTATCATTTGGGTCTTGAATTAAGAAGGTAATCCCACTTGAATAAATAGGTTGCACTTTATTTTGGTTCTATTTATCTATTCCTAGTGAGCTTTGTGGTATAAAGCTCTATAAATATCTCTTATTACCATTGTCTATATATTTGTGCAATGTGTCAAAGTAAACATGGAAAAATATAATTTAGCATTTTGGTTTTAACAATATTGACCTTTTGTTCATTTTTTTCTTTGTTGTATACATCTTGTGCTAGAAAAATCATAATTGAGATCTTTATGTGCTAAGGAGAGTTCATGCTTAAGTCAACTTTAAAAAAAATTGAATCTCAAAGAAACACTAAAAAACAACTTGTGTTACTTGATTCAAACAATATAAACAAGGAAACTTATGCTCAATATTATTTTTATCAAAACAATCTGTGGGTTATTATTAAACCAAATCCTTAATCTTCATCAAACATTGAAACATTATACAAGGTTCTTTATCAAAATCACTTGAAAATTGTCAAAAACAATCTTAGATTGTCATTTAGAAAAAATATATCATATTCATTCCAAATCAAATATCAACCATCAAATCAAACATCACAACATATCGTACAAAAAAAACAACTTAAAAATTTAGACATAAAACATTCAAGATTGAAACCTTTACCACATCAACTATTTTAGCCAAGTATACTTGGAAATCATTTTTTTTTTCAAGGTATTTAGGTTTAAATTAGCAACATAATAATGGAAAAACTAACTTTGGATTCATGTGTCTACTTTCATAGTAGTGAGTTCATAATTATCAAAATCATCCTAGAATCAAACAATCCAAATTCAAACCATAGTCTAAATCAAAAGTTTCATATCATCCATATCAATCATCATCATAATCGGTCCAAAATTAAACCAAAATATAATTATTGACAACAAATTTGAGGTCACAAATACATTTCAAAATTATTTCTCTCAAATATTTCTCAGGTTTGATAAACCTTGCAGGGTCACAAATAGGTCTTAATATGGATTCTAATCTATTGAACCAAGAGATCCTAATTCAAATGGTAGTGATCAACCATATTGAATGCCTCAAACAAGTGAGATTCCTCCAACCACAACAAAACCTCAAGTGGAAACAATTTACATTGAAGAAGAACAAAAACCATGTGAAGTCACTCCTAATGATATACTAGAATTGCAGAAAAACTAATATTTCCTTCATTCAATGGAAGTATTAATGAAACAAGATCCCACACAATACATGCTTAAACTTGCACAAATGAGTTCCAAAATTCCATCAAACTTTGATCTTGAAACATTGAAGGAACAATATTTTGATTAAATGACACAATCATAGGATCAAGCTTCTGACCAAATAGCTTCATACATAATGGAGGAGTGAATCCTTCATACATAATGTGATTCAAAATTCCAAAATCAACGTCATTTGTTCAAAATCCACCAATAGTGACTATACAAGGGGTTTCTCAAACAAGTCATTCAAGTCAATATTATAATCCCCTATATGATACTCACATTCCAAATAATACCAATAAAAGTTAGGGGTTTCACAAGACTTCAATTCCACCCACATTCAATGCATCAAATAAAAAATTGGTAGTTATGAGATTAATCAATCATCTTTCACTATTCACCAAACCTTAATTCAAAGTCAAAATAAACCACCAACACAACACCAAGGCCAACCTTTTCAACATCACGAATATACCACTACAAAAATTGCAACAAAAAAGTCCCAAACAATAATTGATGTAACAATAAAAATTAAAACCATCATCATACATCAATTTTGAGTCAAAAAATTCATCAAATAAAAACATTGCTTCAAATAAAGGTTGTGATTTTCCAAATCAAAACATGTTTCACAATCAAAATGTGGCTCTAAATCAAAATAATGTTCCAAATCAAAACATTTCTTCAAACAAGAAGCTTTTGGGAGGACTATCTTAGAGAAAAATCCCTCAAGGCTAAATATGAAGAAATTCTAGCAAAAGAAGAGGAATATTGGAGATCCATGTCTAGAGAGATCTAGCTTATGGAGGGAGATACCAACATAAAATTATTCCATAACACAACCAAGATCAAAAAAGCCTACAAAAAAATATCAAGCATCCAATGCCAAGATGGAATCAAGACTCGTGAGCCAATTTCCATCAAGGAAGAAGCAATTAGATACTTTGAAAATATTCTAGCCCCATTAGGAGATAGTGATGCTTTTAACACCAACAAGATTTTATCCAACATACCTGTATTAATATCCAATGAAGATAATCAAATCCTGAAAGACCCCTTTACCACAAAAGAAATCAAGGAAGCAACATTTCAAATAAATCCTAATAAAGTCCTTGGGTTGGATGGATACCCCGCTTTCTTTTATAAAAAATGCTAGAACTTCCTAGGTGATGAAAATTTGGGCATTACCTGAGGACTTTAAAAAAAGAAACATGTTTGTCAAAGATTTGAACAACACAATGGTGGTAATCATACCAAAAAAATAAGAATGTTTTACCTTTGGGTACTATAGACCGATTTCACTATGTAATATTATTTATAATATCATATCTAAGGCCTTAGAAAATAGACTCAAGAAAGTTCTGGACCAGATAATTTCTCCAAACCAAAGCAGTTTTATGCCTGGGAGAGATATATTGGCCAATCATACAGTAGATAAAGAAAAAATCTAGAGTATGTTGATAAATTTGGATATTAGTAAAGCATATGATAAGGTCAAATGGAGAATTATAATCAAAATCTTGGAGAAGTTTGGATTCTCCAAGGATTGGCTACAAATAATTTATCAATGTATATCTTCACCTAGATACTCCATATTGCTAAACATTAGCCCCTGTGATTTTTTTCAAAGAACTAAAGGCATTAGATAGGGAGACCCCATCTCCCCATTTCTTTTTGTCATCATGGTTGAAGCATTAAGTAGATACATTACCTCAATCCATGAACAAGGCTCTTGGAAAGGAATTCATGTAGCTCAAGGGGTGGAAGCCCTAACCCACCAACAATTTGTTGATGATACCCTACTATATGTGGATTCAATTGTACAAGAGGCAAAAATATAAAATAATGTATTTAGGACTATAGCAACGTGATGGGGTAGCATATAAATATGGAAAAGTCCAAAATATACTTCTTCCATACAAAGGAAAAAATACAAAAAAGAATAGCTAGGGTGCTAGGATACTCTATTGATAAAATACCATGTAAATATCTAGGACTTCCATTATTCAAAGGTATGGGCACGACAACACTATGGGAACAAAAAAATGAAAAGTGCAAAAATTAAGGCCTACACTTGAGAGCTAGATGGCTAACATTAGCAAGGAGAATAACAATTATTAAAGCAATCCTATTAGCTATTCCCACATACTCAATGTCATGCATGCAACTAACATCCAAAGCTGCCTTGAGGCTAGAAGTTATTTTAATATGCTTCCTATGGGAAGGCTCAAATGATCACCACAAAATCCCACTAATTCATTGGGACACTACTTGCAAAACACAAGATGATGAAGGTGTTGGGCTAAGGGATTTAAGAAAGAAAAATCCAACCCTAGGAGAAAAATTAATATGGAAAATGTATCAACACCTACTTTTAATGTGATGTAGAGTAATACAAAAAAAGTACTTGGATATCTCAGAGCCCCAAAGAGTGTTAACTATTGCAAATGCTTGCCAAGGCTCCAACATATGGAATTTCATGCTAAACTCAAGACAAGTAATTACAGATCGCATCACTTGGCAGATAAATAGTGGCAATAAAGTAGATTTTTGGAATGATTCATGGGGGGTACAAATCCCTAAAGGAATACAAAGAGATCTCTCTCCATATTCCACCCACTAACAACAAAAGTGGTAATCTCCTTCATAGGTTCATCAAAACAAAAGAGACAAGGAAAAGCTCTTGGCTCATACCCACAAACCTCCAAATGAATGAAAAAGCAAAAGAGAAGCTACTCATAGTCCTCTAAGAGAGAAATATATGTCTCAATAATAAACAAGATAAAATTGTGTGGTGTGGGGCTAGATTGGGAAATTACACTACCAAATCCAAATAAAGCAAGAAAACTATGATTAGCCAAAGAAGCTCTGCTAGGGAAAATCAGTACTACCTAGGGTAGGGGCTTTTACATGGAATGCTATACATGAAATAATCTTTACAAGTGACAAATTAAAAACAATAGGTATTGATGGACCAAATAGATGTGTCATGTGCCAAAAAAGTGAGGAAAAAATAGTTTATCTACTCCTTCACTATCCCTTTTAAGAAGTGTTGGGATTGGCTACAACTGAAACTTAGTTGGGCAACTCCAAGAAGCAAGAAAATAAGGGACTTTCTAGCAAGCTAGCTAATACCGAAAAATGAAACATTCTAGGGAAAAATCTAGCAAACAACCCCCTCCACTTTACTATGGAATATTTGGAAAGAACGAAATAGATGAATTTTTCAGGAAAAATCCATGAAGGTAGAGGAAGTAGTGAAACGTCACATAAAAATTGCATGTAGGTATTAAGGCATTAAAAAAATCCTCATTCACACTTTGCGATGAAAAATTAATAAAAAATTTGATAGAGCTGAAAGTCGCCAATTTCTTTCAATGTTTTCAAAGGAAAAAAAAGATAGGAAGAAGGCCAAATGGTGCCCTCCATCTAGTGGAAGTCTCAAACTAAATACCGATGGGGCCTCTAGGGGCAACCTTGGTCCATCTAGAATGGGTTGCATAATAAGAAACGTGAAAGGTTAGTTAATAGCAACAAGCTCTATAAAACTGCCCCCATCAACAAATAATGAGGTAGAAATTTAAGGCATCTTGTAATGCCTCATGTTATGCAAATTGATGGGATTGAAAAATAGTGCCCTTGAATGATATTCAACATTAAAGATAGGAGCAATCAAAAAAGGCCAAATTTAAATTTGGCATCTACAACCAAAATCTCCATAATCAAAGATATAATGTAAGAGATACAAGTTATATCCATAAAGCACATCTACCACGAGGACAACAAGGCTGCAAATAGGTTAGCAAATCATGGCATAGACCAAACCGACATCAATCTTACTGGGGAGTTGGCTGAGATGTGGCAAGGTTTAGAAGGAATCTTACTTAAGGAGAAAGGTGAATCAGGCTTTAAAGCACGATAAGTATTCCCTACCCCCCAGGTAAGTATGAAAAAGCAAGGTACGCATCTATGAATCCAAGCTTATAATTTATTAAGGCAAAATATTAATTTTGGGACCTAACAAATTCAATCCAAATTTATGAAATGGGGTAGCTAAAACAACTTAACTATCATTGAAAGACCCTAATTGAACCTATTGTGTCTACCAATCTTTAAACTAAGGCTTGCAACCAATCTCTTCTTAATGATCTTGAGTCTCAAAGGCGTGACCATTCGACTCAACCGTATTACACATTTTGCGGGGTAAACCCTAAAATTTACGGAAGCACATAATAACATTTTTAATATAATAATTATTGTATTTATTATATACATCTATTATTAATATTAATAATTTATAATTCATACTTATATTAAGAATATTTCTTTATTAATATAAATGAATTTATTTAAATATATCTTGATATAGATTATTTATGCGGCCGACGTTTCTGAAACAGTCCATAGCTTTCGTCAAGCTCCCATATATAAGAATCGCATAAACTCTTTCTCCTCACCATTATCTCATTAAGACAAGCATTCGTGGAATTGTGAAGGAGCATTTTGTTTTAACAGTCTGTTCGATTGAATTATTAAATCTGTTAGAAGTTTTGAGACATTTTGCCATGGATAATCCTTTGTTTGGGGAATGTTGGGGTCGCGTCCTCGAAAGGCGATCTTATCAAAGGCCGCATTATTATCCAAATCCTTACTCTGCAACTTCGTACCCCACTCTAGTAAAATCAGAGAGCGCGCCCAAGAACGTCGTCTTAATTCCAATAAATTTCGTCAACTCAGAGACGCCCAAATCCGTAAAGGCGTCTGCCATGGACGAAAATATAGCGGCTATAAAAATTCAGGCGCCTTTCCGGGGATTTTGTGTGAGGAAGCCAAGGACTCCGAACAAGTTGAGGTTTATAATGAAAACCAAGGCACAGGCTGCAGAAATTCGGAGGCATGTGAATGACGAAAATTTTATGGAGTTGAAAATGACGAAGTGGATAATGTCACTACTGCTCAGGCTCGACGAAATTCAGATTTGCCATTTTGGCATGGATAATCCTCTGTTTAGGGGGTGTTGGGGTCGAGTGCCCGAAAGGCGATCTTATCAAAGGCCGCATTATTATTATCCAAATCCTTACGCTGCAACTTCGTACGGCAGCCCATTAAAATCGGAGAATGCGCCCAAGAACGTCGTCTCAATTCCAGTCGATTTCGTCAATTCAGAGATACTCAAATCCAGAAAGGCGCCCGCCATGGATGAAAATACAGCGTCTATAAAAATTCAGGCGGATTTCCGGGGGTTTTGTGTGAGGAAGTCAAGGCCTCTGAACAAGTTGAGGGCTATAATGAAATCCAAGGCAGAGGCTGCAAAAATTCGGAGGTGTGTGAATGACGAAGATGTTGTGGAGTTGATTAGACGAGATGAGGAGGAGCGGTTGAAAATGATGGAGTGGATTATGTCACTACTGCTCAGGCTCGACGAAATTCAGGTTTGCCTTTTTTCTCCTTTTTTCGGCTAAATTAGTTCATTCAGTTACAGATATTGGGATTCTTTACAGCTTTTATTTTGACAGTTTTTTAATTTTTTTTACAGGAATAGATTTTTTGTAATTATTTTTACAGCTTTATTTTGAAATTGCTAAGACCTTTTTAGTTTGCAAAGCTTCTGTGAAAAACTGTGTGCTTGTAACATCCCAGAAGCTTTTCGCTCCAATGTCCTGAACTGTGAAAGCCTTTTATTTTTTATTTGACAAACTAATGTGTCTTTCTCTTTGGGAAAAATATCGATTTTTTTTCATTACACTTATCTTTGGAATTGATTTGTTTACAGTGCAACTTCTTCTTTTCTTTTTCTCTTAAAAATTTAAAATCAGAATGTTCTCTGTTTCCCTAAAAACTTAACCGTCGTGAAATGCAGGTAGCAATTCCTTTTGTGCGGGAATCAAGAAATGCTGTGATTTGCGAGTTGGGTAACTTGCAAGAGACTGTAGACGACATCATTGCCGCGAAACCGAGAGAATCAGCAGTGGAGGAGAATCTCAACGAGGAATTCAAGAGCAAGGAGTTGCCGGGAGATGCAATTGAGGTCTCTGTGAGCAATGAAAAGGGAGAGGAGTTTCTGCCTTCTCAGATTCAAGATTTGCAAGAAGACAATAATAATCATGGAGGAGTAGAAAATTTTGAACAAGCCTCTTCAGAAGCTGGACAAATTGTGTCTGAAACTGAGGAATGCACAATGGCTGATAAAGATGCAGTGAATTTGAAAAGAAACAAAGTTGGAAGTCTGGTGTCGGAGGTTGATGCATCACCTACAATCCCTTGCACAAAGGAATGGGTTATAGTAGGAAATTCAAGGGATGATGAAAACTCTTCTGAATCTCTGGGCTTGTTGAAGGTGCAGACAACGCAACCTGATGTGAATGTACAAACTGTAGACTTGATGGACGGTGAAGAAGCAGGGGATAAGTTGCCAGAGAAAGTAAAGTCCACTGAAGAGATTGGCATGGTAAGACTATGCAGCCTGATGTAAAGTGAGATGATTCATGATCTGAGTCTGCGGATTTCACAGTTGGAAGAGCACGTATCTCAGTGCAACTGCTTCATGGAGGATTGGTTTTGATTTCTCCCCATTCAAGCTTTCAAACTGGTTAATGGTTTATCCTAATTAAATATTTGATGTTTTTATTAAACTATTTTTCTGGTTATATTATTTTAATACAATGACAAATTTTATTTTCTATTAATCTAGTTGAAAGTGTGATAATATGTTTCCATGCAAAGAAAAGTATATAATCATTAGAAAAATAGACAAGATAAATTAAGGATCCAAAAACTACTCTATCATTCTTCGTTAAGTAATGTAATGATCTTATTTATTAACAAAGCAAAAATACTGCTTAACTGAATTCTCATAGATGAACATTTTCATTCTAAGATAAAACAAAAAGAAAGAACATATTTAAAAAACCACAAAAATATTACACATTATGCATAATCTATGTGGATTTCAAATATATTACATAATCTTTTATAGAACATAGTCGGAATTTAAATAGACCATAAAAATGTTGTTGTAAAATCACTCTTAAGAAGTTAAATAAAATATAAAAGTAAACAAAGATCAAAATTGTGAAGTGAGAGATTAGATTTAAAGTACTATTGCTTCCTTGTAAAGAGTGGGTGGAGTTAAAGCCTTAAAGTTCTTAAGTATTCATAGAATGTCTTAGCTCTATTATTTTCAAGAATGATTATTCTTAGAAACTTTGAGAGAGCTTCAACAACAAATATGACATTCCACTCCACTTATAAAATTGAGATAAAATTCTCTTTTGTTTGCATTGCAAAAACCTCATTTAAAGTTTAATTACATAGTAAATATGAATATAGTAATAATTTGGTAAGTTGGTAATGAAATTAGCTATTGCAAAGAGAATTGGACTAGTGGTGAATGACTTCACTCTTTGAAAATGGAAGATAATTTAAATCATTCATTTGGGGAAAGTGTTTGTGAGAAAAAATATTGTTGGGTTTTCAAGGTAAAAAAGGACAAATGAAGATGGAAAAAAATAGTAAGTGGAATGTTTGTAGAAATATTATGAATTTGTGTTTGTGGTAATATTTCAAATAACATCTTGTAATCTTTTATCAAAATGAGTAAAAAATGTGGATTGAAAATATGGCTACATAAGAAGGGTCCAAATGATTTGTATAACTTACCTATTATTTTCTGATTCATTATAAAAAATAGATCCAAAATCTAGATGCAAAAAAAGTTAAACATTATTTTATAGAAGAATTAATTAGCAATATAATATTATACCATGACAAAACTATCCAACAATTTTCTTTAGATAAATTTTAGGTTAGCTATGTAAGCTTTAAATCAAATCCAACCTTGGAGCCATATTTTCTTTAAGAGTGATGGCTATAAATATCATCAATAATAAAACAAAGTTTTTAAGATGTCCTACTTAAATTATTTCTTATTGTTTTCTCGATTGCCTAATTGATTGAAGGGTTAATACTACAAACAAATGTGATTAATCTATAATTTTTTCTAGTGCTATTTTTTAAAGATGTGATACTTAATAAACAAGTTTTTTTTAATGTTAGAGACATTTTTTTCTAAGAAAAATTTAGCTCGATAAAAAAAAATATTTGCCTCTTTCCCTCTTCTATCCATCTAGAAAGCATGGAAAAAAATGTGTTGTTTTTAATGTATTACAAGTAAATGGGAGAAATGATAATGATTTACATTCTCTAATGTGATTAGGGTCATCATCTTCATCATGAACAATTGTTATTATTTTATTAGAACATAATGATGAAGATTTTTTTCGATGCTCTAAACATTCTAATAGTAGATGATTTATTTGTATCAATCAACTTATTGGAGAGAAAATTCCAAACAAGGATGACTTTCCTAGTCCTTAGAATGAAAATTTAGGACAAGTTCTCTTCCAATTATGTCTCATTATAGTAATGATTGAAGATTCCAATTTACATTTATTCATAATTAGTTGTGTGGATCTTTTCAGGACATCATAATTTTTTATTTTTTTTATTAAACTAATTTTCTAATTATATTATTTTAATACAATGATAAATTTTGTTTTCTATTAACATATATGAAAGTGTGATAACGTACTTCCATTGAGAGAAATGCATACATTCATTCAAAAAATAGACAAGATTTCAATTAAGGATCCAACAACTACTCCATGATTCCTCATTAAGTAATGATCTTACCTATTAACAAAATAAAAAATAATGCTTAGTTGAATTCTCATAGGTATTATTTTGATCTTAGTTGAATTTTGATCTAGGTATTATTTTGATCTTAGTTGAATTTTGAACTAGTTATTATTTTGAGTACATTTTGATTTTGGTATCCCTTATGTAATAATTAGCATACAAGTGGTGTTGATTTAATTTTCACTCCCCAAGGATTGATTTCGATTCTCAATTCAAAATTTTATTAAATATAGAATTGGATCAAGTAACATATAGCATTTAAAATTAAGATTTAGATTTGTAGCCAATTAGCCTTTCTAACTAGTTACTATATCAAACTGAAATTATTTAACTTTCCACCTTTAGAAAGTTGTTATGTGTCAACTCAAAGGGCAATTATGTAACTTACCACATTTAGAGTTGTACTTAAGGGATAATTTTAATTCATTTACTTATCATCAAATAAATTTCATTCTTACTTACATAACCATTCAAAGAGAAATATCAAATCATCCATATTTCATCATTTGTTACTATTAATACCTATGGTATGCTCTCCTTATTTTATTTCATCTTCTTTAAGTGAAAAATTACATTCCACCTTTAAAATTAAATAACAGGATAAACCATACTATATTTACACATTATTAAATTTCATTTGTATATGTATATAATCCTTAAAAGAGAATTAGTACACCATTCATATTGCATTATTTTCTTGCATAGATTTTTAGGGTATAATTTTTTTGTTGTCTTTTATAGTTTCTGTAAGTTGATAAGTTAATATACTAAGGGTTTGACTAGAGGAGAATACATTTTTTCCTTCATAGTAGAAAAATATGTTCTTAAACATTGTCATCCAATTATTCCATGTTACCAACATCAAGACACTTGTGGTACAAACAAACCAAAATTGATAAATTTTAGATTTATGCAAGAAGATTCGATTTGTAGTCACATGAATTCCATCATAGTTGTGCAAGATCATTCTATAATTGGAAATGAATATATATTTTCCTTCATACTACCAAAATATGCTTCTAAACATTAGCCAATTATTCCAAGTTAAAAAATTCAAGGTAAGTAGGACAAGCAAACCAAAATCAATAAATTTTAGATTTATGCAAGATGATTATATTTGTAGTCACATGAATATTCTCATAAAGACCCTATCTTTTTCTTGTACCCACACTCCATATTTATTTTTGCATTACCAAAAAGGCCCCCTCCTCTTTTGTTCTTTGTCTACTTTCATTTTCTTTGGTTCTTTTTATTTGTTCTTTTTATTTTCCTACTTTTTTGAGGTTTGTCCTTTAGACATGACTTCTTTGTCGAGACCAATGCTTGACCCATGTTTTTTGTTTCCTTTCTTGTCATAATTTTAAGTGTTGATTTGTCTACTCTCATCATAGCTCTCACCATCATTTCGATCATCAAACACTAATAAGATGCATGTATTATCATTTACACCAACCAATATAGTGTAAAATTTACTTCACTAGCATCCATTAATCAAGTTGTGGTTTATTTTGGTGCTCAATAGATGAATTATGTTGTTATAGTTTCATGCACATGTTGTGGGTTTGATCGTCATGTGTTGCTCATGTTTGGTGTGTTATATTTTCTTATATGCTTTGTTATGTTTGGTGTGTTATCTTTATGGTTTCAATGATAGTTTTCTTCATGATCTTTTCTTCGTTTTCTTGTTGGTTTCATATGTGTTGTGGTGTTTTTATTTACAGTTTCATTTGTAGGGTTCAATTTTGAGTTCCTTTCATTGTTTTAAAAAAAAAGAATTATGTGTCTTTTGTTCACCCTTTTTTGGTTCTTCATTTTTTCCTCATTTTGAAGCCTTGTTGAATCATCTTTTAACCTCGTACCTAATATATATGCTTTCTTATCAAGATACCTTCCTAAAATTGAGAAGAGTGGGCTCCCTCCATATGGCAGAAACAAAAAATCTACCACCATCATCCCAAATTAAAGTTGGAAGAAATTCAAAAAATCTTCCTCCATTGTAGGTTGACTATCAAATTAATAAAATTCTAAAACATATAAAATTAACTAAAGATTTACCAAAAGACAAGAAAATATTAAATCCAATATACAAAACCTAAGGAGTGTTCAATCCACCCATCCACAATGAAGATTGTTCAATAAATGAAGATCCATCTATTCAGAATAGGGTAAAAAATGTGGTGTCTTTTTCTAGAAAATGGTTAGCTCAACCATTTCACATGTTAGAACTAAATTGTCCAAAGGCACAAGAAGAAGAACCAAAATATTTTGGAGGATCATCTTGTGCTATAGCTACAAGGATAAAAGAAAAGGAAAAATATAAGGCACCTAGGATCAAAAGGAGGGAGCAAAAGGTAATTTTGATAGAAACTAGTGAAGAAGAAGTCCCTCTTTAGAGGAGGAAGAGATTGCATACTCAGGATGCTCCTCCTTCATAAACTTATTCACAACCATCATCTTCATCTTTGTCTCCTCTCCATGAATCTCATACTCCAACATTTTATTCATCTCCACCTCATGAATCTCTTGTCCCATCTCCATCACCAACTCCTTTAGTTCACCCTACCAATACTAATTTGGATTCACCTCATCCACCTTCAATTCATCTACCTCATGTTCCAACTTCTTCTCCTCCTACATCCCCTCCAACATATCAACATGAATTATGTTTTTCCTTATGGATTTTTGGAATTAGGAGTAAAAACAAATATCAAAATAGGTGTTTTTTAGTCTTTTAGATGGAATTGTGAGGTCCTTTTAGCATAAAAACACTACTTATGGAAGTTGTTCACTAAACCTGATCTTCAAACCTCCATTTTTTGTGTTATATGATGTGGAAAAATGGAATGAAAAAAAAGGTCACCTTTGGCTTTCTTAAGCCTCCTGAATGTGTTCAAACAATAAAAAGTATTGTCACTATAACTAAAATAGATGCAAACACCATATATTACGAAAGAAAAATATAAAATTGAGATTGAAAAACCTCCATAATTCCCTTCGCATTCTTCAAATTATCTTAAACACAAGAGAAGAGGCATATAAATATTTACAAGATCATATATAAAACTCCAATCTCTGAATCAAGAATCTAGGAACTCAAAACTCTAAAAAAAATATTCCATACCATGTTAGAAATTTGAAACAGATGAATAGCCCAAGCACCTTTTAAGAGAGATTATAATATACAAAAAAATATAAATGCATAAACAAAAGAAAACTAACAATTTCAAGAGATATGCAAATATCAAGATGACATAATTGCATTAGAAGATTACCAAAAGAAGCTATGATAGGATTTAAAGTACAAGATAGCTAGTGATTTTTTATAAACCAAGGAGAGGGTGGAGGTGGGAAAACAAGCCAATATAGAGTGGCCACCAAACATTCTAAGGTCTTTCAAAAATAAAAAAAATAGGAACTACCTTATAGGATAGTGACACCTCAAATTACCCACTCACCTCATTAAACTCACTTTATTAACCTAATAGAGATTAATAAAAATGTAGGAAAAACATAATACTAAGGGAAAAATAGACTAACAATATAGTCAATCAAGGGTTCATAATCCATAACCATTAATTTTGGGTAGTTGTAAACTATTGAGAAAATGTATTGTGTTGTATAAGATGTGTGTTATTAATAGACAATGTTACCTTTCTATTAACACCTACAACCATAAACAAAGTTGTCAGAGATCCATTTTGTACTAAAAAACATTAGTCTAATATAAATGCAAGAAAAAATTATTGTTGTAATGGCACAAATTTGCATCCTAGGTTAATTTCCCATTTAGGAACCATTAATGTAGAATTACAAGTACGATGATGAATAAACTTACCACTATCTTCTTGATTTTCTCCTATGTCCTTGTATTTTTGCATCGATGGAGGAGTATTTTTTAGGAAGTGTGCATGCCAAAAAAACATCCACACACCATGCTACAATCTTGACAGATTCCTACATCTAGGATCCATAGAGGAATTATGTTTCTTGGTTGGTCTTGAATGTAACATTCTTTTTTGGGTCTTGACCTACGAAAAAATGACTCTTTGCCTCCATTTTACCCATTAAACTCATCTTTTCACTCTCTTACATTCTCTAAATGATTGTCTATTCACTTATCTCACTCTCAAGCTCAATCTCTCTCACTTTTTGATCATTCTTGCTTCTCCATAGCTCTATCTTGTTGCTACAAGCTTTATACTTGGTGTCTACAATGTCTTCTCACTTCAACACTATTATCTTTGTAGGTTTCATGAAGCTTCATTCTCTTGGCAAGGTATCATTTCTCATCATCTTCCTCTCTCATCCTTAAGTGATAGTAGAAGGGAAGGCGATACTTCTCTTTATTTATTTTCATCATTGTTCATATAGAGTAGCATTTAGTTTATCTTTTCTCTCTATTGATATAGTATTTTCCTTTGCATCTTGGCTATCTATGAAGATGGGAACACTGAAAATAGGGGTCTGTTTGTGGTAGACCTCAAAACACAACCCAATATCTTTCTTGTTTTTATGTGTGTAGGTATTGGTTTATCCACTTGGAGTTATAGCCGAAGAACAGGACTGTGCATGACAGGTATCTTTTCCTACTCTTTCTTATCATTCTCATCACTAGAATAGTTTTTTATAGTATTCTTCTTGTTGTACTATTTATTTCCACATTTTTATAGTAAACTGTCAAATTGTAAAAATCTGTTATTTGGATTGTAAGTAGACCTTGAGTGTCTTTGACTATAATTCTACTCATTTTTCGTACAAGATGCTAACTTGTCCCTGAGACTCTATTGTGGCATGCTAGAGTCTGGTCTCCACATTGTTGTCCCCAAACAAAGAGCTATCTAAGTCACAATCTGACACCCTTGTAGCCTGCTCACCTGATTGTTGAAACACATGTTATTAGGAGAAGGGAAGAAAGGACCTATTTTACCTTCCTTTTCGGTATGTATTTCTCTTCTTAACTCATTAGTCAACCTGAGGTAGTTTAGGGAAATTTGTTCTTTGGGGCTCTCTTGTGACCTAGAGCCTTGGGGGTGATGAATCTCTCTACTCTACATTTTTTGTGAACCCGAGGTGAATGTCCTTGTTTTAATTTATAATTATCGATAATATTTCTCTCATGTCCTAAATGTGTTGTAGGTTTTTGTATCAGAAAGCATGCAGTTTTATGACCCAATCTACAACCCCAAGCTACAAAGTTAGAAGGACTCTTAGATATTCTAAAAAAAATATAGGTAGGTCGATGTCTGCTAAATGCAATCTTCTACATATTGTGAGTTAGTTCTATCTAATTACGTGAACATGGTTTCATTGACGCATGTCCCTCCTTAAAATGTGAGGGTGATATAAATTTCACCTCACGTGATGAGAAACTAAATAAGGAGCCTTCCCCGTTATACATTTCTACCTAGATTAATGAAAATTTCATAATTGGCATCTTAGTTGATTTGACGAGTCGAGTTAATATGATAATGGAGAAAAATCTATACATAAACAATTTACATAAGGAGAGATATGAAGAGTTTTAGACCACACTCCATACCCATGATGGACTCTCTATTTCCCTATGGGCTTTATTTCTTTATTAGTCTTCATAGGACCCAAGGTTGTTGACATATCATTTATCATGATCCCAAAGTCCAACTTGTTCAAATTTAAGGTAGGTATTCTATAGCTAGCCTCTATGAATGGTGTTTTATTTATAGTCCATAAATGCTTAAATTTCCCCCATGAAGTCACTATTCATGTGGTGCATGCCACTAGTTTTGTGAACTTTGCACACATGCCCCACTTGAAGTAGGGACCCCCTCCTTACTCTTGGTTTATCGGTTTTGAGTTGGATTTGTTCATGCTCCTTTTATCTCTTCAAATTTTCATTTTTGGACTTTTTCTCAAAATTCCTTTGGAATGTTAATGTCTTCATAAAGCCTTAGTGATCTACCAAAATTTCATTAAGTTATGACAGCTTGTACAAAATTTCTTCTAGGTCACCATTATGTGGATGCTAGTATCTTTCGTGTCATTGCAAGACAAGTCTTGCTGAAATCCATTCTCTGGGTGTCGTTGATATCAACACATTCATTATTTTGGTTTGCACATGTTCAAAACCTATGTTGTAATGGCCTACATTTACATGGATTTTGCATACTTGGCATCTGCTTCTTAGACCTCCATAATTAGTTTTTTCATCATTTTCAAGGTATTTATAGGATTTATTATGCATAGAGCTATAAATATGAGCTTGATCATTCTCATTTATTATCTTTCTAATAATGATTTCCTTTAGAACTTTGGTGTGCATCATTATTGTCCTTAGTTTTCAAAATAAGAATCCTCTCTAAACCCTTAAATATTTTATTATTTCTTTGAAAATCTTTGTTAGTTTAGGATCCCAACATCACCACCTTATTACATCTGAAGATTAGAGATTATTTTTAAGTCACTATTTTGAAATTACAATCAAGGTTTTACTAGTCTTCATACTTTTTTTATAGACCTATAAGGTCCAACTTGTTTGACCATAAATGCCCCTTGTGATTACCAACAAATCACATCATCCCTGAGTTATTTTCTGCATTTTCAAGACTTGACATTAGAGACCTTGGGGTTATTTTTTGAATTCTTTCTACAAAGAGTTACCTTTCAAGAGAGATAGAAAATCCTTATTTTATCTATGTTTTGCAATGATAAAAAAATCACCAATAAACTTGGTGCTAGGAGGGTTGTTTAGACAAAGCTAGATCGAATTGGGTAATTCTCTCCTTAGAAATTTTACAAAGTTACTAGGTCGATAGATAATAAAGGAGAATTATGAGAGTTAAAGAGGCCTACCAAGGCTAGGAGAGATAGAAATGGGAAGCTTCATCTTCAGTAGCACCCACCCGACCTCCAACTCCACCTTCTCCATCATCCACATCATCAATTTCTGCATCTTCATATTTAGGTCATACTTAGATTGTTGTACCCTAGACACATGTTTTTGTAACTCATCCATTACCACCCCCACATCCACTGATGAATTGGTGAAAAAATAATCCATCACCATTCTCATTCAATTATTATCATGAAATGCCTGAGAACCCTTTAAAATTTTGTTCCAAATTTTATACCAGTAACCCTCATAGGAGAGTTGAAGAACATTTCTATACCAAACTACCCTTAACAATAGGAATATTGAACATGAATATGTGTCATGTAGGATATTTCCCTATTCACTAGGGGAAGAGGCATTTTACTGGTATATCCACTTGCCCATTGGGTCAATCATCACTTGGGATCTCATGACATTCTATTTGTAGAAATTCAAAATCCATGTTAGTCCCACTAAATTGTATCGGCAGTTTATGTTTGTCAGAAGGGAAGTACATGATCCAATAAGTTCCTTCAATAATTAGTTTCATAGGGCCTACACTAGATTTCAATCTCCCTATGTTGTTGATGATGTCTCAACCAAGGTTGTTTATTATGTTTCTTTAGATAACTGTACTTCAAAATTAGTAAAAAAGGATGCATCAACCCCCAATGACCCTAGTGGATGCATACATCGTGGTAGTCAAAGAAAACACTAACTTAGGACAATTATCCTCCTAAATTATTTTTCCTTTTCCTCACCTTCATCCCCTTTAGGAGGTATTTCTCGCTCTGTGATGACATCATGTGGCTGATTTTAAACTTGTGATGTCTTCAAGTAGAACCTTGCTTCATGGTTGGAAGAATCCTGATATATGGCCTATTGGGGGTTCTCAGGAAGATTAGAAGGTTCTCACTATTATTTTGGTCAATATCTACTATGTTATCCTTTGGAGGATTCAAATATTCTTTCTTGTGGTCTTAGTCTTAAGGTGAATATTTTATCAAGTTTGGATATTAAAGGTCTTGAAGATGCAAAATGGTAGCCATGTTGAATTGCCAAGTTAGGAGAAAATTTAGACTAAATTTGGATGTCCTAAATACAAAATTTTTATGATTGGTGAGTTAAAATAAGTGCCTTACTTTTGGACAACATTTGTAATAGAGGGTTTCAAAGGCCTTCCATGTGTTTTCTACGTGGAGTAAATGAAGAAGATGTGATTCACATTTTCTTTCGATGCCCTTTCTCTTATGATGTTTGTAGCCTTTAATGCTAGATATGAAATAGACATGATCCCCATTCCACCTCTTTGATTGATTTTTGGAATAGTCTGAGTAGACCTCCTGCTTTAGCTTCCTTTACCTAGCAGCTTGGAATATTGGTCCCTCTTTCATCATTTGGAAATTATGAATGGAAAGGAAACAACGCATTTTTCAAGAGGAACGAAGGGGGGTTACCCCAAATTTGTTAAACATCAACGGTATGCTCAAGGAGACTATTGAGTCAAATATTTTTGAAGATGGCCCTCTATCCTCCTCGAATACTTAGGTGGAAACTCTTTTGGATATTTCTATTAATCCTCACTCTTTTCCTAGGCCTCTTCCTCGGCCTCAACCTCTCAAGAAGGTGAATCATTCAGGTAAGTGGTTTCTTCCATCTAGAGATGTCCTTAAAATCAATACTAATGGATCTTCTAGGGGTACAACCCATGTCCTATAGACATTGGTGGTTTTGGTCATGACTTCATTGATTCTGTCCAATTTTTTTCCTCTTCATCCTTGGTTTTTCATTTTAGAACAATCTAATGGAAGTTTCGATTACCTTTTATGGCCTTAAGAAGGCTTATTCTAGTGATTGGCACAATTTTTTTTTTGAGGTTGATTCTTTGATTCTTGTGAATCTCCTAAATATAATATTTTTTCTTGATTATTCTTTGAGGTTAGAGGGGGTGATCAAAAATTATCTTTTGTTTAGCTTCTAAATTTGAAGTGATTTCCTTTAATCATATTCCTAGAGAGTGGAATAGAGCTACAAATTGTTTGACAAAATGGGCTTCAAAGGAAGAAAATGGTTAGATTTTTGAGAATTGGGGGGATTTGGATCATGATCATTTGTATCTACTTCCTAGAATTGTTGACGAATACAAGATGGTTTGATATTTAGGGTCCTTGTTGGGTTGTGTTGCAGACCATTTGGTGTTATAGATAGGTGTTATTCTTGGTAAGATGATTTTATAGAGCTCCTACATGGACTCTCCTTTTAGTTTTTATTGAGATGGCTATGACCATCTAGATGTCTTTGATTCTTTGATTTATGTACTTGAATTTTTTTCAATTATGTTGAAGGTGTAGCCTATATGAACTTAACAAAGCTCATTTTGTCCATTGACAGATGAAAAACTTTAAGTAAGGTATGCAAGGTAACGTGATTAATTGTTACTATCTATTCTATTTTTCCTCGTCGTTTTTTACTTCCGCCTTTTTTGTCATTTCTTACACTATTCTTATTTTCATCTCTAATTTTATTGTCATTTTTCACACCATTCTTATTTTCACCATCGATTTTATTTTGGCTACCTTATTTTATTTTTATTTATTCCTATTGAGAGTCCATGTTTCTTTACTTGTAAATTACTTCCCATTGGAAATCAAATTTTTAATATATATTTTTAATTTATTTTGTGCTTTTCTTTATATCTAGAAGGATATATGTTATATTAAAAATATTATATATTGATTATATATTATGGTTACATTTAATAATACATATTATATAATATACAATAATAAATAAATAAATAATTTAAATTTTTATATTTAATTAAACAATAAATATATACTTCTAACAAATAATAATGGTTTTCTAAATTTATTATAGAATTTACATTATATACAATTCAAATATAATATATTTAATAATAAATAAATATATTTCATTTAAATATATAATTTATATTATAATATTATACTTTTTTTTTTAAGATAAAAGTGTTAAAGCCTCTAAAATATTTCTATTATATTTAATAAAGTATTACAAGAACCCGGTTCAAAACAACATACCGGTAGGAAAGAACCAGGAAGAAAACCTCTGGTTGTAGCTCAAACTAAATAATGGTTGAAGGGAAAATAGGGATGGATCTATCGACCCAACAGTGCGGAATACATTCCCTTAACACTAATACAACAGGGAAGAAGAGAAAAAATAAGTTCTAATAGCTTCTAAAAACTACTGAGATGAATACAAACAACATAAAAGAGATAACACAAAAAAAATTCATAGATTGACACAAGTATTTACATGGAAAAACCTTTTTAGGTAAAAAGCCCACCACACAAAGTAAAGACAATTGTATTACAGTAATAAAAAATTACATTCAATGTTCTATCTTCACTCTCTGATCAACTAACAATAGCTCTTAAGTTAATCTCTCACTGTTACAATACTTCTCTCAAAGTATACAATGAAAAATTACTTCACAATTCAAAATTCTCTCTCTACCTCTAACCGTCACCTTTTGGTTAACATATACAGAATGTACTCAACTGCCCAAGTCATACATCACATTTAATGTATTAACCAATCCCACATCCTTCAGTTTCATGCATCGAATATTCAAGCATGCAATTGATCTTCTCTAATTTCATCGAGCCACCCAAGCATTATCTTCACCACCCAAATCGGGTCCTGTCTCTATCTAGAAGTCAACCTGCAATAATTGCATTTAACTATTTTGGCTTTTAGCCAATCAGATCGTTGACCCCAAGCCACATGTCCTTCTTTCATTCACTGATCGCTCTTGGCATCTAGTCCAACTCGGTCAACCGAGTTCTAAGCTCACCCGAGCTCCTATCGCTCTATCACCAAGTTGTCTTCCAAGTGCCACAATGTACTAGTGAACTCACCCGAGCTCACCCAGGCTTCCCCACACTATCGCAACCCTATTTGAGTCACCTCATAGTATGGCAGTGAGCTAGCCCATGCTCACCCTTGTCTTCACCGTGCTATCGCTACCTAGTTTGAGTCACCTTGTGGTATAGCAGTATGTCCATTCTGAGCTCTTCATTTATCTTCCCCACACTACCGCTACATTGACCATGACTTACTATGGTGTGGCGGTAGCCACCAACTAGGCCATCAGCGGTCTCACCATGCTACCGCGGAGACTGCCAAGTCTCACCGTGGTAGAGCGGTGACCACTCACGCAGACTGCTAGTGGTCTCACTGCAATAGAGCGCTGACCACTCAGGATGACCGCCAATGGTCTCACCACACTGACCGCTCAGGCAGACCACCAACAGTCTCACCATGCTACCGCAAAGACTACGAGGTCTCACTGTAGTAGAGTGATGACCGCTCAGAGAAACCACCTGTGATCTCACTGTGACCACTGCGGTGAGCGAGCTCACCATCCGCAGTGGAGCAGTAACCTCAAGTCAGGCCACAGGCGGCCTTACCACGCCACCACAATAAGTGAACTCACCGTGCATAGTAAGGTGGTAACTACCTAGACTGTCACCGTGGTACCATGAGGGGTAGACCCAACCACCACAGTAAAGTGCTAAAGGCATAAATGAAACATTTTTCACCAAGTCTGATTTGTTTGAGGCTCAAAAATGGAAGTTGTGACATTATTTCCCAACAAGCTCCCACTTGGTGAAGAATCCCAACTTCTTCTTGACTTCAAAAATTCACTGACTATCATAGGCCCTAAGGCCCATCAATTTTGTGCACCATCTAAACTTGTTTGTGCTCATTGGCTTTGTCAATGCATCTGCAACATTCTTCAAAGTGTCGACCCTTTCAAGACAGACTCTTCCATCTTTAACCATGTCCCTCACAAAGTGATACTACACATCAATGTGTTTCTTCCAGGCATGGAAAGTCGGATTCTTTGCCAAACAGATGGCCGTCTGACTATCACAACAAATAGTAATCTGCCTTGAATAAAAAAAAATGTCTGAACACAAACGTCTCAGCCAAACTGCCTCCTTACCGGCGTGAGTTGCTGCCATGTACTTTGCCTCTGTCATGGATAAAGAAACTACAACTTGTCACTTGCTCATCCAACTGACTTCTCCACCATTTAACATAAATGTGTATCTACTGGTGGATCTCTTGCTATCAATGTCCCCTGCCCAATCAGAATCAACATATCCTTGAATGCTAAGTGTTATTTGTGATGCAACCAAAATTCCATGGTAACAGAAAGCAAAGTCGGAAGTCCCCTTCAAATATTTGAACACTCTTTTCACAACATCCCAATGTGATCTTCTTGGATTTTTCATAAACTGGCTGAGAACTCCCATTGGTTGGGCAATGTCTGGTCTTGTACAGACCATCACATATATTAAACTGCCAACATCACTTGCATAGGGCACATTGGTCATGTCCTCCATCTCACTAGCAGACTTTGGTCTATCTTCAATGGATATTTTTGTTCCCTGCATAATTGGAACAACTAACTACGTGTAGTCTTTCATACCAAATCTCTCTAGAACATGATTGAAATACTTACTTTGACTTACCCAAAGCTTTCTACTTGTCCTATCCCTAGTTATCTCCATTCCC
Source organism: Sequoiadendron giganteum (assembly GCA_007115665.2). Taxonomy (NCBI): domain Eukaryota; kingdom Viridiplantae; phylum Streptophyta; class Pinopsida; order Cupressales; family Cupressaceae; genus Sequoiadendron; species Sequoiadendron giganteum. The sequence continues at coordinate 742,098,628 of CM021101.1, read as the reverse complement.
AGAATATACCTTGCTGCACCAAGATCTTTAATTTCGAACTTTGCAAACAACTGATATTTAAGATCATAAATCATTGTATTGCTATTTCCTATGAACAAAATATCATCCATGTACAGGGTAATAACAAGCACATGATGATTTTCAGATTTATAATAAACACAATGATCAGATTTTGATCTCAAAAAACCCATAGACAATAAAAACGTGTCAAATTTCTGGTACCACATTCCAGGAGACTTCTTCAAACCATACAGAGATTTTTTTAACTTACAGACCAAATTTTGTTTACCTTTATCAACAAAGTGCTCAGGTTGGTACATATAAATCTCTTCTTCTAGCTCACCATGGAGAAATATTGTCTTCACATCCCTCTGCTCAATTTCAAAGTCATACACAGCTTCCAATGACAACAAAAATCTGATGGATTCTAGCTTTGCTACAAGGGAAAAAATCTCTCCATAATCAATGCCCTCAATTTGGGAAAATCCCTTTGCAACCAATCTTGCCTTATACTTCTCAACACTGCCATCAAGACAAGTCTTCTTTTTGAATACCCACTTGGAGCCAATAGGATTTCACCCTTTAGGAAATGGTACCAAATCCTAGGTTTCATTCTTCTTCAATAAATCTATTTCTCCATTCATGGCTTCCATCCAATAATTTGAATCAGACATGTTGATTGCTTCTTTTACAATCCTAGGCTCATCTGTGCTAGTAATTAAGGTATAGGCATAGTTCGAATCTAACATTTACAAACCATACCTTTCAGGGTGCCACTTTTCTAGTGTAGATCTTCTTATAGGCTGAGGTTGTGGTTCTTCATCATTAGAACTCTTAGAGTTTCTTGAGCTCTCCTCAGCTTTAGGTACACCATGCAGTTCTTCCCTTTCTAGAGTTTGAGGAATCTCAACTGCATCATTCTTCTTGTCTCTCTGATCTATCTCAAGATATTGATCACTTATTGAAGGTTTCAATTGACGAAATATCACGCTTCTGTTGTACATAACCTTCTCACTAATAGGGTTCCAAATCTTGTATCCCTTCACACCAACTCCATAGCCGATGAGAATACATTTAACAACCTTGTTATCCAAATTTGATCTTTTCTCATTTGGCACATAAACATATGCCTCACAGCTAGAGACATGGACATGTCTAAGAGAGGGCTTCTTACCAAACCATGCCTCCAAAGGTGTCTTATCAACAAGAGCAGAGCAAAGAGAAAGATTTACTAGATAGCATGTTGTGGTCATAGCCTCAACCCAGAATTTCTGCTCCAAACTAGCACCACTCAACATACTCCTCACCTTTTCCATCGGCGTCATAATCAACCTTTCAGTAACTCCATTTTGTTGTGGCATATAAGGTGTATTTTATACCTTTTAATTCCATGATTTGTGCAACAACTTTCGAAATCTACAGAAAAAAACTCACCACCATTGTTTATCCTCAAACATTTAATTTTCCTTCCAGTTTGATTTTCTACCAAAGATTTAAATTATTTAAACCGACTAAACTCTTCTGATTTACTTTTAAGAAAGTATACAAATGCCCTTCTCAAACAATCATCAATAAAAGAAACTTAATATCTAGAATTTGATAAAAAAGGAACATTAACTAGACCAAACACATCAAAATGAACATAATCCAGTATACCAGAAGATTTATGAGGACTCGAGTAAAATGAAACATGGTGTTGTTTTCCATAAATACAATGTTCGCAAAAATTGAACTCAAGGTTACAATCATCAAGCCCTTCTACAATATTTTTATTCTTCAAGGTTTTTAAACCTTTCTCACATATGTGACCTAGTCGATGATGCCACAACATAGTCTTCTTAGCTAGGAGTTTTACCTCCAAAGAATTTGCAGATAGAGAAGTGTCTTCATCTTCCTCTATAGTAACCATTTTGCTTGACATTACAAAGGCACTGTTACATTGAACAGGGTGTGTATCCAACTTGTACAGAGTGCAAGTACGAACACCCTTAGCCAACACCATTACACCTCTAGCCATTTTACATCCTTTACTTGAGAAAGAAACTTATACACTAGCATCATTTAACTTACTGATAGAAAGAAGATTTAGAGCTAGACCTAGTATGTGTAGTATGCCACCAATACCTTTGATTCTGTCATCAGGAAACTAAATTCTGACTCTTCCTTTGCCAACAATCTCCAACGTTGAATCGCTTTCCAGGTAAAAATTTCCACCATCATACTTCTTGTACTTGGAGAACCATTATCTATGGAATGTCATGTGAAAGGATGCACCTGAGTCAACCAGCCAGACATCATCTGATGCTTGAGTTGTCAAGGTTGCAACAATGAAGGCGTTTGCATCACTTTGAGAAGAATAATTTTTTGAAGCATTCTTCTTCTCCTTACAATCCTTTCGGATATGACCAGGATGCCCATAGTTCCAGCATCTCAACTTAAAGATTTTACCAGGAGATTTTGATCTCCCTGCGGATTTGGATTTTGACTTCTTGTCCTTCTTACCTTTCTCTTTTGGTCTACCTCAAATAGCAAGAGCCTCTTTGGCCATCTCAAAATACTTCCTTCGCATTTCTTCAGATAAAAGCGAAGCAACCATGCCATCCATCTTGAATGCAATGGTCCTGCTTCCAATAGCCATCACCAAATGATCCCAACTATCAGGTAATGAACACAACAGGAGCATGCAATGATCCTCCTCCTTAGTCTTTACACCTACAGATGCCAACTGAGTAACACTCATGTTAAATGAGTTTAGATGGTCTGCAATAGATGCACCTTCTTCCATTTTCAAGGAGTACAAATTCTTCCTCAGGAATAACTTATTTACTAGAGACTTTCCCTGATAAATATCACCAAGCTTCTTCCATAATGAAGCTGTAGACGTCTCCTCATGGACATTCAGGAGTATAGAATCGGCCAGACTCAGTCTTACCGGACCTCTTTCTTTTCTATCAGCAAGGTCCCAATCCCCTTGCATCATACCTTGTGGCATAGTTCAAGACACTGCTATCCAGAGGTATCTATCCACCAACAAGTCTTCCATTTTGAGTTTCCATAACTCAAAGTTTTTGCCATTGAATTTTTCTATCTCCACTCTACCTGATGTACTCACCATCTCAAACATAAATAAGTTTTAACAATGCAAGACTCCCATTGAAACAATATTAGCACAAAAAATTGACATTTTCTCTCAAGGATAACATGACTAGCCAAGCTCTGATACCACTTGAAGGGAAAAAAGGGATGGATCTATTGACCCAATAGTCCAGAATACATTCCCTTAACACTAATACAATAGGGAAGAAGAGAAAAAATGAGTTCTAATAGCTTCTAAAACTACAGAGATGAATACAAACAACATAAAAGAGATAACAGAAAAAGCATTCACAGATTGACACAAGTATTTACGTGGGAAAACCTTTTCAAGTAAAAAACCCACCACACCAAGCAAAGACAATTGTATTATAGTAATAATAAATTACATACAATGTTCAGTCTTCACTCTCTGATCAGCTCACAATAGCTCTCGAGTTAATCTGTCACTGTTACAGTACTTCTCTCAAGGTATACAATGAAAAATTTCTTCACAGTTCAAAATTCTCTCTCTAGCTCTAACTGACACCTTTTCGTTAACATATAAAAAATGTACTTGACTACCCAAGTCATACATCACATTCAATGTCTTAACCAATCCCACAGCCTTTAGGTTCATGCATCGAATATTCAAGCACGCAATTGATCTTTGATTTCATCGAGCCACCCAGGCATTAACTTCACCACCCAAATCGGGTCCTTTCTCCATCTAGAAGTTGACCTGCAATAAGTGCATTTAGGTGTTTTGGCTTTTAGCCAATCAGATCATTGTCCCTGAGCCACATGTCCTTCTTTCATTCGCTGATCGCTCTTGGCATCTAGTGCAACTCAGTCAACCGAGTTCTGAGCTCACTCGAGCTCCTACCACGCTACTACTGACATGTCTTCCAAGTGTCGCAATGTGGCAGTGAGCTCACCTAGACTTCCCCGCACTATCACAACCCTATTCAAGTCACCTCGTGGTATGGCAATGAGCTCGTTCGCGCTCACCCTTGTCCTCACCATGCTACCACTGCCCAATCTGAGTTGCCCCGTGGTATAGCGGTATGCCCATTTTGAGCTCTTCGTCTGTCTACCCCGCATTACCACTACACTGACCGTGACTTACCGCGATGTGGTAGTAGCTGCCAGCCAGGCCATAAGTGGTCTCACCGCGCTACCACGGAGACCGCCAGGTCTCACCATGGTAGAGCGGTGATCACTCAAGTAGACCACCAACAATCTCACTGTGGTAGAGTGCTGACCGCTCAGGCAGACCACCAATGGTCTCATTGCGCTACCACGGAGACCGCTAAGTCTCACCATGGTAGAGCAGTGACCACTCAGGAAGACCATCGCCGGTGTCACCGCAACCACCGTGGTGAGCGAGCTAACTATCCATGATGGAGTGGTAACCACTAGTTAGGCTACACATGGCTTTACCACGCCACCGCAGTAAGTGAAATCACTGTGCGCAGTAAGGTAGTAACCACTTGGACTATCATTGCGGTACCGCTAGGGGCATACAAATTAGACCCAGCCAAAAAACATTATGCGCATGAAGTAAGGAAGAATACCATCCACCAAGCCTAGTCTAGTAAACTAGAAAAGTATGCACAACATCATAGAAGAGAAGACAAGGCCAAAAACCATGGCCAATTGGGCTTCCTCTAGATGAGGTTGAGAGCTAGAACTGGCCTCATAGTAGGAAAGAGGCAGCAAATGATACAAAGATAAATTTTCCTTTAACTTCAGAGAGGAAGAATGATCCTTGTTATAAGATCTTGTAGCCAAATCAAACAGAAAACACAATATTGTGAAGAGTTCCACACCAGTAGCCAAGATCAAGTTTAAACACACAAAAATTATACCTACCCACCATGAGAACCATAAGCACGACAACACATGTAGTACTTGCAAACAAAGCACATAGCAACAAGAATTCCATTTTACATATATAATACATAACTAAAATAATGAAAAGAGCAGTCGATGGCCAAAAGAATGGAGTGGAATGCAGTTATCTTTAACACATAACATATAATCAATGCAAGGAAATAATTAATGGAGCAGTCAACACATATCTCCATGTTCGAGCAACACAGCAAGGCATGAGGAGTTCCATAAAAAATACCTCAAAATATGATGATTGGATGCAAACTGTACCATTACATAAAAGATGAGGAGAAAAATTTATTATAATCATTGAAATAGCAGATGAAATATCAGCAAAGGAAGATCCCAATTGAATGAAGCTACCAAAAATATTGCCATTTTAAGATTTCCCAAGCCGCAAAGATGACTTAATCATTATGGATAAAACAATAAGGCATCAACATGCCAATTTGATAATGAAAGAAGCAATGCATAACTATAAACCCCATCATGTGAAGACTTCTTTAGAGGAGGTAATTCTTCCTTTTTAAGTTCTTTGAAAACTATTTTCTCATTTATTGCCTTATTCGTGAGAAAATCTGCAATGAAGTTAGCTTCCCTATTTCAATGAGAAATTGAATAATTGTTAAACCAACTTAACTACAGTAGAAATTTTCCCAATAAATATTGCAACTACTAGACATGAGTTTTTATTAGAAACTACATGGAAAATTACCATTGAATCACCTTCAATAACTAAATTCTTAATTTCTAAAGACCTTGCCAAATCCAAGCCAAAACTGAGAACCTGCAATTCTGCCTTATTATTACTACCATTAGGTAGAAACTTGGAAGCGACTTTCAATATATTTGTATTAGAATCAAATATAACAATTCCAAACCCAAATTTTCTAGGGTTGCCCCTTGAGGCACCATCATAATTCAACTTGTAACTATTTTTCAGAGGGGGCAATCATTTAGTCTCTTTACATAACCGAACTTTATCAGTCTTTTTTTTTATTGAACCATTGCAAGGTAGGGACTTAAGAAAAGGCCAAATTTTAATGATGGAACTATCCCAACTTAAGAAAAAATTCAAATTATCAATTTTGTTTAAAAATGTAGGACCTTACAACTTCAAAGATTGAATTTTCAATGGTGAGAAGCACTTGTTGTAAGAAGGAAGACTTATTTCTAAACATTCTTTTATTTCTTTCATTCCAATTTTTTAAATAATTAAAGAAGGTGACACAATTCAAAGGTAATGGAAAAAAGAAGATCGATGAAGAAGAAGCCATGATTTAAAATGCAAGGATAAAGGACACACCATGGAGGACCAACCCAATTTACAATACAACCAATACCAATGCTGATTGGCAAATGGATAGTGAAAGAAAATATGGTCTAAGGTTTCTAAAAAATAACCACAGAAACCACATGGGAAGGTAGCTATCAGCCCCAACCTATCAAGCCTAGCCACAATTAAAACCCAATATTAAACAACTAACCAAGAAAAAGCACCAACCTTTGGAATACAAGACTCATTCCAAAAAAGAACATAGGGAAGATCAAATTTTCTTAAAGAAGACAATAAAGAATTATACCCTTCTATGACTGAATAATTCCCCATCCTTGCTTTTGTCCAAATTAATGCATCCTTGTTATTAGAAAAGAAAATGCTCCTTTTTCCCATTTCTTCTTTATAAGCCTCCTTGAAAAACAAAGGAACTTTCAAACTTTCTACTGATTTCTAGGAGATCTTAGGAATGGAATCAATGTATTCAATAGTGAAATAATCAGCCACATGAGAGCCCCAATGTATTTTAAGAAGCTTTGTTAGATTAAACCACTTCCTAAATTGGGAAAGAGTGGGATAACCATTCCAAAAAAAATCTTTTCTACCATTATGTATCAACCAGGAAAGATGAGGAAGAATAACCGACTAGCAAGAGGATATAAAATTCCAAACTGAAGACCCCTTAGGTAAAGAAGTAGACTTGAAGAGGCTCTCCTTTTGATGGGAATTCAAATACTTGGAGAACATTAATCTTCAACATCAAGAGTGTGTATTTTGATATAGTACCGAAGTAATTTTAGCCCCTAAAGAAAAATTTTGGAGGTTAAGATTCCTAATACTAGTCCTACCTAAATCCTTGGGAAGGAAAACTTTGTCCCAAGCAATAAGAGGAATCTTCTCCTTGAACCCCACATTATCATTCCATAAAAAATAATGCATAATAGATTTTAATTGAATTAAAATCTATAGGCACCTTGAGAACTGACATCTAATAAATAGGAACAACATTAAGAACTCGTTTAATCTTTTGAATCTTACCTGCAAAGAAAATCCATTTGTGATTCCATGGAAGAATTCTATTCGAAACCAACGTATGCATATTTTCCCAAAAAGAAGACATGTTATTTCCATTGAGGAAAGGTATGCTTAAATATGAGAAAGGTAATGTGCCCATAGGAAAACCCTAGAAACTTATTAGTCTATTTTCAATAAAATTATGAACATTCAATAGAAATAATTTAGATTTAGTTTGATTGATTACTTGATCTGATGCCAAAGAAAAATCCATCATGAATTTTTTAATAGCCTTGGGTTCTGGGATTGAGGCATAATGAAAGAAAAAAGTATCATCAACATAAAGACCATGAGTGAAATTTTCTTGCATATTTGGAATATGAATGCCTTTCCAAATATTCAATCGATTAGCCATTTTAATTGCCCTGCTAAAACCTTCAAACATGAGAATAAAAAGGAAAGGGGAAAGCGGATTTCCTCATCTAATTCCTCTAGAGGAGGAGAAAAAACCACATGAAGAACCATTTATCAAAACTAAAAATTTGACCAAATATATATAGGAATAAATCAATTTCACCCACCTTTCACAAAATCCCAATTTTCTTAGGATTGCAAGGAGGAATTCCCAATTGACCCTGTCATAGGCTTTCATCATATCCAATGTAAGAATCATAGAAGGAATCTTATGAATCATAATAGAATTCAAATGTCCATGAGCTACAGTTTCACCTTTAGAAGTTTCCCTACCAGGAACAAAGCCTCCTTGTTCATCTAAGATAATATGTGATATAATCTTGGCAAGATGAATAACATCGGCCTTAATGAAAATTTTATAAAGAGTATTACATAGAGTAATAGGACTAAAATTAAAAAGTGGAGGGAGAGTCCACTTTTGGAATGATAGCAATAAATGTGTTATTAATATCTTTAATAATTGTTCCATTATGTCTTGCCTCTTCCAGAGCTCTCCATACATCTTAACCAATCATTTCCTAGCACTTCTGAATGAATAGGGTAGTAAACCTATCAGGGTCTGGAGCCTTCTCTGGAGACATGGAAAAAACTTTAGATTTCCCTTCATCAAGGGAGAAAGGAGCCATTAACATATCATTATCTTCTTAAGAAACTACCGAAGGAATAAAATCCAAGAAAGAGTCATTGATTGTGATTGGTTCAACTATAAGTAGATTCTTGAAAAAAGAAGTGGCTTCCCTAGCAATTTTCTTATCCTCCTCTAAAATAAATCCATCTATGTTTTTAATTGAATAAATCCTATTCCTATGCCTCTTAATTTTTGAAGAAGCATGAATTTTTTTTGTGTTCCTATTTCATTTTTCGAGCCAAGTGTCCTTAGACTTTTGTCTCCAATAACATTCTTCCCAGAGGAGAACTTCATCAAGTTCAGAAGCAAAAGAATTATGTAAGTCAAATGAAATAGAGTTCATTCCATTGTTAATAAAAAAATCATTTAGGTCTTCAATTTCCTTTTGAAGCCTAACATTTTCTGAGAAGATATTCTTGAAATGAGACTAATTCCACTCTTTAATTTTCCCTTATAAAAAATTCAATTTCTTAACCATTTGAAACATACGAGACCTAGGAAAAATGGCGGCATTTTGCCACCAATGTTGAATTAGAGGAATGAAATATTTATCCCTCAGGGGCCCTATCCTTACTAATGTTAAATGTTAGAGGAAAATAGTCAGAACCAGGAAGACCAAGAACTAAAGAATAAACATCAAAATCCCATTTCAACCAACTTGAGGATAGTAAAAATTGGTCAAGCCTCTCAACTATTTAACAAAAATCCTTCCTTTTGTTGGTCCAAGTAAAGAGACCATTCTGAGGCTTGTAGTCAAACTATCTATTATTTTCCACAAATCTCTTAAAGTCTTCCATTACCATTTTATTTGGGATTATACTACCAGCCATTTTTGAAAAGTCAATTATGGCATTAAAGTTCCCACCAACCACAACCAAAGAATAATATAGCACCTAAAGGATTAAGGAAATAGATCTCCACAACTTTTTTTTATCATTTTGGTTTGTTGGACCATATACATTAAAAATCCAAAATTTTATATTTGATATTTTACTCTTGACTAGGGATAAACACCAATGAAAAAAAGGAACATATTACCTTTATATCAACTAAGCTTTCCTTCCAAAGAAAAGATAATCCCCCAGAAGCACCAGATGTTGATTTGTAGTAAAATTTTCATGCAAACCATTTAGAAAAGAGAGTTTCTGTAGCATTTGAGTTCAATTTGGTTTCTTCCAAGAGAGCAATGCCAAATTTTACTAGATCTAATTGACACCTAATTAGTTGCCTCTTGTTAGGGGAATTTAAGCCCCTAATATTCCATGATAAGACCTTCATTGTTCTTGAGGGGAGGACACCTATCCCCTCTTCCTCTAAGTATTTTTTTGGGAAGGAATCTCAATAGTAAACTCCAACTACAAGTTTCGCTTAGCTACACCTGACCTTGTCATTGGTGGACTAAAATTTCTTTTCTTTTTAGGAGGTGAAATAAAAGTAGTTTGTATGCTTGTATCAATATCATAATGAGTTTTTAGGTGTTTTGGTTTACTCCCTCTCTTTGAAGGAGAAGAAAGGGGTAAAATGGGTGATAATGGAGATTGTGAAATAGGCAATTTCCATTTAGATAGAGGACTTGTTTGATTGTTCTCTTGGCCTTCTAAATCTGATTTTTTTTAGGAGAAATTACTTCAAAAGGATTTAGAGATAACGAAAAAGAGAAATCCTTTTTGATTTTCATTAGATCATTGTCAAATGCTATTAGAACTTTTTCTTGCATGAATTCATTAAAATTAACCTTAGATTCCTTGATTATCCTTTGAATTCTGTCAATTAAATGTTGATCAATTGAAACCTAAGCTAAAGTGTTATTATTTATTCTTGAGGAAACATCGAGGTTTGGGATATCTGACCTTGTTAGGGTTTCCTTTTCCATACCCATAAACTTAATAGCAAGATTCACTTGTTCAGAATGACCAGAGACTTTCGAAGGGGAAGAAACCAACTCCTTTGAAAAAACCTCCTTATTTAGATTTTCAACACCTGAATTATGAGTTGACACATGAACTATATTCATGCTAGGATTAGCATATTTAATTGATTCCTTAAATTTATTAATCATCTAATCAAATTTTGCCTTGATTATTCTTGAAGAAACCCCCATATTTTCTTTAGGAGTCTTAATTGAAGAAGTAAGCTTATCAAAAGGCGAGTTATGATCCAGAGAATTATTTTTCTCTTTGAGAAAAGACTCCCTATTAAGATTTGTATTTAAGCCTTGCAAATTCGCCTTTGAACGCCCAATAATAGTAAAAAATCCCTTTTGATATTTCATATTCTTGGGCTTTCAACCTCTTTTTGAAGGAGAAGTAAGGGGACAATTTACTGGTACCAATACTTGGGAATATGTAAATTTTCCCTCAGACCAAGGCTTATTATTCATCAAAATATCTAGAGAAATAATTTCAAAGGGGTTTTGGACGATAATCCCATTTCCATATTGAATATGATTTTTAACATTAGCCCAAACATTAGGGGATTTATAAGATTTGAGCATATTTTCCATTAACCCTTGATCTTGAGGAGACAAATTTGCTAGAGATTGGACATGTGCATCTACTACCGCAATTAGTTTTTGTACAAAAATGATGCGCATCACTATTGTGGAGGGAGTTTTTATCATTGGAGGATTTATGTTAAACTCTGAGCTTACTAAAGGATTGGAAAAATTTATTTCAAGCGATGTATCTTTCATAATAGAAACCTTGTTAACCTTAGAGTCATTAACATGGAGATTTGGGTTAGGAACAAACTTAGTAGATTCCCTCTGAAGACTTGAATTTCCCTTTGAACAAGTAATATCCTTTGGAGAAGACACTTTAATCATTTAAAAAAAGGGATCATCTAATTCAAACGAAGCTTTTTGAAGCCAGTAGGAATCCCTTACAATAGCCTGTCTCCAAATGCCATTCATAGATTTCAGATTACAAAATCTTGGCAAATTTTGCTTAGGGTTAATTAAGACACAAATTCTGACATTCAGAATACCTTCGATAATTAGGGAGTCTGATAATAAAAATTTCCCAAAATAAATTCCCTATCACTTCAAGGATTTCACGATCCGTAAATTCTAAAGGCATACCGGGCATGGAAAACCAAATAGGCATTTCCAAACTTAGGTTGAAAACAGGTTGAAAAAGTGAATGCCACAGGAAGATAAAAATTAAATTTCTTCCAAAGTAGACAAAATTATTTTCAAGCACCTTATTTTTAGCTTCTATTGAATCCAAAACCAAGACGGAGGTATTTGAGGAAAGTACCTAAAAAAAAAAAGTTACAAACCAATTAGCATGAACTCGCTTATGTAGTTTCAAAAGAGACATACCTTCACCCCATGCCTAAAGCATCACCACATACTTGTGAAGATCTTGACATTTTTGATTGAGGGGTTGTTTCTCCATGTTCACAAAAGGAACTAGAAGCCAAATTTTGTCTTTAGGGTTAGCCACAAAATTCCTCCTAGGCACATTAATTCCGCTAGGATTTACCCTCGCAGAGCCATTGTGAGTCCTGTGGCAAGATGAATAAAAATGGCCTTAATGAAAATTTTATAAAGGGTATTACATAGAGCAATAGGACTAAAATTAGCAAAAGTGGAGGGAGAGTCCAGTTTTGGAATGATAGCAATAAAGATGTTATTAATATCTTTAATAATTGTCCTATTATGTCTTTCCTCGTCTAGAGCTCTCCATACATCTTAACCAATAATTTCCTAGCACTTATGAATGAATAGGGTAGTAAAGCCATCAGGACCTGGAGCCTTCTCTAGAGACATTGAAAAAACTATAGATTCCCCTTCATCAAGGGAGAAAGGAGCCATTAACATATCATTATTTGCTTGGGAAACTACCGAAGGAATAAAATCCAAGAAAGAGTCATTTATTGTGATTGGTTCAGATGTAAGAAGATTCTTGAAAAAAGAAGTGGCTTCCCTAGAAATTTCCTTATCCTCCTCTAAAAGCAAGCCATCTTTGTTTTTAATTGAAGAAATCCTATTCCTATGCCTCTTAAGTTTTGCAGAAGCATGAATTTTTTTGTGTTCCTATCTCATTTTTCAAGCCAAGTGTCCCTAGACTTTTCTCTCCAATAACATTCTTCCTAGAGGAAAACTTCATCAAATTCAGAAGTTAGAGAACTATGTAAGTCAAATGAAACCAATTTCATTTCATTGTTAATAACAAATTCATTTAGGTCTTCAATTAACTTTTGAAGCCTAACATTTTCTGAGAAGATATTCTTGAAATGAGACTAATTCCACTCTTCAATTTCCCCTTTTAAAAAATTCAATTTCTTAATCTTTTGAAACATACAAGACTGAGGAAAAATGGGGGCATTTTGCCACCAATGTTGAATTAGATGAATGAAAGATTTATCCCTCAACCACAGGCATTCGAATTTGAAAGGAAAATTTTTAGGGCCCTATCCTCAGTAATATTAATTGTCAAAGGAAAATAGTCAGAACCAGGAAGACCAAGAACTAAAGAATAAACATCAAAATCCAATTTCAACCAGCTTGAGGATAATAAAAAGTGGCCAATCCTCTCATCTATTTGACAAAAAGCCATCCTTTTTTTGGTCCAAGTAAAGAGAACATCTGAGGCTTGTAGTCAAACTATTTATTATTTTCCATAAAGCTCTTAAAGTCTTCCATCACCCTTTTATTTGGGATTATACTACTAGCCTTTTTTGAAAAGTCAATTATGGCATTAAATTTCCCACCAACCACAACCAAAGAATCAGATAGCACCTAAAGGATTAAGGAAATAGATCTCCACAAATTTTGTTTATCAATTTGGTTTATAGGACCATATATATTAGAAAGCCAAAATTTTATATTTGATATTTTACTCCTGACTAGGGATAGACCCGAGTGAAAAAAAGGAACATATTACCTTTATATCAACTGAGCTTTCCTTCCAAAGGAAAGATAAATGCCCAAAAGCACCAAATGTTGATTGGGAGTAAAATTTCCATGCAAACCATTTAGAAAAGAGAGTTTCTATAAAATTTGAGTTCAATTTGGTTTCTTGCAAGAGAGCAATGTCAGCGTTTACTAGATCTAATTGATGCCTAATTAAGTGCCTCTTGTTAGGGGAATTTAAGCCCCTAATATTCCATGATAAGAAATTCATTGTTCTTGAGGGGAGGACACCTATCCCCTCTTCCTCTGAGTATTTTTTTGGGAAGGAATCCCAACTGTAAACTCCAACTACAAGTTTCGCTTAGCTACACCTGACCTTATCATTGGTGGACTAGAAGTTCTTTTCTTTTTAGGAGGTGAAATAAAAGTAGTTTGTATGCTTGTATCAATCTCCTGATGATTTTTTAGGTGTTTTGGTTTACTCCCTCTTTTTGAAGGAGAAGAAAGGGGTAAAATGGGTGATAATGGAGATTCTGAAATAGGCAATTTCCCTTTAGATAGAGGACTTGTCTGATTGTTCTCCTAACCTTCTAAATCTGAAATTTTTTTAGAAGAAATTACTTGAAAAGGATTTTGAGATAATGGAAAGGAGAAATCCTTTTTTATTTTCATTAGATCATTGTCAAATGCTATCAGAACTTTTTCTTGCATGACTTCATTAAAATTAGCCTTATATTCCTTGATTATCCTTTGAATTTTGTCAATTAAATTTTGATCAATCGAAACCTAAGAGGAAGTGTTATTATTTATTCTCAGGGAAACACCAAGGTTTGGGATATATGACCTTGTCAGCGTTTCCTTTTCCATACCCATAAACTTAATAACAAGATTCACTTGTTCAAAATGACCTGAGACTTTCGAAGGGGAAGAAACCAACTCCTTTGAAAAAACCTCAGTATTTAAATTTTCAACACCTGAATTATGAGTTGACACATGAACTATATTCATGCTAGGATTAGCAGATTTAATTGATTCTTGAAATTTATTAATCATCTAATCAAAGTCTACCTTGATTATTCTTGAAGAAACCCCAGATTTTCATTAGGAGTCTTAATTGCATAAGTAAGCTTAACAAAAGGCGAGTCATGATCCAGAGAATTTTTTTTTCTCTTTGAGCAAAGACTCCCTATTTGGATTTGTATTTAAGCCTTGCAAATTCACCTTTGTATGTCCAACAATAGAAAAAATTCCCTTTTGAGATTTCATATTCTGGGGCTTTCAACCTCTTTTTGAGGGAGAAGTAAGGGGACAATTTACTGGTACCAATACTTGGGAAGATGTAAATTTTCCCTCAGACCAAGGCTTATTATTCATCAAAATATCTGGAGAAATAATTCCAATGGGGTATTGGACAATAATCCCATTTCCATATTGAATACGATTTTTAACATTAACCCAAACATTAGGGGATTTAGAAGATTTGAGCATATTTTCCATTAACCCTTGATCTTGAGGAAACAAATTTGCTAGAGATTGGACATGTGCATCTACTACTGCAATTAATTTTTGTGCAAAAATGATGGGCATTACTATTGTGGAGGGAGTTTTTATCACTGGAGGATTCATGTTAAACTCTGAGCTTACTAAAGTATTGGACAAATTTGTTTCAAGTGATGTATCTTTCATAATAGAAACCTTGTTAACCTTAGAGTCATTAACACAGAGATCTGGGTTAGGAACAACCTTAGTAGATTCCCTCTAAAGACTTGAATTTCGCTTTAAACAAGTAAGATCCTTTGGAGAAGACACTTTAATCCTTTTAAATAGGGGAGCATCTAATTCAATCGAAGCTTTTTGAAACCAATCGCAATTCCTAATAATAGCCTGTCTCCAAATGCCATCCATAGATTTTAGTTTACAAAATCTTGGCAAATTTTGCTTAGGGTTAATTAAGACACAAATTCTGACATTCAGAATACCTTCGATAATAAAGGAATCCGATAATAAAAATTTCCCAAAATAAATTCCCTATTACTTCAAGGATTTCAGGATCCATAAATTCTAAAGGCATACCACGCATGGAAAACCAAATAGGAATTTCCGAACTTAGGTTGAGACAAATGGAGTTTGGTCTTTTGTGCATCAAATTTTGGCATTGGAGACAACTTTTGATCAGGGCATCAAAAAGTAAAAATTGGTTTTACTTTTTAATTTTAATATATAGTTTGACTTTGTATTTAGTTTATTCTATTGTAATTTTAAATTTAAATTTAAATTTGGAATTTATTTTAATTATTTTTTTTTTTTATAAAGATACGAATAATAATTAAAAATTACTAAAATTAATTTTCTTATACTATTTTAAATTATTGTATAATAATCATATATTAGATTTTTATTTTATTTTATATAGTAAATTACATTTCAACATTAAAATCTAAATTAAAAGTTAGAGAGAGAAATCGTCAAAGATAGAGAGCACCTCACAGCTTGAAGATAGAGAGCACCTTAGAGCTCCCAATGCATTTGACCAGTTTGTTTAATACAATACTAAATGGATTGGAAGACTTGAAGGTTTTGTTTCAATTGTGTTTTTTAATTTATTGTAGCTTGGATAGCTATTTTCTCAAATTCCAAGAATTATTATTTAATTCTTGAGACTTCTAGAAAGAAGTTAGTTAGGTCTAGATATTTAAATGAATTAATCTTAGCAATTGATTGAGATTAAATCATGGCCATTGCTTTTCCAATGAGAACAATTTAAAAGGGGGTCATTGGGCATTTGGAGAACATAAGTTTGAGAAGCATTTTACAGTGATATAAAATAGTCTTGTAGTGATAGCAAAGGCACAACATTAGCGTTGGAGGCAACAACAGTTGAATTTCATTAGGAGAAATTGAGGGAAGAATATCCAGTGAAGAATATTGCCAGAGCTTTGTCAGTAAGAGGCAAGTAGTTTTTGTATCTCTTGATTTGTTGAAGATCAATATAATTCCTCATCTGTAGTACTGGTTTTCCTTCTTATGTTTTTCTAGGGACAATTTGTCCAAAAATATTGTGTTTATTATTTTTCATTTTTTCTTTTCTATTCCTGTGAGTTTTATTTGTGAAGTTGTAGTTGTATTATTTTTCAGTATTTGCTTTGAATTAATATTCGGCAGTCAAATAATCTTTATAGATAGGAGATTAATAATCAGTAACTACAATAGATTTTTCACATGGTATCAAAGAAGATCTAAGGGTAGAAAGATCTCAGCGCAAGCACATGAAGAGAAAAATTGAGGGTTTATAAAACCCAATTCTACCTCTTCAGAATTATTTGTTTTTGTTATTATTATATTTGTTTGAGATGGCCTCAACAGGTTTAAGAGATCAGGACATATTGGATGGAGCCTCAAACTTTGGTGTTTGGAAATCCATAATTTCTTTATTGGTGGAAGAGAATGGTATCAAGGAATATGTGACCAGTGTTGTAGTTGTACCTATAGATCCAACACAACTCTTAGCATATATGAAGGAAGATGCCAAGATGAGGAGGTTGATTCTTGATAGTGTTAAGGATCATATTGTTCCACATATCATAGAGTTGGATACAACGAAGAATATGTGGGATGCAATTTTGAATCTGTACCAGAATGCTACCACTAATAGGAAGCTGATTCTTAGAGAAAAGATGAGGAATACCAGGATGGACAAGGGAGAAGACATTACAAGTTAACTCACAAGACTTAGACTTTTCAAGGATGAATTGGCAGTTGTTGGAGATAAACCAGGTGATGATGAGCTAGTACAGATAGCCCTAAATGGGCTTACTAAGAAGTGGGATGTCTTTGTTCAAGTTATTAATGGACGAGACACCTTACCGAGTTGGGATCGATTGAGGAGGACATTAGAATCTAGATTTCTATAGGGAATGTGTCCAAACTAAATCCAATTGGGAAAGGGACTATTCTATTTCAGAGGGAGAATGGCAAACCTATTCCCATTCATGATGTGTTTCATGTGCAAGGCTTGGGTATGAATCTGATTTTTATATTTTTTCTTCATGATAAAGGCTACAATGTACTCTTTAGAGGGAAAAATGTGTTAATCAAGCACAAGGATTGGAAATCACCCATAGCTATTAGAGTTAGGAGCAACCAAATTTACACGTTGCAATTTGATACTCATAAGGCATTGATGAGCAGCGATAATTCTAGAGATCAAGGAGAGCTATGACATAGGAGGATGGGCCATATACATCATGGAGCATTTAAATTGCTTCATGGGACAGTGATAGGTGTTCTAGAGGTGAGCATAGAGTGTGATGATGTGTGTTGGGGAAGTTTGTGAAAGCAGTTTTTTTGAGGGGTGACACCAGATCCAAGGGTGTTCTTGATCTAGTGCATTCAGATATATGTGGAACAATGTTGAAGAAGTCTCTCAGAGGATACGAGTACTTTGTTACTTTTATTGATGATTTCTCTAGGAAGACTTGTATATACTTCTTGAAGACCAAGGATGAGGTTTTCAGTCGCTTCCAAGAGTTCAAAGCTCTTGTGGAGAATTCAACAGGTAAGAAGATAAAGGTTCTTCGGTCAAACAATGGAGGCAAGTACAAAGGGAAAGAGTTCTAAGAGTTATGTACCAGGTAAGGAATCAAGAGAGAGTGGATTGTTCCTTAAAACCCACAGTAGAATTGGGTTGTTGAAAGGAAGAATCGGTCTATATCAGAGGTGGAAAGGGCTATGTTGTATGACCAGGATATGCCATGCTACTTATGGGAAGAGGCATGCAGTACAACAGTATACATACAAAATAGGGTTCCACATAAGGTATTGGGAAAAATGACACCAGAGGAGGAATTCTCAAGGAAGAATCCAGATGTTAGCCACTTCAAAATATTTGGGAGTTTGGCATATTGTCACATTCTAGGTGCTACACGTTTGAAGTTAGATCGGATTGCAGAGAGAGGGTACTTTGTGGGGTATAGTGAAACCTCAAAGGCTTATCAGATATTTATTCCAAGGCCCAAGAGGATTATAGTTAGGCATGATGTCAAGTTTATGGAGGACAAGGCATTTAGAAGGTCTGGAGATTTTCCAACAGATGCTCAGAGTGAGTAGCCAACATAAGCTCCAAGGATTGAGCAATCAGATCAGGTACAACAAAGCTTGAGTACAGTGACTAGTACAAGCACAGGCTCAGGTGTTGAGAGTTCACAAAGTATGGAGCAACAAATGCAATAGATCCAAGAGATGCATTAGGAACACATGGGGGTTGATATTTCATTGTCTATAGTTGGTAGAAGTAACCAACAGAATACTCAGGAGTTTGTGGGAGATCCTAGGATGAGTAATAGACAGCGGAGACAACCAGCCAAGTATAATGACTATATGGCCTTAGTTAGTCAGTTGGTATATAGTGATCCTTCCAGTAATCAGGAAGCTGCACAACAATAGGTGTGACAAGATGCGATGGTTGAGGAATATACTTCAATAGTGTAGAACGATGTGTGGGAGGTTATGCCTAGACTGACAGATAGGGCAGTGGTTGGATCTCGCTGGATCTATAAGATCAAGCATGGTGCATATGGTAGCATCAAGAAATACAAGGCAAGGTTTGCAAATGAAATGAAAATTTGAAATTGGTAACTATGATGGGTAATTACATTTTCCATGTTGCAAATAGTATTACATGAATTTTTTATATTGATTAAGTTATAAATTGTTTCATTAACAAAGAACATTTCCATAACCATCAATTTAAACTTTTCTCTTTCAAAATTTACAAAACACTATTTTTTGTCCTACTTGAATACAATTAAAGATATATTTGATGTAATTTACTGTTATGTATTAACACTTATTTCCTATAGGCCATGGAAAATCTTCAACACTCAATTCAAGTCATTGATATTTCAAACAATAATTCAGAAGGTAATGGTCGACCATTGTCCATTGGCTCAAATGTGGACTTCAAAAGAGGAGATACAAAAAAAGACACTATAAATTGGCTACAATTTGATCTCATGAATTTACTTGTTTTGAAATGATGAAGACATCTACAATAGTTATATATAATGTAATTATACATATTTGTATTTAAATACAATGAATTATGTAATTTTCAAATTCATTATTGTTTAACCTTTAAATTCCTATTGGCGTATTCCTTGAACCCCTTGGGTGAAAGTGCTAGTTGTACAACCTCTTATACCTAATTTGTGTGTCATTTCTTATTCTTTCATTTGAAACAAGTTTACCTCCTCTCCGATTTGAGATTAGTTCTTAGACTTAATATTGAACGAAGATTCAAATTCAACAATAAATGTTGGATTAAATTAAATTCTTAAGTCTAAAAAATCAAAAGAAAATGTAGATGCCCAAATGCTTTCTTGGGAAGTTTTACATTTTAAATTTCCAATCAATGATAGTCATAATTTTGCTTGTTCACCCATTTAAATTTTCTTGTCATGTAGATGTAATCATGATTCATTTTTTGGGGTTGTTCCTTTTCTTAAGGAAATTGGTATGCAATGTTTAGTGTTTGGACACAAGTTGAATTGGAAAGAGGATGCCAACTTTGTGAGACATGTCATTATTTTGCATCTTTGGAGGCTCAAATGTACAATTTTTTTTTCTAATGTTTATATTCATTTGGCTAATGGAATTTTCAAGTTTTTTAGTTTTACTCTCAAACAAAACTTTTGTCAAAAAAAATAAAAGAACTATACCTCAATAGAATCAAATTAATCTTCAAATCAACAATCTCCAAATTAAATTTTATAGTTGGAATAAAATCATATTAGCTTTCTCACATATTAGGTGGGGTATTACAAGGAAATGGGAGAAATGGTATTTGTTTACATTGTTCAATGTGATTAGGGGTTATCATTTTCATCACGAACACTAGGTATGATTTTATTAGAACATAATGGTGAAGATTTTATTATGTTCTAATCATTCTCATAGTAGATGATTTATTTGCATCAATGTTTTATTGCAGAGTAAATTCCAAACAAGGATGATTTTCTTAGCCCTTAGCATGAAAATTTGGGACAATGTTTCTTCCAACTATGTCTCATTATATATTAATGATTGAAATTTCCAATTTATATTTATTCACAATTAGCTGTGTGGGTAATTTTGTGAAAATGCTCTAAATCTTAGCAAGGTAGTCTAGAGAAGTAGCTAAAGTTATGATGTCTTATAAAAAAAATGTATACAAGAAAAGTGAAGGATAACAATTCATAGTGTTCATATTTAAAGGCATACAATGCTATCATAATTTATGCTTAGATGCTAGCTGTAGTCTACATGCTTTGTGAGGAACACGACTTTGAGTCTTTGTCATTTGCTTAAATATGCTTTCCTAGGTTGTTACATTTTAAGCCTATTATTTATGTTATATTTGTTGTAGTTGTTGAAAAAAAAATTATAGTTTCTTTTCTTACATCATTCTTATCTATTTATAATATTGCTTAGACCTGTCAATAAAAAATAATAACTCAAGATCAAGACATCGTAAATATTCAAATTTTTATTAAACTAATTTACTAATTATATTTTTTTAATACAAAGATAAATTTTATTTTCGAATGTGAATGGTGATTCTGAGCTCTATTGGTCGAGTTAGGGTGTCTATGCCCTAGCTCACTCTTTGTGTTTGCTTGTTGGTGCAATGAGGGGGGGGTTCTTTCTATGTTCAAGGTGAAGATCTCAATGTGATTATCTTTATTTGTTTTGTTGGATTTATTTGGCGTGCAGTGGTTGGTGTTTAGCTATAGTCGACAAGGTTTGGGCTTATGTTTGTTTAGTGAGAGGTGGTGATCAGGTGTGGCTCTGTGCATAGCCCCTTGGTGGGGCTTTGTTAGATTGCAAGGCCTGTGTGGGGCTGAGACTGCTTGGTGGGGTGTGGGTGTTTGGTGTGTGACATTGCTATTCTCCTTGGGCTATGTGTTGTCCCACTTGGGTGTGGGGATTTTCTATTTAAATTTGACGCTCTTGAGTTTTGGTGGGTTGTGGGTGGAGCGAAAGAGGTATTGTGTTAACCCTCATGTGGGTGTCTTCCTCTATTCTCTTAACTTGGGGGCTAACATGCCCTCTTAGGGTCTCATATTCAGTTCGTGTCTCAAGGGTAATCATTTGGGGTTAGCACCAAGATGGATTTCCGATTTTCCTTTGGATCAAAATCTTTGACACAGGGTGCAAAGGTTTTTGATAATAATCTGTTTGCACTAGATCAAGAGATGAATAGTTTTGGGTCATCAGGAGGATCTAAGATTACGAAGATCAACGAATGCTTGGAAATATGTAAAGAGAGGCCAAAATTGGTTATCCTGATAGAGATGTTGGCTAAAGATATTGAATATTATTTGAACAACTCCTTTTATTGCAAGTTTATGGGTTTGAGAGTCTCGTTGTAATTTTTGGAATCTTGGGCTCATAAGACTTGGCTGTCGAAAGGAGAGATGGAGATTAGGATCCTAACGAAAAACTACTTTATTCTTTCCTTTGATTAGATGGCTGATTGGAATAGGATATTTGAGGGGGTTCCCTATTTCTATAACCAAGTGGACTTGTTTATGAAGTTGTGGCATGTGGGCTTCAATCTAAGTATAGAGCTCCTAGATAGGGTTCCAGTTTGGGTTTGATTGTCATGGTTTTTGGTTGAATGTTGGCAAGAGGATGTTTTGCATTTGGTGGTTTCAATGCTTGGTAAACCTATTGCATCTTAACAATAAACAATTTATAAAGGTAATGAATTTTTCCCGTATTTGTGTGGAGATTGATTTAAGCAAGCCATTTCCAAATTTTCTGGAAGTGAGTGGAGGATCATATACATGGGTGCAACAGTTAGACTATGAAACTCTACCCTTTCAGTGCCGAATTTGTCATGAATATGGACACTTGCAGTGCAAGTGCTCTAGGGCTAAGCCTGTGGTGCCCCAACCTTCCAAACCTCCTTCCAATCCACCTAGATTTCATAAGGGGAAGGAGACTATTCCAGGTGATGGTACTAGAGAGGATGGATTTATCCCTATCAAAGCTCGTAATAGGAACCGCGGGTAGAAGAGGACCCTGAGGGAGACACAAAATGATGACACTTATAAAAAATTTGAGGTGTTGAATGATCTCAACCAACAAGAAGTGAATTTTTGGTTTGATGAATTTGGATCAAGGAAATTTGGGTACAGGAAAGGATGGGCCTCCTTTGGAGGCTATGCAGGTTGTGTAGGATACGGGTGTTGCGTACATGGACACAAATCAACAGTTGATTGTCCAGGTTATATCTGATCTTGTTATTAGAGTTTTGAAGAATGGGGGAGGTGGTTCTCCTTTTCCCCTGAAGGATGGTGCAAAAGTTGGAAAGAGCTCTTTGTCCTCTTCTCGCATGGGTATTCAACAAAAGGAACCAAAGAAAGGGGTTGGTGAGAAGAATCCCAAGCTAGGTAAGAAAAAGGATATTGAGAAGATTAAATCAACTAGGGAAACTATGGTGGAGTTAGGGGCAGTCAAGACCCTAGATTCACATTTCTCATGTCCCCATAAATGATTGTTCTATAATGGAATGTTAGGGGCTTGAACAATGGCATTTGACAAAAATTTGTTTGTGATTTGGTTAGGAATCAATCTCAAGATTTTCTTTTTCTTCAAAAGACTAAATTATTTGTTGAGAATATGTTGAATATGGTACCTAAGTTGTGGAAAGATGGTGAGTTCTAGTGTATTGGAGCTCACAGTGCATCCAGGGGCAGCAAGGCAGGGTGTCTTTCTTATGGAACCCCCAGAGGATTTTCCCTCTCTAGTGGATATCTTCTAGATCTTTGATTTCCATGGTGGCCTCATGATTTTTGATTTGAGAGTGTATTCTCCTCTCTAGTGTGTATATGCTTGTTGAGTATCAGGGTAAGCAGCTTCTATGGTCTCATCTTTGATTTTTTCACAACCTGGCTCCTTTCCATCCATGGGTTTTGGTTGGGGATTTCAATGCTATCATGGAGTTGTCTAAGAAAAGGGATGGAATTTCTAGGTTGGAGCATTTTGCATTGCTTCTCAGGGATAGAATTTCATATTTAAATCTTATTAATGTTCAACCCAAAAATAGGAGGATTGGTGAGGACAATTTTTCTAAGAGGTTAGATTAGTTCCTGGTCTCCTGTTATTGGGTTGCAGACTTGTGGTCTACTTCCTCTAAAATTTTGGATTGGAGGAGTTCGAACCACTGGCCTATCAAGATTAGTATCATCTCTACTCAGGCACCTCAATCTCCTTCCATCAAGTTCTAGCTTACGTTATTACAAGATTCTACTCTTTTTGACCAAGTGGTTGTGTGGTGGAGGATGGGTAGACCTACTTTTCGTACAACAATGTATAATTTTTCCAAGCTTCTTCAATTTGTCAAGCATCAGCTTAAAAGGTGGAATCGGCGATGTTTTGGTAATATTTTCATGATAAGGTTGTTGCTTAGGAAGAGTTGAATAATATTGTGCGATTGATTCGAGAGAATGGGGTTTCTGAGGATATTTTGAAATAGGGGGCTAGGAATCTAAAGGTAGTTGAGGAATGTGAATTACAAGAAGAGGTATATTGGAAGAAAAAGGTACAGTTTGAATGGTTGTAGGAAGGGGACAAAAACACTACCTTTTTCTTTAATTCTGTGAAGGCTAGGAGGCATGGTAATTCCATCTTTGTTCTGATTAATGATAAGGGGGATCATCTTGTCTCGTTTTAGCAAATCATGGCTGAGGCATCACAGTATTGTTTTTCTCTATTTAGAGAGGATTTGCAAGGGGGTTCAGTTGAGGAGGAACAAGTTCTTTCTTGTATCCCTCAATTGGTTTCTAGGGAGGTGAATGAGTATCTATTGAGAGAGATTTATTTAGAGGAGAAAGAGGAGATTGTGTTCAAATTAAGAGAGGAAAAGCTCCTAGCCCTAATGGTTTCCCAATGGAGTTTTTCCAAGAATTCTAGGATATCATAAAGTTGGATCTCCTAGAGGTTGTTTAGGAGTCCTAGAGGAACAAATAAATGTTGCAAGCTCTTAATTCCACCTTTGTTTCCCTCATTCCCAAGTGTGAAGGGGCAGATAGGTTAACTCAGTTTCAACCTATCTCCCTTTTCAATTTGGTATATAAAATTATTTCGAAGTTAATGGCTGAGAGGTTGAAGAAGTGGCTTAAAGTGTAGATTTAGAAGGAACATAGTGGATTTGTTGCGGGTAGATAGATTTTGGATGGGGTTATTATTGCTATGGAGACCATACAATCCATGGCCCGTTCCCATGAGAAGACAATGTTTATTAAGCTGGATATGGTTAAGGCCTATGACAAGGTTAGATGGTCCTTCTTGTAGAGAAACCTTGTTGCTTTTAGATTTTATGAAGAGTGGATCCAATGGGTCATGAATTGTGCTACACTAGTATCCTTCTTAGTGTTGATAAGTGAAGATCATTCTAAACTTTTTGGGGCTTCTAGGGGTTTACACCAAGGGTACCCTCTTTCCCCGTACCTATTTCTACTTCTTGTTGAAGGTCTTTGTCATTTGTTGAAAAGAAATGTTGAGTTAGGCATCATTCAGGGTTGGTGTTGGGGTGGAGATTTTCCTTCATGGTCTCATTTCCAGTTTGTTGATGATATTGCCTTGATGGGGATGGCTACTTTCAGGGAAGCTACATTTTTGAGGTAGTTGTTGGATGTTTACCTTGTGGCATTGGGGCAATTTATTAATGAGGATAAATCATCCATATTATTCTTCAATACGCTCACCCCCATTCATAGAAGAATTGTTAATATCTTGAGTTTCAGATAGGGGTTTTCCGTTTTACATATTTGGGTATTCCAATTTCTATTAGTCGTCTTCCCAAGGGTTCTTGGTAGAATATTATTGATAGGTTTTGGGTTAAATTCAATCATTGGACACATAGATGGTTTTCTTTTGCTAGGTGGGTTCAACTTCTTATGTCAGTTGTGCAGGCTCTCCCTACTTATAGGTGTATGCTTCAGGTGGCTCTGGTGGGGTTTGTTGAGGAGTTAGATTCTTTAGAGATGCAATTTTTATGGGTTGGATGCTTTTCATCCTCCAGCTTGAGCTTGGTCAAGTGGGAAGACGTGTGTAGTCCAAATAAATATGGTGGTATGGGTCTTCGCTAGTCAACTTTGTTCAAAGTGGTTGTGGATGCTAAGCTATTCTAGAGATGGTGTGTGGAGCGGGATCAACTATGGGCCAAGATACTATCTCATAAGTATTTTTAGGAATCCCTCGGCGTGACCTCCCTAGGTACCCTCTTGAGGGGAAAGGTTTTGTGATTTGGAGTACTCTTCAAAATGGTGCGAAGCTCATCAAGGATGGTTTATTTTGGATCTATAGATAGGGTTTTGAAGCTCTTTTTTGGTCGGACACTTGAGAGGGCTTGTTGGAAGGATTTCATAGAGTGGCCACATATGGGAATGGAGGAAGGGAGTGTTGAGCTTCACATGATTATTTGTAGTAGGCAATGTAACTCTCTTATGGAAGAGGATATTCTTACTTGGGCCCATAATCCTAAGGGGCTTTAATATATTGCTTGTGTTTATCAGATGCTATTGGCTCAAAACTTGGCTAGGGTGGAGGTTTATTAGTGGAAGAGGGTGTGGAATAAGCTATCATGTCTTAAATTTAATTGCTTTGTCTTGACTTTGGTGTGGAATAAGTGCTTGACCTAGGATAAAATTCGTAAGCGTGGTTTCAAGGGGCCTTATGTTTTTGTAGTTTGTGGAAAAGAGGAGGAGGATTCATCGCACTTGTTCTTCTGATGCCCTTTTGTTGTAAAAATTTGGAATTTGTGGTGGGAGGTTTGGAAGCAACCTTGTGTTCATGCTTAACCTCTTTGGTGGAGTTCTGGGATAGTTTGGGAAGACCCCCCTTGATGGATTCCTTTTTGTAGGATGTTTCATATGTTGGACCTAATTTTCTTCTTTGGAAGATCTGGTTGGAGCAGAATCATAGGATATTATCCGATGTTAAATTGGTGGGTCAGCAAGTATGGATACGTATGTTAGGAATGATACATGAGTCGATTTTAGCTAAGAGTGAAATGTTTTTCCCCCTGGGGAAAGGGGATGTTGAGTTGGTGGATAGACTGGGACTTCATGGGATACATTCTTCTTCTGGTGGTTCCAAGAGATGCAGGCATGGGAACAAGAGAGTGCAATAGATTGGTAGGTGGTTACCTCCTCTAACTAATGTTTTGAAGATCAATATTGATGCATCTTCTAGAGGAAATCCTAGGATTTCTAGGATTGCTAGGATTGGTGGGGTTGGTAGGGATTTAGGGGGTTCAGTGATATGTATTTTCTCTATTCATGAGGGGGAGAAGATTCTTAATCTCATGGAGATTTTGGTGATTCTTTATGCTATCGAGTGAGCCCTTGCTTTGGGATGGAAAAATGTTATTTGTGAAGTTGATTCGCAAATTTTGATTGATTTGTGGAATGAGAGAAAATTGTTTGATAATTAGCAGTTAGCTTCATTTTTTCAGTGAATTCTTTAGATTAGTTCTAGGATGGAGGCAGTTTCATTTGTTCATATCCCGAGGGAGTGGAATTGGGTTGCTCACGGCTTGGCCAAGTGGGCTTCCAAGCATGATGGTGGCTAGAAGATCGAGGATTGGATGCAAGTTTCCCCTGAGTTACGGTAGGATTTGGATAGGTTCCTTGAGGAGGATAGAAGGATATTGGAAGATAGTTGATATTGTATTTGAGCTTTTTGTGTTGCTTCTTATGGTTTTCGAGGCTTGATCCCTTTGTTATGACTGTAATGCTCTCTTATGATGTTCAATAAAATTTTTACCCCTTTTTATATTAACAAAATATATATATTGTCCATCACCTTAAATTAAAGTGTGATAATGTGCTTCTATTGTCATTTAATGGGATTAGATGGACTTGAGAATAGAGGATAAATAAAAGTTAATTAAATAAATAAAGTATTTTTTTACTTAATAGGATCATGTGAAGGGATAATAATTAAATAAATGATAAATATTTATTTAATTAAAGGATTATGATAAAGATGGAAAAGGATGGGAATAATTAAATAATTAATAGACATTTAATTAATGACTTAGAATAGGCCAAAATTAGGTGTACCTCGGTAACGTCAAATTTTAGGTGTCTACACCAGTTACCAGGATTACAATAAATAAGATGTTTCAAATATTATATTGAATAGTTCTATAACCTATCATTATTATTAGAAACAATAACATATAAGAATATGAACTTCTTTCTTGATGGGATTAAGGATTACATCTAAAATAAGTGTACATTGATAAGTACCTGAGGTATTATCCACAACATATCAAATTGTGATATTGCTATCAAGATTCACCCATGTAGTTTTATGAATCAAACTCATTGACCCATGTTCCATGAGTAGTGGTTCACAAGAACCCATCTCTCATGACTATGAATGGTCCACTTAGCACTCATTCCATCTAGGTGATTCTCATAGAGGTGAAGCACTGGGCCTTCTTGAAAGCTCACCCATCCTAGTACTACTCTAGTTCAAGTGTTCTTAACCATGGATTTTAATAAATGATAAACCAAAATTTCCAACTCATCCTCAATTCCTATCTCACATGAAAAAGCCAAAATTCCTAACTCATCTACTATGGTTGTGAGATAGTTGTGAAGTGGATGTAAAATAATTTTATTCAATTGACACTCTACCTCTCTTCTATATGTATACTAACGTACACACATATTCTTGTAATTATTAAATAAAGAGACACGTGAGAAGAAAAATGGAAAACACATTACACTTCTATTCTAAAAAATATTATTTCAAACTTGACATATATAATTTTTTTATTATATTTCTTGCAGATCTACCTCTATTAGAGATATGAAACAAGAGTAGCATTGGGATTTATTGGAAACTTATTTGTATTATTTTTAGTTATCCTCAAAGTTGGTAGTGTGCACTTAGTTCATGCAAAACTTAACTTCTATAATTAAATAAGCCATTTTTAGGACTCATTAGGTAATATATATATAAAAAAATTGTCTCTACTTGTAGTATATTTGGTGAAATCATAGATCTTACCTATATATATATATATATGAAAGAAAATAATATCATAGAGTGAATAAAAAATTGATATATTTGTTCATACAAATATTTAACAAGATAAAGGACTACTAAGTATCTTAATTTTATTTAGAATGGGTAGAAAGAGTAAATGTGAATCACTCATTGAACTACACATTCAAGAAATTCCCAACCATGGAAATGATTTCTCAAGTGAGGACCTTGAAAGGACGCCTATTGGAGATGATGCTGATTTGGACTTATGTGTTTCAATCACTCTTGAAAGACTTCCTCACTTTATAAATGGAGAAGGTTTATTGGATAGTACATACAAAATTATATGCAAATATCATATACATAGAAAAATATGCCAAAACCTACCAACAACACTAGCAAGATATGCTCAAGGTTTTCCTAGATTAAATATAATTAATAAGCATATCATATATATATATATATATATATATATATATATATTTTGTGTATATGTGTTCTTTTTCCCCCGAGAATAATAGAAATAAAATTGAAAACATGTGACAAGGATACAAAGGTTTACCAAAAAATGGGGTTGTTGAACCCACTTTTATGTTAGGTTCATGTATGGTAGACCAAACATTGAAATAATCAGATATAATTATTGGAGCCATTGTGATGCTAATGGTGAATTTTTCCATGGAGGAGATAAAACCTTCAGTGATCCAAGGAGTAGTTTTACATGGAGGTTATTGAATTAATACAAATCATATATTGAGTCTTTATTGCTCATGGTTATAGGGATCAACACAAAATGTGAACAACACTACTTTAACAATGGTTTAATTGAGTTGATGTATACGAGGGATGCATTTTTATTGAGGAAAGATGTGTCGAATGCATGAAAAATAGTACACTCCATTCAATCCCAAAAGAATGAAGATGTATAATATGCTAGTTTGTGGCATGTAGAGGAGAAATATAAATTATACTATAAAATACCAAATTCCATGAAAATATTTCCTCTTATCATAGGCATCGAAACACCATGGATGTGAGAAATGATGGTAAAAAATTCACATAACTCAATTATTGCAATGGATTCAACTTTCTCAACAAATAAATATGGTGTAATTAGAATAGTGTTAGCTATAATTTTATGGATTTTAATTTAATCATTGATTTATTTTATTTTTAAAAATATTAATTTATCAATTTTTTATGCATGAATAATATCAATTATATACCTTTCTTAAAATTTTGATGAATAAGAGCTAGATGTACCAATTGCATGTTCGATATCCTCAAGAAATAAAGTCGAGGATATAAATGAATGGCTAACATAAGCTTATAAATGAGCCCAAAAAAATGTCAAGAAGATTGGAAAGTTAATGCATTCATGATAGATGATGTTCGTGTAGGGATTGAGGCCATCAAGTTTTTATTAGCCTTAGTTTCTATTTGTAAACTTAAATCAACTCATTATAATTGACTAATTATATTTAGTTTGTAAAAGCATTTATTTAATAATTTACAACTTAAACTCATGTGAATTAAAAATTTCATTTTATTAGAATGTTAGTTATCAACTTTTATAATTTAAGGTGTAGATTATCTTTTCAAAGCCAAGTACTTTTATGTATTTAGCATGTATGTAGAGCATGGTTAAAAAATGTGTATATGTAAGTCCATATTTAATTCAAATATGTGGAACATTAGATGTTTGAACCCCATAGATTGATATTATCTTTTACAATCCAGGTATGTTTGAAACAAGGATGTTTGTACAAACATGTTTGATAGATTGGGTGAGATAATGAATGCAATGAGCGACAATGTAGACATCACTACTCACCTCCTAAAAAAATCATGGACAAATTCAAAGAAGAGAATAAATTCATTGATTATTTCCAATAAACTTGGTGTCATGTTGAGGGTTGTATTGGTAAGTTTTCCATATTAAATTCATTTTGGTTTCTATGCATTTACATCATTTAAGTTATTTTTTTGTTTATTACTTTTCTACATATATAATGTGGGAATTATTTTTTTGAAACTTATCTCACAAAAATGAATAAACCAATTCTTCCATAATGTCATACCACCTCCATATCAAGATTCATTACCTAAGTGATTATGATAAGAAATGGAAAGGAGAATGAATTGGCTTATCCATACACTTCTTTATAGAGTAGAGCTATTTTATAAAAATATAATTTATTTTGAGTTATTTGAATTTTTAACTAACTTTAAAGAAGAAAGATATTACATAACTGCAATAGTGTAGTGTCCCTCTAGTTGTAACACTTGGTTTTAGTTTGTTTATATTCGGTTGCTAGTTGTTTTAGTTGTTTTGGATATTATTCTACATTATTCTAGTTACAACACATATACTATGTTAGTTTTTGTACTTTGTTGATGATTAATTAGATACACTGTTGATCTTCTGATTATGTTTGTGTGGCAACATTATTATAAACAATATGTGTGTTATGGTTCTATGTTGTTTTAGAGAATTAGTGTATTTATGATGATGTATCTAATATTTTTTATGATTTATTAATGTATGTCAATCTTGGTGAAGGAGACAATGTGGCATTACTCACTAGTGAGTACCCTGCTACACTATGACTCTCTTTCACAATGTGATTTTTGGATTTATGTAGATGTGTTTGATAGTGTTGTTTTATGCAGTTTGCAAGTACAAGGCATAGACTCCACCTTCTTTGTTAGGTTTGAGCATGCCATGATGTAATGGAAACATTTTGTTTCAGAGATAATGTCAGGTTCTACCACTTTGGCCATCGTTCCTTTATAGGACGAGTATTCTTTTGTCACCCATTGTTGTTCATCATTCGTGTTTTGCCATGATTGAAAATTAATTGATTAATTAGTTAAATGGTGTATTTGATAAGTTATTT
The DNA here is from genome assembly GCA_007115665.2 of Sequoiadendron giganteum. Taxonomy (NCBI): domain Eukaryota; kingdom Viridiplantae; phylum Streptophyta; class Pinopsida; order Cupressales; family Cupressaceae; genus Sequoiadendron; species Sequoiadendron giganteum. The sequence continues at coordinate 742,067,462 of CM021101.1, read as the reverse complement.
GATTTTAGTATAATTTTATTGTAATGTTAAATTAAAATATTTACATTTAGATAATTTTATAATTAAAATTTAATTGTCGTTTTAAAAGATTTGATTAATTAAATTTATTAAAATAGGATATTTAATTAAATGTGATTGTTGATCTTATTCTGCAAATTTAAATGTTTGGAAAAGTAGATATTATTAAATATTTTATTTTTAACAAATTGTATAAAAATATCTAAAAATTTGAACTTGCAATCAAAAAGTGTTTTCTTGAGTAATTGATTAATTTGAATTGTTTGTTCAATTTTGTTTGCATGAAGACAAATAGTTAAGCTCTGTGATTGTGAGTTCATTGGAGATGAATTAAAAATCTTTCTTTATGCAAATTGTTCACGATAATTTATTTTGGGTGTTTTGGGGAAGAATCTTCTTCTCTCTATTTTGATTGAAAAATTTTAGAGACACCGAATTTGAAGGATTTGTGCGTTTCACAAAAAAAAGAGTTGCAAATTTTCTGAGTTTTGCTTCCATGTACATTGAATTCGAGCAAATATTCCAAGTTCTTTTATGTGTTTTGTATTGGATAATTTTTTTTGGATGTTGTTATGGAATCTATTTTTCCTTGTGGAAGAATTTGTTTGTTGAATAATCTACCCAAACATCAGAAACAAAATTATTGATTAGTTTTGAATAATCGAAGGAAAAATGCCAGAGAAATGAAAGCTACTTGAAAACCTATCTGTAATAAAATTTATGAGACTATATCACATAGTTATTTTTCATGCTTGTGTCTCTAGAATTTGTCAGATTTCAGACTTTTTCATTTTCTTCAGATCACCGTGACATTTAATTATTTGTACCTCAAAGTTATCATGCCTTGAATCCTTAAATCTAGAGTAAATTGCTTTAATTTAATGTTGGCTTGTAGTTGCCTAAACCGACATCTAGAACATCATAAAACTAACATTATTTAATGAATTCCCTCCATCTCGTTGGCTTGTTACAATTTTAATGATGGTTGCATGTTGTAGAACTATGATGTCGTATCAAAGAATGAACAACCTCTTTCCATTCATTTGTGTTCAAAGTTTTGATTAGTGTTTCCAACGTAGCTCTTCTTTTGATGTCTTCAACATAGCTGATTATTAATCTAGTAATTTTTGTGTTTACCTCGCAATAGTAGAAGGACACTTACGCCAAGTTGGGCGACCTAGTCCTTCAACCGGGAAACTTTTCCAAAATAGGTTTAAGGGAAATGGGTACCCAAAAATATAGAAATTTTTTCCTGGGCTCGACATAGGGACAAGGTCACCAATAGGGGCAACCTAGTCCTCTTGTTTCTTTCCAAGGATTTAAGGCTTGATTTTCTTGGTCCTAGTTGATGTTTCCCTTTTCTGCAACAGCCATGTTTGAAACTTTCTGAAAGTGTCCAACAACTTGTCTTCTTGCTCCTTTTAGGGTTTGATGCTTGGATGTGAATTGAGGATAATATTTGTACTTTCTTCAACAATTTGTACTTCACCAAATCTACATAAAAGTCTCGAAACACATGCAAATACCAAGAGAATGTTTGGGTTAGGAAATAGGGGTTTTCCTAAGTCAAACCCCTTTGTAGGTGATTAAACCCAAATGAGATAAAATCGAAGGAATGTAAGATTTTATGATGAACTTAATGGAAATTCTTACCAAACCTTTCTTTTTGATGGTCTGCAACATGCAAGAGCAGCTCCAACGGAGATGTCTTATGAAACCCTAATGATTGAATTCTTTCTTATGAAGTCTTGAGTGCTTGAGTACTTGTGAGGAGGTGTAAAAATGAGAGAAAGACAAAAAATGAAGGTGAAAACCATTATTTGTACATGTAAAACCCTAATTTTCTAGAAATTCAACATGATATCGGCTGACCGTAGGGTTTACGAGGCAAGATTCATGTTGAATTTTATTTTAAATTTGAAATTTATGCCTAAAGGGATTAGGTCGCCCAAAGTGGCGACCTAGTCCACAAGGGAAACTTTAAGTGGTGGTCAAGAATTAATTTGTGTTTAATGAAGTTAATTAGATTTGCTTCCCAAAAGACACTTAGCTCGAGACTAAAAGCACATTAAGGGGACAAATTAGCATAGAAAAGGGTTAATTTAGGTGTGATAAGCCTAGATAAGTGTGAAAATTCATCACAACACTTTACAACACTTTTTCATAAGGCTTAGGAAGGTGTAAAAAGGTGTTATTTAGGTGAATTATGTTGAAAGGGTTTTACAAAAATGAAGAAATGTGTTACAACACTTCACAACACCTTAGTAAAACATCATTAGGTTATTGTTGAATTGCAATCTTACAAGACTTAATCAAGGTGGAACAAGGCCAAAATCCAATGGAAAAATTGCCAAGGTATTGTAGACACGTAAAATATACATGCACCTGATTTTGATCATATTAACATTCTTTCATCTTGAATCATACTCTCAGCTTATCAACACCTTTCATCCCTTAATTAAATAAATCATTATTTATTTAATTAGGTCTTTCTCCTTTGCTGATTAAATTAATCAATTGAATTTAATTAATCCTCAATCCCTCTTTAATTAAATAATTTATTTTATTTTGTTAAGTCTCTAAAGTCCTCTTATTAAATTGAATAATTTAAACCTTATCTAATTTAATCTAACAGTATTCCCTTTAGTTAAATAAATCAAATCATTTATTTAATTAAATCATTTCCTCTTAATTCTTGACTTAAATCAATTCATAAATCTAAGGCTAGATTGTCACATCACCTAATTCTTCATTAATTTAATCAAAACCATGATTAAGTTAATCCCTTTCATTAAAATTCTCTAGAGAATGCAACTTGCACAATAAATCAAATACTTTGATTTATTCAATTCTCTATTTTCCCTCACAAAGCATCAAAAGGGAATATTCTCTCATTTGAATTCAAAAGGCCAAGTGGACTTGGTCATTCCAAAAAGGCATTGAAGGCCTCTTACATGTCCTTGTGCATTGAGCCAAGTGACATTAACTCCACTCTTCTCTCCCCCCAACTTTCAAATTCAAAATTCAAACTTGCACATTGATCAAAATGTGCTCATTCCTCAACCATTCACATCTTGACAAATGGCACTTGGCCATTGGATGTTGAATTATCCCACATTGCTCAATTTCACTCTCTCTTCCATTTGGAATCTATAAATGATAGACTCTCCCTCTCATTCAATCATCCACAATTTGAGTAAACTTACTATACTCAAATCCATCATCATCCACAATCATATGCAAAGTTACTCTCTTCATATTGAGAGCCAATTTTGCCCATTTTAATCAACCATTCATCACTTTTCAAGATTTACAACAAGGTTATGCTCAAATTTCTCCATCACATACCATTGCTACTTAGGAATTGGGAAAGGGCCAACACTTCATTGGCACCAATTCCCCCATAAGATCATCATGATATTAGCTTAATTAGGATTTAGTTTAAATTTCAGTTTCTTATATTGTGTTCTTGTTTCCTAATTTAGTTTGAATAGATGGATTTTATGGGGAATCTCTCATACTTTTTTGCATGCATTTGATCTAAAAACTAATGTGTTTTGTTGCTCTTGTGCATTTGCAGGTTTAGGGGTTCACAGGTATACACTTTTCGGTGGCACATTTAGCCCCCAATTTAGTGAGAGTATGAACTTACCTCAAACTCACACTAAAGTAGTTGAATCATGTGTGTCAAGCAAGATCAAAATATTCTCATTTTAGTAAGGTGAGATGACTATGATCAAGAGGGATGATCGATCCCCCAAGATCAATATCCTATGGAAAAAAACACATAAGTATAGTAGATCACACAAGGGATGATGTGAAAAGTTGAAGAGAGAGAAAATGAGTCAGATCAAGCTTCAACCATTTGTCTAGCTAGTTGTGGATTAGATCTAGGTTGTTTTTCTGAAAGGAAGGGAATGTACTCTCTCCAAGCTGAAGAGACTTTTGGTTATCTAGTGGGTGTGAATGCCAAATTGTGGTGAGATATATACACATGGTTGGTATGCACTCACACACAAAAAGGTGGCTATGGGTAAATTCATGCCGCTAGTTGGGCTTCCCACTCAATCATACCAAAGTTATGCCTCCTAATAAATTTGATAAGGTGGCACAAAAGACAAGGGTATGGATCATGAGACAAGCAAAGCCTTGGATATTTAGAACTCATGAACAAGTGAAAGATGGCACCATAGTCATGCAAGTTGTGTTATGCAAGGTGTCCATGTATGCACGAATGGAAAAGTGCAACATTCAAAATACAAAAGTGAAAAGTGCAAAAAAAAAAAGACAAATGAAAGTGATCGAAGGAGTCTTGTTTAGTTAATATGAGGTCTTTGACTTAGGGAAAATTATGTGTAATGTCTCCAAAATAGGACCAATCGAAGGATAAAATATTCACAACTTAGGGGGGTATATGGAGGATCATGATGGGCCAAAAAGTGGCGATATATAAGTGATATGATGACCCATGTGGTTGACAACTTTTTTTTTACCCAAAATTGATGAAATGAAAAGGGTTTTTAAAGGAGATTCTTAGCTTTCCACCAATATAAATTATTCTTTACTTTGAATTTAATAAATAATTATTATTCATTTTCTATTTGAATTACGACTAAAGTCCTGATTGATAGGCTGATTGGAAAAACTCTATAGATTTTAAACGGTATCACATTTTTTTGAATCTGAAACATGTGTCACATTATATACTTCACATACTATAGAATTAAAAAAAAAAATGATTTCATGATGTTTTCACGAAGTTAAGGTGGTTAGACATACGATTTTTTATATTTTTTTAAAATTTAATAAAAAAATCATAATTATTTATTTACTTGGAAACAAATTACAAAAAAATATGCATCACATCGGTACATGAGTCCTCTACTTATAGCTAAAATATTATAAAAAAATATTATTATTTTATTGTGGTTAGGGTGGTTAGATAGACACCTACTTCTTATTTTTTCCCTAAAATTAAAGTACTACTGCATTGAAATTTTTAATTTTCATCAGATAGATTTTTTAATTTTTTAAATAAACCGAATAGTTTAGAAACTACACTAAATTTTCTAAAGATTCTATTCTTACATATTTTTGAAATAATATAGATAACTTGCTCAATTTTTTATGCCAAGTTTCCTAACTTTGATTTTTCTAAAATTATTGCCACTTAAGGGCATGTTTTTTCTATGATGATCCTGCACATACCTAGGGGATGTAGTGCATCACATCAGGCCACTAAGAGGAATATAATACGTTGAGATAAGTCACACTTATGAAGGAAATTACACTGAATTTCATCCACAAAGTGAGAAACGCATCATGGGAAGTGACAAGGCTGCACTAGGAAGCACAAACAAAGAAAAATAAAATGCAAAAATAAATTAGTGTCAATGTATGCCTCCACTTTAAATGGATTGCTACACACTGTTCTATGAGCAATTTTTGTAAAGTAGAGAAAGAAAAAATGAAAAAGGGGACATGAGAGCCTACTTGAAAAGCCCAATGCCTAGTGATAGGTGTTCAAAAAAGGTTGCATCATGCAAAAGAAGAAGAAAGAAAAAGAGAAGGGGGATATGCCCCCAAAATGAAAAGTACCAAACACATAAGAGATCTATGGATTTGGGGTTAGTATGTTCATTTTTTTAATCTTTGTTTAGAGAGAACAAAACTATCATCATTCCCCCAAATACATAGAACTAGAAGAAGGACACAAAGAGAGAAAGTAAATGAAAAAGAAAGAGTCATTTTGGGTCAAAATAGAAACATGGGGTGTCTCAATGCTTTGCATCATCCCCAAAAGGACCATAGAAAGCAAAAGAAAAAGACAAATGAAAAAGAGTCTATTTTTTTATTCAACATGAAAGATACATTGGGGTCTCAATGTCTTGCATCATCCTCAAATGAAAGGAAAAAGAAAAAAGAAAAGAGCATCATTTCGGTCAACATTAAGGAGACATTACAGTCTCAATTCCTTGCATCATCCCCAAATAAAAGGAAAAGATGTCCATTTGGGTAAACATGAAGGAGACATTGCAGTCTCAATGCCTTGGATCATCCTCAAATGAAAGGAAAAAAGGAAACAAAAAGAAAAGAGGTTCATTTGGGTCAACATGAAGGAGACATTTCAATCTCAATGCCTTGCATCATCCTCAAATAAAAGGAAAAAGGAAAAAAAAAATTAAAAGAAAAAAAGGCATGCATGAAACATAGAAGAAGGGAGGTACATATAGAAGAATGTCACAAAATGTAAGAAAAAATCAAACAAGACAGGGAATACACGATACATAAATACAAAAAAAGAAAAAAGAAGAAAAAAGAATGACTAGTAAGGTGCATGTGCATTACTCTGCAAGCAAGTCGTCTGCCTCCCAATATTTCTCAGTATAAAACTTAGGAGGGCGACTAGCAAGAGGAACAACAACAATTTTCAAACTCGCATCAAGATAAACGCTTGTCCTAGGAGAATTATCAAGAATTCTCATGGAAGAGGAGAATAGTGAATTCAAGGTTTAGTTGACCTCTTCATCAATGTGAGCATTCTCATCATCATCATCATCTAAGTTGATAATAATGGTGGGTCGTATGACAATATCAGTGGTGGCTTGTAATAGGGGTGGTGCAGGAAGTATAGGATCTAGTTGTGGGGGTGGAGGAGGAGGATCAGTAGGCATGGCCTTAGATATAGGTGGATTGGGTTCTTCAACCTTGTCTTCCTCACGAGATTGGTGGGTGAGAGCATGACAGTGATGCCTACGCTGTCAAGCCTCTTTATTCCTTTTTTATTTTTGGTCAAGATGCATAGGGGAAGGGGTGGGACAATCCACCATAGGTTGTGTACCATCTCATAGAGGAGGGATGGGAGGAACTATGGGTGGTTCATCCACCTTCTCTTCATCTTCATAGAACTATTTAGTGCGCGGAGGGAGGATGGAGTTACTATCATGATCCTGAGGCCTTGTGGATGATATGGAGGAGGTTTCGGGAGTAGGTTGTCTAGGCATATTAGATTCAGGTGGCAACATGAATTTTTCATGGATGGGTGAGTCCAAGGTAGAAGGAGGTATGTTGCACAAAGAAAGCTCATAAATCTTCTTGGCTTTGAAATTTTGATAGGCAATGAAGAAGTCTCGTCTAGGAGTGATGGGCTCCATAGGTTCAGTCCAAAAGACATCGACGCAAAAGTTACTCGTAGAAGATAATGGGTTAAAAACAATATGATGGACAATGAATATATCATTGTATATAGGAAACTTCACACACTTGTGGATGAAGGATGGTACCGCTTTCATAGAATGAAGCCATGGATGGCCAAGTCATAAACAAAATTGGTCTGATTGAGGGATAATTGAAAAGGTAACATCCAATGTTTTTGGACCTATTTGTAATGGGAGGGAAATTGATCCAATCATTGGGCATGCAAAACCATTATGTGTTTTGACCCACATAGTAGGTTGATTATAGATATCTTGATCAATATTATGGAATACTAAAAATTCTTTTGTGATAACATTCTAACCACATGCAGGATCTATGAGTATCCCATTAATGGGCTTATCATAAATGTGACCAGCTATGTAGAGAGGGCCATCAAGAAGATTTTCTATTATATATTATGCAAAAAAGGAGATCTTAAGAGGTCCTTTTGTTGGGCCTTTATGACGGATAACGTCTATTTCTCCTACCATTTCATTAATAGGTGTAAAGAGAAACATAATGTAAATCTTGTGAATCCACATAAATGACAACATGTGGGGAAGTTTCACTTGGTTTGACAAATGAAAAATTATGGTTGGGCATGGGGTTGGTGAAGATTTGCAAGTTTTGGTTAGGGGGTGCCACATATTTATTACTTTTCACATTAACTCTTGCAATAGATAGATGACTTGAACCAATTAGGTCTTTCACTAGGTGCTTTAGATGCTTTTATTGTTCAATGTCATGTCTATTTTCATGGTGAAAGTAAAAATAAGCAAAGGCATTATAAGAAGGGGGTAATGGTTTATTGGGATTAGGTGTATGGATGTGAGGTAAAGAGATAATTTTCTACTAGAGTAAATGGGTCATGGTATTATGAAGGGCATTAAGAAAGGGTATGAAAGTACACTTAGGATCTCCGTAATTAAAGGGAAGTGAAAACCTAATAGTGGCCACTTGGTTATTAATGGGTGAAGGGTTAAATTGGAGAAACCATTTTTTGGTTTATGGAAAGGTTGGGGGTTGGATTAGGAGGAAGTGTCAGAATTCTCATCACGACTGCTAATAGAATTATGGTAGTCATAGAGTGCTTGAAATAGGTGCATAAATGAGGGGAACTTCATGAGAGTAAGTTTATCTTGTAGGGATGTCACAAGGTTGTCCATAATTTTTTTTGCAAATGAGTATCTGGTATCTTAACATCAATCAAGGAATAAAGATCTTGGTAATGAGAGATGAAATCAATTATCTTCTTGTTATTAGGTTGTTTACATCTCATGAGGTATGCTACTTTTTTCTTTGGGGCCGTATGAACTTTAAAGTGATTAATGAAGTCATCCACTAATTCATTGAATGAACTAATGGAGTTATTAGACAAGGAGGAGAACCAGTGTAAGGCTACATCTTTTAGAGTCCTTAGGAATAACTTAGTGAGAAACTTGTCATCAAGAGTGAAGTCACTACAAAGGGTAGTATAGGCATTGACATGGTTAGAAGGGCCACCCTTCTCACCATACTTCTCAAATCTAGGGATCTCTACTCCTTGTGGAAAGGGAGTGTGTAGGATGTCAAGGGACAACAAATTACTATGAACGTAGTGGGTAGGGGAGTCATATTGGCTTTGGTTAATGGTGGAATTTTTTTTCTCCATGGAAGTTACAGTATAGAAAATTTGTGTAATGAGAGGGTCATTGTAAGTGTTATGAGGTGGAAGGGAGTGAGGTGAAGTGGTGAAGGTGGTGGAAGGGGAGGTTTTAGTGATAGTTAGGGTAGGGACAATGGAAGAGGTGAGGGGATGTGATGCCACAAGATAAGTAGGAATTTTAGTGGTGATGGTGAGGGGAGGCACTACATTACTAACTTGTTGCATAGTGGTTGTCACACTAGGTGTATAGGTAGGAAAAGAAGCAATGGTTGAGTGGGGAGGAGTAGAAGGTCCCTGCTGGCCAAACATAGGAGTGGTGAGTGAGATGCCTTAGGTGCATGTTTTTCATAGATTTATGTACTCTTCATGAAATGTAAGCCATCATCACGATCAAGTAAACGGTGAAGGTTCTCAGTGGGAGGGATAGTGGTTCTAGATATGGGTTCAAAGCTGATTTCATGTTGATAATCAGCGAGATAGGTAAGGATATGGAAGATATAATCATGTGGGAGGTCATTTTTATCACCAGTTATTTCATCTAGGTGTAAGGAATTACTAAGGATGGTTTCTAAGCCTAATGCACCATTGTCAATAATAGGAGTGGAAGTCAAAGGGATTCCAAGATCTACAACAATAGTGTTGTTGGTAGATGCCATGGTCCTAGAACTTTGTCTCACAACTGTATCGAAAAAGGAACACTAAATGCTCAGACATAGTTCCCTAAGGATGGGGTGTAGATTAAGTGAATATAAGCAAAAGTGAAAAAAGGGCTTGTAACTAAAACTCTCGAACAAAACACAAAAAGGAAAAACTAGGAAGTTGTAAGACAAAAATTAATGGATTTGTTTTTAGAATTTGACAGAAAATAGTGCCAAAGGACTAGGTCACCCGGTGTGGCGACTTAGTCCTAGTAGTGTTGTTTTTGAAAATTTACTGAAATTTTAACTTCCTTTTATGCTTTTTTTTTTAATTTTCTAATAGAAAAAAAAAATTGGAAATGCAGATGTTTTGTATTTTTTTTAATTAAAAATGTAATGCAATGTGAAAATCTAGCTTGAATTTTTACTAAATGCACTTTTTCCACTAACCCTAAGATGCAAACAATGCAAAATTTCAATGCAATGCAAGTTATCTCTAAGATGAAAATGCAAAATTAGAAAGATAGCAAATGGTCTATGATCGAGTTCTAGCCTAGGGAAAAAATGATTCTCTCTACAAGGCCCTTACATTGTTTCACCCTAGGAGTTCTTGGTGTGTGAGAATGACACTCTTACCTCTAGGTGGTTATGGGATTTTCGGCAGTTACATTCAAAGGGGAAGGGTTGATTGATGAAGGTTGTGATAAGTCTGTCTATTACATAGCTAAAACTGAAATAAAATGATGCTAATCTAATGTATGCAAATGTAAATAAATTAAATATAAATTAATCCAAACTAATTAAACTATAGGCCATAAATGTGAGTAATCTGGAAATTAACAGAGAAGGAAAAAGAATGTGCAACTAGAGAAGTGGCATTGTCGAGGAATGGTCTCAGAATCTTCTAGAAAATGTCTAAAAAATAGTGAGACACTTACGCCAAGTTGGGGGACCTAGTCCTTTAACCGAGAAACTTTTCCAAAACAAGTTTCGGGGAAATGGGTACACAAAAATATAGAAACCCTTTTTCTAGCACAACACATGGACAAGGTTGCCAATAGGGGTGACCCAATCCTCTTGTTGATTTATAAGGATTTATAGCTTGATTCTATGAGTCTTGATTGATTTTTTCCTTTTCTACAACAATCTGTGTCTAAAACTCCCGAAAGTGACCTATAACTTGTCTTCTTTTTCCTTCTAGAGTTTGATGCTTGGATGTGACTTGAGGAGAATGTTTGTACTTTCTTCACCACTTTTTACTTCACCAAATCTGCATAAAAACCTCCAAACAAATGAAAATACCAAGATAATGTTGGGGTTAGGAAATAGGGGTTTGCCTAAGTCAAACCCCTTTGTAGGTGATTAAACCCAGCTGAGATAAAATCAAAGTAATGTAATATTGAATGATGAAATTAATGGAAATTATTACCAAACCTTTGTTGTTGATGGTCTAAAACATGTAAGAGAAACTCCAATGGAGATGGCTTGTGACACCCTAATTCTTGAATGCGTTCTTGTGAAGTCTTGAGTGCTTGAGTACTTGTGAAGAGGTGTAAAAATGAGAGAAAGAGAGAGAAAAATGAAGGTGAAAACCCTTATTTATACATGTAAAACCCTAATTTTCCCAAAATGCAACATGTTAGGCAGACCCTAGGGTTTAGGAGGCAAGATTCTCATTGAATTTTAATTTTAATTTTAAATATATGCCTAAAGGGACTAGGTCACCCAAAGTGGTGACCTAGTCCACTTGTGCAAATTTAAGTGGTGGTCGGGAATAAATTTATGTTTAATGAAGTTAATCAAATTTTCCTCTCAAAACACACTTAGGTCGGACTAAAATTACATTAAAGGGACAAATTAGCATACAAAAATGATTAATTTAGGGGTGATAAGCATAGATAAGTGTGGAAATGCAATACAATACTTTACAACACTTTGTTATAAGGCTTAGGAAGGTGTAAGAAGGTGTTATTTAGGTGAATTATGTTGAAAGGGTTTTAGAAAAGTGAGGAAATTTGTTACAACACTTTACAAAACCTTAGTAAAACATTGTTAGGTTATTGTTGAATTTCAAGCTTACAAGACTGAATCAAGGTGAAACAAGGCCAAAATCCAATAGAAAAAGGCCAAAATGAGTGAAAAAGTGCCAAGGTATACAGTTTTTGGTGACACAGTAGTAGATACAATTTGTAAAACTCAACCATCAATGCTTAATGTTATACCCACTCAAATATTTCAACAAACCATTCCAAGTAATTTTAAAGAGTTTTAATATTATTTAGATTTGAAAGTTATATTATACTTTTATACTTAATGCTTTATCTATGTTGATTAAGATGATCAAAATAATATTGGGAAATATAGTTATCATTTTCTATTGATCTTAACCAAACACCAACAACAATAGATGCAATGCAAGTTATATATGGTAAGAAAATTATGAAATTATGAATGCTAATAATTTTGAACGTTTAATTTTTAAATTAAATTTAATAATTTAGAAACTATCTAATTTACATGTTCTGATGACATTGTAATGGTGGGTCATGTTCAACACTATTATGGATAATCAATACAATTTGCTATACTTCCAACTTATATTGTATATTTATAATTGATGTTCATAGTTGTTGACCCATTCTATTATTAATTACTAATTGATTCAATTTTTATAAGTTATTGATATTAATTCGTTAATAGAAATGACTTAAATTTTTCTATTGTATACTTACATTCATAATTATAAGGTATGTAAAATCAATAATATTAACTATTCATTCAAATTTTACAGAAGGTTCATAGACTAAAGGAACTAAATTACTTACATAAATTTTACACAATATTCATAGATATTAAAATAACATATGTGATAGGCCAAATGTCCATTCACACTTTATAAAAAATACATAACAAAATGAAATACTTTTTGCATTAATTATACAAATTGATAATTGACTAGAAACCATAAAAAATATTCAAACAAATACACATAGTAAATAGACTATTAAATATTAAAATATGGATTATATTACTAAATTATAGTCCATGAAGTCAAGTACAAGATTTTGATATTTCTTTATGTTTGCATCCATTAATTTCTTTTTATAAACAATAATTATACTAGCTATAAGATATTCATGGATATCTATAATTTATTTCAAAATATAACCATAAATATTTGGTAAGCACCTATTTTCTACCTCAAAAAAAATATTACATTTGAGATTAAATTTGAAGTGACTTTGTCAAAAAAATTATTGATGACCTAACAAAGTTGTCTACAATGTTTATCCTTAAGAAAATTAATTTCTATAATTAATCCTTTTTCATGTTATCCCTTCAATATAGTTTAGACCCACCCACCTTCCCTCCTAATTAATCTTTGGATTCAATTAGATAACTAGAATTATAAATATTATTTCAAATTTCTCCAATCAATTCATAACCTTCAAAATGTATTTTGCAATCTAAAATTAGATCTTGTTAGCATTCGAAATATATTGAAGCATTGTTAGGGAAATCATAATGATCCTTGATTTATCCTAATAGATCATGTTAATGAAGAGGGAGAACTATTTATTTATGTTCATAGATGGGTTTTTTCAAGTGGGTTTTCCCTTTCATAAATAAGTTGCATCAATAATATAGTTAATTTTTTGAATGTCTTATCCATTGGTCTTCAAGGTTCAATTTTAGAATGATAGTAGAGAAATGTAAGTATATATTAAGGCTGATGAATCTTTTTTACTGATTTTTGTATTAAAAAATGTGTAGGTGTTTCTAGTTTAGGCTTGATGGCTTTGTCATTCTTCTTCATTTTCACTTAACTCCATGGCTAATGGATTAAGGATTTATTTTTGGTTCTTTCATCTTTACTAACCTAAAGATGTCATATAAGTCATTGTAAACTATAGTGAGTTATTAGTATGCCCACATAGTTATATAATTTTACCTTATAATGAATTACTTTTCCATTCAATTAAAACTTTTGGATAATTGCATTTAAAATGTAGTTTTTTGAAATGTTAAAAGACTATAGTTTGTTGATCCTAGAAAACTCACATAAAGTTTTAATTGATATGTCAAACTTGTCCAATGGAATTCTATGTAGTATGTTGACACTCATTCCGGTACTACTTAGCTTTGTCTCTTCCAATTTTCTCTTAAGGCCTTCATGTTTATAAAAGATCTAAAAAATGTAAATTAGGGCATTTTCTTGAACTTGTCATCCCGCTTTGTCAAATCCACCCTAAATGTGTGCTCTCATACTACACAACTCTTCATGTTCTCGCATTCCCATTCTTCTTGTCATGCAATATTATTTTCATATCTTCCCTACTCATTGGTGTCTTTGTTGAACCTCAATGGTATATATGTGCTAACACAAAAATTCCTATGTGCAATCTTAAAAAACTACATATTTCTATGGAAACCTTTGTCATGTACATGTTGTGGGTTATATTTCCTAAAACTTATAACTAGGTTGAGATTCAAGTTTAATTAATGGTATTTAGGTTTGAAGTGTACAAGTTCTTTGTCTTCATCGTTGTGATTTTATTGTATTTGAACAATAACTTGTAGGTAGTGAAAAATATATGATTACATGTGATAATTTGATATTGACAAATGAGACATGATGAAAATGGTATTGTTATTTTCCTTTGAATCCTTTTCTATGTCAATTTTATGTCTATTTGGACAACATGAAATTAATCATGTGATCAATTGTATTTTTATGTGTACCATAAGATTAGATTTTAACCAATATTTTGACAAAATATAAATACAATTTAATCTAAGAAAACAAAAATATTATCAATTTGATCCACTCTTAAATAAAATAATAAAAAAATCAACTCTAAATAATAAATTTAATATTATAATATATAAATATATTCAATAAATCAAAGTACATAATATAAAATGAATTTAATTATAAATTTAAAATGATAAAAAATTATAAATTTAAACTTATAATAGTAGCTTCCAAGATCTCCAACCTTTTTCTTGTATTAATTAAGTATTCATTTTTTAACAAAATGACATAAATTATAAATTTATAATTTATAATAATAAAAAATTATAAATTTATAATAATAATAGATCCTTTTCCCCTATATTAATTAAATTATTTGTTTTTTTTAAATACCAAAAAAAAACAAAATTTAAAATTTAAAATTAGGCGAGTTAACTTCATTCAGCACCAGTTAAACTGATCTTATGGGAAGAAACATTATTCATGTAATAGGTGTATGGTCGGGGTTGGATAGTTTCTTCCCGAATCGACGTTTCAAAAACAGTTCCAAATCTTTCGTTACGTTTCCATATAAGATTCACATAAACCATTTCTTGTCACCATTATCTCATTAACACAAGCATTGGCGAGCTATTAACTGATAGGCTATATATTGCATGAGGTTTTTCTTAAAACATGTCTCACACCAACATGGTTTCGCATAAATTTTTCATGGTTTCTTGTTCAACTTTGAAACCACTTGCCAATTGTTATGGCATAGAAATATTGGGTAATCAATGCATGTACAAGTTGGGTAAGCGGTCGTCCTTATCTTTCCTAAAGTGTGCCATCAGAATTCTTATAGAGCCATACCGATGCAAATGTACCATCTAGATTTGACATCTTTGTGTTATTTCAAATGCCTTAAATTTTATTCTTCTGCATTTATTGATTTTGGTAAATATCTGACAAGAATTTAGTCATTTTGGTAAATATCTGCAAAACATTTACTGATTTGGGTAATGAACCACAAAATACGGAGGTGGGTGCTTTGTGTGAGGGTAAAAGAGTGGATCATCTACAACATCCTAGGGTTTCACCTAGAAGGAAGAGGGTTTTCTTTCACCTCCAGAGGCACCTGTTATGCCTTGCATAACCAACCCATCTTTTGCTTGGTCAAAATGGGCCCCCCTTATTGTTCTTTATCCTTTGTTGCTTTTCTAACAAAGTTTGGAGTCATTTTACTTCCAACACTTTGTTTATTTTGGTCTAAGTCTGCCAGAGCCAGAACTGGAACCAAATCGGGTTTTGAAAGTTCTTTTGAAACTTGTTTTGGTTCTCATCCCAACAGTCTTTTCTGTTTGCTTTTGTTTTGTCTTTAGCGGAACCGAAGCCAGACCGGGTGTTAAGTTGGTCTTTACTGAAAATTGCAAAATCATAATCGATTCCGCCTCCGCCTCCTCTATTTGTATTTCTTTTTTAGTCTAAGACCTTATGTTTAGTTTTATTATTTTGGTCTTTTGGTTTACTTTTTGTGTTTTTTTTGCTTTGTGTTAAGTTGGCGGACCCAGAACTGGAATGGGAATGAAGTTTGGAAATTTCTTAAACTTTCAAATCAGTTTCCATTTTAGTTCCGCCCCCGTCACTTTTGGATCATTGACTTTTTGACTAAAGTAACACTACAGAGAAGTGTTCGTCCTCTTTTAGTTCTGACTCTGCCTTAACTGCATGTTAATACATTAATGACAGCTGCTTGGGTAGGTTGAAATCTTCATTTTTACCTTCATTTAAGGATTAAACGAGTCATTATTCTCATTATTAAGAGATTGAAGAGCACAAAAGAGCAGCAGCGGAGTTCGTTTGAGAAAATTGATTGAAGGAGGAGAAGATTGTTGTGAACGAATCAGTTCAGAAGGTTACCAGGGTTCTTTTGTGTAGTTGAGGTAGGGTTTCTTTTTGTTATTGTTCTTTGTTTATTTAATGTTGTGTTTGTTGCATTTTTCTTTATATTTGCTTGTGCTTTGAATCATTTCATTCTAAATAGATTTGTATTTCTTGGTATGATTGTATGAGTAGGTCCTTGTTTTATTTTGTTGTTTGGTTTGTTTTCTTTGGTTTCTTGTGCTGTCGTTTTTAATTCTGTATATTTTTGAGCATGGTCGCTTTCACGTCTTCATCGTGATTGTGTCATGTTATTTTGATTTTCGATGAGTTAGATTAAATTTAGGTTTTAAATGGTGTTAGTTGGATTAATGATTTACAGTGAGATAGATTAATGATTCACAGTGAGTTAGGGTTAATTGAATATCACTTAGTGTTTTATCGTGTATTTTGATCTGGTAAATGGCAAGGTTTAAAACCCATGCCCTAGTTTTTATCGGGTTTGTTAGATTAGGGTTTCGTGTCTGTCAGTGATCATAGTTAAAGGTTAAAATATGATACCCTAGATATACAGTCGTTCCCCCATGGTCATATGAATGTAGTGTTTTTAAAGCCCCTTTTTGTTTTAAGCAACCTTGGTTCTAATCATGAAGTTATATGTTAAATCAACGAAATCATTTGATGATGTCATGGTAAATCAAGGCGGAGGCAAGATCAGAATCGATCTTGAACTTGAGAATTTTGTTTTACAAAAGTGATCGATTCCATTTTTATCCCATTTCCGGCTCCGCGTATAGTGATAAGTCTTCTTTTGAAATAATGATAATCTTGATGGAAGCAGAGGCAGAATGGAAATGGAAAATGAAAATATGAAAATCTAAAGAAAATCAAATCCCTTTTTGATTCCGATTCCAGTTTCGATCACCTTTCCGATTCTGACTCCTAGTCCGTTCATTGTTAGGTATATTGGTTTTGGCTCCGAGTTTGGCAGTGTTGAAAAAGAGACTTTAGGTTATGTTTCTGCCTAGTTCCACCTCCCGTGCATATGTAAAAGGTATGGTTTTTAAGGCATGTTTCATAATGATATCTAAATATCTAATTAGAGGTTTTTGCTTGCAGGAAAGTTGAAAGATGTCGGGAACATCAAGGGAAGCTGCTCGGAGAAGCCAGCCTGCAGAAACATCAAAGGCACCACCAAAACCAAAGAAGTTGAACCCAGAGCAATTGCCTTATACCTTGAGGTATAATCACAGGAGTCCTATGGTAAAAGTGAGCAAAGTAGAATCAGATTGGTTAGATATCACTGATACCAATTTAGGTCAATACAATTTTGAGGAGTGGTATTTAGAAGCATTTGACAAGGATATTACATTGACTACGGAAAGAATTGTCAGCTCTGGGTTAGCTCATATCACTTTATTTCCTATATCTGTCCAGTGCCCGAAATTAATCATGACAGTAGCCAGTGCTTACAATCTTGCTATCAAACTATGCATGGATTCACAAGACAATGTGATTATTAATCTCACTCCTCAAGCATTTCAAAGTATATTTAATGTTCCAGATCCAAAGAACTTGGTGCAATTGAATGAGGCAGAGGCCTTGGAGAAATATAGTAAGTATAAGGGATCAAATTAATCTCATTTGAACAAGAAGTGGTTGAAGACAAAAAATAAATCTTTAAGTAAACTTGTAGATTAGCCAAAGAGGGTAGATTTCTATGAAGAGGTATCAAGGTTGATTGTGATGTTGTCTAGGGTGTTTGGGAAGATGGATGCATTTTACTTCAAGGAGTGGATGTTTCCTTTTATTCAAACCATCTTGAAAGGTGAACAATAGTTTGATTGGTCAATGATTGTCTCTGATGCCATACATGATCAGTTAACAAGGATCAAAGAAACCAAGTGTTTATTTATGACCTCTTACATTGTTTATGCAGCAGCAAGAGTGGGTGTTTTCCCAGGTTTGAACAGAGTGGGCATAATGGGAGCCATGGATGGACAAAAGAAGGTTTTGGAGCACTACGACCAATTATCTCTTTAGGTTGCTGAGACTCATTTCCAAAGAGTCAATGATGCATTTTTATATGTGATCATCAATCAATTGAATGGAGATGCAGGATATTGGTTAAGTCAAGAAACCATGGCATTCATTGCTGAATGGGGATGTTGGTATATCCAATACCCCAAATTTACATACTTCAGGTTATTTGGTTTTGAAAGCCACCCACACTTGCTTCCAAGGTGCTGCAGTAACAGGATAGTGCTAATGGATTTTGTGTATCAAGCTCTTGGAGTTAATGCTAGGTTTGGGATCAAACATAACACCAGATGTCATAAGTTCCCCATGAAGTTGGGTGAATATAGCTGTCAACACTTGGTAGGAGAAAAGGTGGTTTGTAATGAGCTGATACAATTGAAGTTAGGATTATACATGTCTTGTAAGTATTTTGATGCAAAGAAGAAGATGTATGCTTTATTGCCTTCGGTGTTCACTAGACATTTCAGTTTGTTAGAAGAATTTTGGAGTGATCGGCAGGATGAGTATGATTTGAGAAAGAAGAACTATGAAAGATTATCGGTCTCACTCATGTCAGAGCTTGGTGTTAAAGAAAACATTCCTGACACATTGCTGGATGATGGAATTGTATTGGATCCATCATATGTAGCTTTGAACATTGGCACCAAGGGTCTAGATCCCATTGATTGGAATGCTGAAGAAACCATTGATATCAAGAAGATTGGAAGGGCAGTTTTGGATAGGAGTGTGCAATGGTTAGTGTTAAGAACTCAGGCTCCTCAAGAAGCAACCCCTAAAAAGGGTAAGGGATACAAGAGGATTAAAAGGAAGACACATCCCAAAGAGCCATTGGAGTTCTTTCCCCCAGATATTGATGAGATAGAATTTGAAGTAGTAGGGGATGAAGAGGAAGCACAAGAAGGAGATGTTCCAATAGGATCTGTTGTTTCAACACCTATATTAGGTGAATCATCTACTCAAGCCCCAATTACAAGAAAGAAGAGTAAATAAATTCAAGAAGGAACTCTTCATAGCATGGCTAAAGCTGCCAAGGGAAAGGAGGTGGAGGAGGAAGTTCTAGAAGTTGAGACAGATTCCGATGAGACTCTGTCAGAAAAGGATTTGCAAGAGAACATACCTCTAGAGGAGGATATTGAGCATATTTTGACACAATAAGAGCAATGGAAGATGTTTGAAGAGGAAAAAAGAAACTCTGATGCAAGGGCTGCAACAGAGAAACAAAAAGAAATGGATGCTAAGGTATAGGCTGATGCTATATTACACCAGCAACAATTAAAGGCAAAACAAGTTGAAACAAGGGCAGCAGCTGATGAAGTAGAGAAGCAAAGGAGGGAGCAAGAACAAGAGCTCAAAGTTAAAGTAGAGAATGAAAAGTTATAATTAATACATAAAATTTATGATCTCGAGGAAGAGAAGGCGAGGAACCAGAGGGAAAGAGAGATCTTGGTTTCCAAACTAAAACTTGCAGAACAAGCTCGCCAAAAGGAAGAAGAAGAAGAAAAGATAAGGAAGGAAAAGGAGGTTGAAGAGCTGGTGAAGAAGCAGCAAGAGTAAGAAGCAAAGGCAAAAAAGCTTAAGGCTTCAGAGGCAGAAAAGATAGAAAAAGAAAGACTAGAGGCTTTAGAAAAAGAGAAACTTGAAAAAGAAGCTCTAGAGAAGGAAAAGTTGGAAAAAGAAAAGGTAGAGAGAGATCGGTTGGAAGAAGAGAGTAAGAGGAAGGAAGAGGAAGAAAGGAAAGAACAAAGAGATAGAGAAGAAGCTAAGAAGTTGGTGCAGATGCATATGCTATAGGAACAACAAGAGAAAGTAAGGGTTGATTCTCAACCTCAGGTAAATGTTCAGCCACCTTCTACAGTTGTTGCTTCCTCTTCTATGATGACTACTACTCCAAGTGCTCCTACTTGGCTAAAATTGGACCTGCAAAAGAGGGCAATAACACCTCCACAACCTCTCAATTGGGAGGATATGATGAAGGGGATTGAGCAGGAAAGGCCTAAAAAGAAGGCTAAGATTATAAATTCTACTCAACTCACAGACAAGGGAGAAATTGTTGTTGAATGTGCCATGCCAATGACAGAAAAGGAGGTAGGGGATATGTAGCTAACAGATTATCAGTTGAGTACTATCAACTTGGGAAGACCCACTAGGAATCAGCAAATAAATTTAATTGATGTGGTGGATTCAACGACCAAGTCAAGGATGATCAAGGATAAGCAAAAGAAGGATGAGCTTAAAGCTCAATTAGATCAATTACATTCATTCTTGAAAAGTGTCTCCTCTCCAAGATCACAGCAGGTAGCAGCCATTGAGACTCCTATTTTGTTAAGCAAAAAGGAGGTAGATGATTTGATACAAGTAAAAGGCAAAGTGGAGATGGTAGACCGATGGGTAGACAAGCTAAACTGGGAGGTGGGTGAAGTTTTGGTAAAAGGTTTTGAAGCCTACAAGGACACATAAGGGTTAGTAAAAGAAATGTATCAATACATTGAGGCATCAGAGAAACAAGGAGAAGAGTATAAAGAATATAGTCAGAAGTTAGAAAAGGTGAGTGAATTGCCTTTAACTACTGTTTTGGAACAATCAATACTTGAGGAGGATAACAAGGATTTTGTGGAGAAAAATTCTCGTATACTCCGGTTTAGAACTGACTTTTTGTGTAAACATAAGAATGAGATCCAAGAAGCTGTTAATAATTTGACTGAGTAGTTGGAAGAGCTGGAAGCAGTTATTACCATTATTGTAGATGTGAATGCATTTTCAGAAGAAGGCATGCCTTTGAGTCAAGTAAAAGAGAAATGGGATGAAAGATTCAAAGAACTCATGCAAAAAGAAGATGATGGCATAGAGTTGATGTTAGATTGACTAGTGGATGTAAAGGAAGAGATAAAAGCTGCTCGGAGAGAGTTAATAAAAATAAGAAGTACAAGGGAGTTTGCTGCAGCAGAATTGGATTGGATCAAATTTGAAGATAGTTGGATTGATGGGTCGAAAATAGATACTTTAGAGCAAGTCTTCACTAGCTACGATGAGTTCATGGAAGATCCAGCTTCGCATGCATGAATCCCTGCATGCATAATTTTTCCTCTTCCTTGCATGTTGCATGCATACAGCATTGGGAGTTCTTGGAGGGTGCATGACTTCTTCTTTTCTACTATTTTCTATTTTTAGTTAAACTGAATGTCTAAATGTAAGAACTCAAGATCAAATTGATCTAAGTTTCCAAGAGAATTTTTGTTCCTAAAAAGGTGGATAACCTAAAATAGAAGTGGAGTTCGAGTTTTTATATATCTATAAATACCCAATGGGTATCATATTGTAAAGGTCGGCTAATTGAGAATAGGATTGGCTTACCTAAGATTAGGAGATAGAATTTTGTAGAGCTTTATAGAGATACCTTGTACTTGATCTTTTCACAGTTAATAGAATTACAGGTTTACGCAATATGGAGTTAGCAATGAGTTGTTTGATTTGATAAGGCTGATAAGTTATAATCTATCTGAATGCCAGTGATTGTGTTGAAGCATGATAGTTTCTTATGTGATGAAAGTCATTAGAAGAAACCAGATTTAAAGATTATCTTGTTAGATTGTCACTGAATTGAAGTTATTGAAGTCCAATGATCTATAATCTTGATGATGAATCAATGTGTGTTGTTTTGAAATCCTTGAACTATTTGTAATGTGTTATTGTGGAGTTAATTAAGCACCTAAAATGTATACAGTGGTATAGATTATGCTATAGATTGTGTCATCTTATGGTTTTCTTGATCTGATTGGAAGAACATTCATTATTTAGAGATATATGTCTGGATGGTAGATAAATTTGATTCATACTTATTGGGATTTATCCTTTAATCTATCTTTTTCTTTTGTTTGAAACCCCATTGATTTACCAAAACAGTTTGATAGAATGAGTCATCGCTTGAATCTTTTACCAGCACAGGCCCCTCAAACATTACAGTTGCATGAACCGATTGAGTGACACCAGACAGTTGAGAACCAACTACTAGGACCTTGGGAGTTAGGCCACTACATGTTGTCTTTCTTTTTCAAGAGAAACAAAGTAGAAATATTATGTTTTAATGTTGTTTGTGTCATTTTAATCATCAATAGCACCCTATTTTATGATTCGGTTAAAAGTGGTTTTAGGGATTGGAACCCTAAAGGGGTGTGAGATGTGTGTAACTGTAATCAAATATGTTATAGAAATGAAACTACTTAACCTAAAATAATCTAACTTATGATACTGGAAAACACATGCTGTAATGCATACAAATGAAAGCAATAAGAGTAAACTAATCTAACAAAACAAAGAAGTGCACCTGGAAACTGAAGAGGGTTGGAATTGGGATTGTGGAAGTCACTAGAAAACTAGAAAAATAGGTTTTTTAGCTATCTGGGACACTTACGCCCAGAGGGGTGACCTAGTCCCTTTTCAAGAAATTTGCTCCAAGAGTCATTTCTATCAAAAGGGTCCCTGAATCTCAAAATTACAATGTCTTAAAGCTTGAAAAGGGACTAGTTAACCATTGTGGGTGACCTAGTCCCTTTCTAGTTTTCTGGTATATTGAAAGTGGACTCAGGTGCCTTATGTTTGTGTTTTGCTTCTCTGTGGGAATCCTGTCCAAAACCTACAAAGTAACTTGCAATAGAAAATGCATTTGTGTTTCTAATATGATTTTCCCTTGGTCAAATCCCTAGTTGGTATTCAAACTTGAAATGAAATGGAAATTTGCATAAAACCTAGCCCTAAGTGTGTCTAGAACTAGGAAAACCTAAAACAAAGCAAAACCCTATTCTATTGTGCTAGAATAAGACGTATGAAATATATTTGAAATGATGCAAAACTCTAAACCCTATATATCCCAAAACATTGCAAACAAAAACAACAGGGAATGCAAATGGGATGCAAACCTCAAATCTGCAATTAGGTTGAAGGTAGAAGATGAAGGCACTTTGAAATCGGTCTTTAGGAATGATTTGGTAGCTAGTTGCACCTCCTTAACCTAGATTTCTCCATGGATCTCCATAGGCATCTATATTCAAACTTGTTAATGTGTGATCTTGGATGTGAACCGAGCTTCAAGACTTGCGAAAATCCCTAGTTTGATGTCTAAAAGCTTCAAATTTTGCTATGTGAGAGATGAATCCTCTTGAGGAAGATGTTTGGCACTTGATTTTTTGGAGTTAAGTGTGTAAAATGAATAAGAGAGAGTAAAAAATGAACCAAGAGAGGAAAAATGACCTAAAAACAAGTATATATTAACAACATGACCTAATTGTCAGGAATTTTGACCTAAGAAGATGACACCCATCGGGGATTTTTGGTTAATTGTTGATTTTCCCATTTAAAACTTGAAATCACAAAAAGGACTAGGTCACCACTAAAGGATTTTTAAGTGGGAATTGTACTTTTTAAATGATTTTGATGTGTTTTGTAAGGGATTGAATGATCCCTTTGGTGTATCAGGCCTCTAAGTCAAAATTCACAACCTTAAGGGCCTATAAATGTTGTTTTAGGGTGAAAATTGATGAGATAGGACTTAAAGTGGGACCAAAATGGGCAGTAAATTGTCCTTTTCTTTAAAGGTATACAATTTGTGGTGACACATTTATCCCCCACTTTAGAATCCATATAAATCTACGTGCATATGTAAGCTAAATGACTCTAGAAAAAAACAATGCACCTTCATTTTCATAAAAGGATACTCATTTAAAAGGTGGGAGAATGAAGACCACAATGTTAGGAACTGCATCCTGCAACAAAAATTCATTAGAAGTCCTAGAGATTATCTTATATAAACCCTAATGATCAAATTTGAGGGTAGATGTATGCCCCCCCTTGATTTTGCTTGCTTTACGAAGGTGGAATCAAGGTAGTTGTCTAACCACGTTGAATAAGGGTACACATATCAGAGGGAATTTCCAAGTACCATGCCTCATAGAGATAGGTGATTGATGATGTAGGTTGTGGAAACACGATTATAATGCAACAAACGACATAAAAAATGGAGTTCACTAGCACCTAGAATGTTGATTTTAATGAAAAAGCACACTAAAAGATAAACAAAGTGAAAAGGTAAAAATGTGCATATGTAGGTAAAAGTGAGTTATTTAAAAGTAAAAAAGAAAAAGAGTAACATTCACTTAATTTTCTCATTTAGCTTTTGTTGTGTTGGGGAGTGACAAAGAGAGAGTGAAAGAATGCCTAGCATGCATGGTTTTATTCCCACAAGATTGGATGTTTTGCGCGACCAGGTGGTGAGCAACAACTGCTAGTACGAGGTTGGTTGATTCTGGAACCCATTATTTTGTGATTTTTCAATTATAGGATGAAGTTAATGCTTATTTAGATTATATTAGGATCTTGGAAAAAAAGTTCACAAAGTGTCCCTTTTCTTTGCAAAGTGTCTTGTTTCTTTGTGAAGCATCCCAAAAGGGTTCTAAAGTGTCTAGGGCCATAGGAAAAGTACACTAGAACAATAGTAGAACACTTTCTGGATGAATTATAGTAAAATGGAAGAAATTAGATGATTTAGACAACAAATTGTGAGATTTTGCACAGGTACTGACACAGTCTTGGCAGTGGTTAGGTGGGAGACAGTTGAGTTTCTTCAGAGATCTGGCACTAGCCCTATCACCACCAAAGATGGAGCACCTATAAGCAGTGGGGATCTTCTGGGCCTTCGTGTTTCCATCGATGAGGCACCACAATGTGATGTTGATGGTGCTATGTGAGAGGTGGAATGCAAATATCTGTATGTTTCACCTATCCATAGGAGAGATGACGATTACCCTAGAGGATGTCCAACCCATTCTCTTTGTTCCTATTTGGGGAGAGCGTGTACAACTATAGAGGTGATGGTCCTTTCTAGAGAAGTGGGTAGATATGCAGTACTACTTAGAGGGTCATGTTCATGATGACAGGGTAGCTAGATGGGTAGAGTTGTCAATGCTACTATATTCACTAGCACCAGTGGTGAAGTAGATCATGATGCACATAGTAGCACTATTCCTATTGCTAGATGGGTGAGAAACACATCTAAGGGGTGGATCGGTACACCTGATATGAGGCATGGCAGAGCATCAAACTATATATGCATGGGGCTGATGCATTCTGGCACATATGTATTATGACCTTGGGCGGTTCATGTTCTGAGAGCTAGACAACATGGTACACTACACACTTCTATTGGTATGGTTCTTAGAGCACATCACATGCACATGGCTAGTGGGATTTCCATGTTCGATAGCAGTGGGCTATCCGCGGGCATTCAGGTATCCATTACAATGATTATGGCGGTAAAAATATCTTCAATTTTAGAAAGTGAGATGCAACAGACTAGATCAAGAGGACATCCTATGGAGGCCATACCGGTTCATCCTTCAGTGGCCTGATTACACTAGACAACTCAGGACATTACATATGACGAGGTTTCTAGTAGGTCGACATAATCACATAGTGCAGCCATTCTACTATGATGAGGTCATGAGACAGTTTAGATAGGTATAGACACCACCACATGCATTATCATCATTCAGGAGGTCTGTCTAGAGTGCACAGATGCCAAGGGACATAGCACGATTCATATTGGATGATTTCATCAAGAGTGAGTTAGAATATTCAGATGATGAACAACCATCGGTAGAAGATGTAGATAATGTCAAGGCCACATGGGACCATGAGGAGTGGTGGATGGCCTCACGACTACAGCTAGTGTTTCCTATCGATGAGCCACTAGGAGAGGTCCAATTCTTACCAAATGAGGGAGAGGAGAAGCAGAGAGAGGATAGCATCGAGGAGACATGGTACAGGGTTGTAGACATTTTTATAGATATTGGAGAGAGAGAGTTGTCAGAGGTGCAAGTAAAGAGATATCAAATATAAGGTGAGCACTGATTGGCACTCACGTGGATGGGAGGATTAGAGTTTACACTCAGAGTCAATGATCCCAGTCACAATCATGAATGATCATCTCCCAATTCCCTACAACTGATACATCATGATTACCACATCCTGAGGGATCTGGTAATCATAGTCTGCAGTGACATTGTGTATTATGATGATATGTATAAAAGAATTTATATATATATGCATTTCTATTTTTGATGATGTAATTTAATTGTGTGGATGTTAAATTACAATGTGATTAATTAAATAGTTTAATATTTAATTAATAGCAACATGATTTAATAGAATGTATGTGATGCAATTACAAGAGATTTATAATGTATGGTTAGATTTAAACATTTAATATGAATATTTTATGCAATTATTATTATAAAGAAAATAACACACAAAAGTGGAAAGAGGTTGAATAATAGAAATCTAAAGTAATTATAAAAAATGAATTAAATAATCACTTTAGTGTTTGGGACACAAACATGATGATGTGTCATTAACGAAGCAATGAGACAACCCATAGAATAAAATCCAAAATCCGCAACAACACTACTTTATAAATCATACCATTCAAGAGAGGATTACACATAATACCAATGCAAATGCGTGACATTAATGGGATCACGAAGGGGAGTACCATCACACTCAGTTAATGTATAGGGACCAGATCCATAATTGGAGTCAATCACTTAAGGACCAAGACAAGTAGGATTGAATTTACCTTTGTTAGCGTAATCATCGGTGGTATTATGTTGGTTTTCATATAAAACCAAATCACCCATGTTAAAGGTTTGAGGGATGACACTTACATAGTGTTTGTGTTGCAAATTTTTAGAATAAGCTTGAAGGTTCTCAAGAGCATTGATGCATTACTCATCAAGTAGTTTAGGTTGGTGTAAACTTCGTTCTGCATAAGTGTCATTATCGACAAGACTTTGCACAAAAAATTGTAACGTGGGGATTTCTAGCTCCAAAGGGAGAATAGATTTAGTACCATAAACAAGGTTAAAAGGATTATTTCCTATAAAGGAACAGATTCTTGTGCGATACACCCATAAGGAATATTGCATTTGTGTATGCCAATCTTTTTTGGTTTTTATTGACAATCTTCCTAAGGATTTTCTCAAACATCTTATTAGTACTTTTGGCTTGACCATTAGACTGAGGGTAATAAGGTGTGGATAAATGATATTGGATATGGAAGGTCTCAAGGAACTTCTTCATTTCATTGTTCTTGAAGGGACTACCATTATATGAGACTAACGCAAAAGGGAGACAAAAGCGAGCGATCATGTGCTCCAATAGGAAACGACATACCACCTCAGCAGTTGTGGAGTGAAGGGAAATAGCTTCAACCCATTTGTTGAAATAGTTAGTAGCAGTGATAATGAATGTATGTACAATAGAAGAGGGTGGGGAGATTTTTGCAATTAGGTCCAAACCCCACATAGAGAATGACCAAATAGGTATTTGGGAACGAAGTTCTAAAGCAGGTGCGTGAATCAAATGACTATGTCCCGATATTGATGAAATTGCTTGACATACGTATAACAATCCTTTTCCATGTTTTTCCAATAATATACCATATGCAAGAGTTTTTGCGCCAAGGTCTTTTCTCCAAAATGTCCTCCACAAGTACCTGAATGGGCTTGTTCGAGAGAGATATGGGTTTTAGCATCCTTGAGGCATCGTAGAAGGATTTCATCTAAGGATCATCAATATAATGTGTCTGCAAGGATGATATACCTAGTGGCTAACTTTTTTAAGCGTTGATGAGTATTTTTAGTGGTGGGTTCAGGAATGGTGCCATCTTTTAAATAATTCTAGATGGCATCCTACCATTCGCATGGATTATAAAAAAAAATGGAATAGATATCAGGAGGTTGATCGCTGATGGAGGGTTTCATGATGGGATGGATGGTGAAGACTATATGTTCAGACGGGTCAATAGGAGAGACAAGAGAGGCTGCACTCACCATTGCATCTGCATGGAGATTGTCTTTCTAAGTGATGTTATCAATAGTAAAGGAGTCAAACTGGTCTAATAGATTAAGAACAAGCTCCTTATAATGCAATATTTTATCATGTTTAGTTTGATAAAGACAAGTTAATTTGTTTAAAGCTTAATTTCGAGTCACCATAGATCTTAATATTTTTAACCTTTAAGAAAAGAGCAGTGCGTAACCCATCGAGCAGAGCTTCATACTCAGCGGTATTATTCATACATAGGAAATTGAGATGATAGGATAAGGGAATAGTCTTACCAATAGGTGGAATTAAAATAACTCCAACACTGGAGCCTGTTCGAGACTTGGATCCATCAAAGTACAAATCCCATGTAGGAATGTCTATAGTAAACACACTATCATCAGGGAAAGAATAATTGGTGGGTAATGCTAATGAGGAAGGAGCATTCACTAAATGGTCAGTTAAGGCTTGAACCTTGATTTATTTTTGAGCAATAAACTTAAGGTCAACCTCAATTAACAACATGACCAATTTAGCTAGATGTCCTGACATATTTGTTTTAATAAAAAGATAGTGTAAAGGGTCAAACCTTGTCATCACATGTACTTCATGATTGAGTAAGTAATGTCACAACTTACTAGTAGCGAATACAAGAGCGAGAAATTGTTTTTGAATGGTAGAGTAACAAGTCTCATAATCAAGAAGCGTGCGACTAATATAATAGACAAGATGCTCTTTACCATTGGACTCATTTTGAGCCAACAATGTCATGAGACCATGAGAAGAAGCAATGATATAGAGGATAAAATGTTGATTGGCTATAGCAGGCTGTAAAATATGGGGAGTTATGAGGTACTCTTCAAATTTTAAAAAGCTTGTTTATAGTCCCCATTCCAATCGAAGGTAACATCATTTTTAAGAAGATGAGTAAAGGGTAATTTACAATCGGCTAAGCAAGCAACGAAATGACGAATGGCTTGTATTCATCCTTGTAACGTACATAATAGGGAAATATTACGAGGAGGTTTCATATTGATGATAGAATCAATTTTCTTTGTATCCACCTCAATGCTTCTATGAGATATGATAAACCCTAAAAGTGTACCACTATGTACTCCAAAGACACACTTTTTTAGGATTTAGCCGCATATTGTATTTGCGCATACGGTCAAATATTTGATGGATGATATGCACATTATCTTGGCGGGTTAAGGATTTGGCAAGAATGTCATCAACATAGTCTTCTAAGATTTTGTGAATATAATAATGGAATATTAAGGTCATCGCTCGCTCATAAGTAGTGCTAACATTCTTTAACTAAAAGGGCATCATAACCCAACAAAACATGCCCCAAGAGGACATAAAATTCATCTTATATTGATCTTGCGGGTTAATAAAGATTTGGTTATACACATAAAATCCATACATAAAGGATAAGAAAGCATGTCCAGTAGTGGAATCCATGATCATATTGATGTTAGGAAGTGGAAATTTGTCTTTTAAAGAGGCCTTATTTAGATCTCTAAAATCTGTAGATATCCTAACACGATTATCAGGTTTGGCCACTGCAAAAATGTTTGAAATCCAAGGAGAATAATTAATGAAGAGAATAAAACATACGTCAAGGATTTTTTTGAGTTCTCCTTTAACATGCAACGTAACCTTGGGATTCATTTTTTTAATCTTCTGGCGAACAGGTTTATCATTCTCAATGAGGACAATATTATGGGTTACTATCTGGGGATCTATTCCTGACATGTCTAAATATTTCCAAGCAAATAGCTAAGGAAAGGTACAAAGCAAGGTTGCAAGATCCTCATGTTCTTCATCATCTAGGCACTTCCCAATTTTAATGATTTTATCTTTTCCAGCAATATCCATGGGGACATCAAGGGTATCACCTAAAAGGAGTGCATTAGATTTGGGAGCTTTAGGATCATATGGTTTCCAATTTAGGATGGGGTTCGTTAAAAACACCAACGGTGGACTCTGAACTCAACATAGCACAAGAGGCATGCCTCTTGGAGAGAGAAGGAGTATCCAAAGAACCTAAGAGATGTTTTAAATCATCCTCATCATGAACATAGGTGAAGTGGGGAGCATCCACATCAATAAATTCAAGGTGTTTAAGTGTAAGGGTGGTTCTTGATGTGCATGATATAGTATTGATTTTGAGAGAGGGTCGTTGATTGGATTTTGTAGCTTCAGAAAAGGAAAACTCGAGATCGGTTTTAGTTCCTTGCATATTAGGTTCAATGGGGACACAAATACCTTTTTCATGCTTTCTGCACCCTTGACCCTTGTAACCCAATTCCTTGAGAAGATCATAACCACGTCCATAAAGTCTCTCCATTTCTTATGGGTTAGGGTTTTTCTGATAATCTATCTCATCAAAATTTTGTTGTACATGTGGCATGTTCTACCAAAAGAGGTGAGGTAGATATGGGGGAAGGGTGTTCCTCTTTTTGGGTGGAGAGGATAATGGATTGATCATTTTGAGTGTCCTCTTTGTGTGTGAGACTACAATCAACCATAAAGAAAGGAGTAAACTCTAAAGAGCCCCAATCATTACCAAGCAAATTAAACTTGGTTTTATCTTTGGGTTGATATTTCTCGGAAGGGGAAATGTTAGAGGTAGGAATGAGGGTATGAAGAGGAATAGAGGTGCCATTTTTGAGTTGCAAACAACTCTGAGGTTTGGGATCAATGTCAATTTGATATACTTTATCATTATAGACATATTTAATTTTGCGATGAAGGGTCAAGGGTACCACTTGCATCTCTTGAACCAATGATCATCCCAAGAGGAGAATATAAGAAATATCATAAGGCATGACATGGATAGGAGTCTATAGTGTAGCCATTCTGATGGTAATAGGTAAGGTGATGACACCAAGAGCTTGTTTGGTAGCATTGTCGAATCCTTTAATAGATAAGGAATTAGATTGGATTTATGATCAGTCCACATGTAACCTATCGAGAAGCTTCACACTGCACACGTTTAGGGAAGATAAATTATCAACCAAGGTTCTTTTGATACCTATACAATCATACAGAGCTATGATCAGAAAGGCCTCATTTTTTGGGTGTAATTCTAATGGTGGTAGCTCATGTTGATAGAAAGTAATATCCAAATTGGATGTATTCATGTCATGTAGGAGAGTTGTTATATCATTAGCATTCATACCAGGAGGGACCACTATCTATTGTAAGGCTATTTGAAGCATGGAGTGATAGTTAGGGGAATTTTGAAGGAGATCCGAAAGGGATATTTTTGTGGGAATTTTTTTAAGTTGTTCAACCAAATAATACTCCCTAAGTTGTGAGTTGAAATGAGCATTTGTTTGTAATATAGGGTTGGGTAATGATAAGAAAGTGAAGGGAGGTGGTTGTTGGGGATGTGGGTTATTACAGGTATAATGAGTGTGAGAAACAATATTGTTATTAGGAGGGTAAAGGGTAAACTCAGATTGGGCTGAGGTTGGAGGTTTAGGACAAGGTTAGTAGAGAATGAATTGGGTTTGGGTGACATTGACATATTTTGTGTGAGTTGGGGTATCACAACAAACCATAGTGGACAAATTAGGGGAGATGAAGTCTTGGAGGACATCATATAACATACCCATATCATCACAACTAAAGGGTTTTGAAGACAAGGGAGGGGAAGTTCTAACTAAATCATCAAAAATCATAGTGGATGAAGTGAGTGAGAGGAATATTTAAAGAGCTTCATCCAACTGATCAAAATGATCACTACTAAAATATTTCAATTATATAGTGTTCCTATAGTGAACAAATGTGTGCATCAAGTATTATGTGAGTTATATATGTTTTTAGGTGTATGTGTCATGAAATTTACTTTGAAAGAATTAGGAACTAAAGTAGAGAGGGAAACATTTAATGCTTTAATACAAGTTAAAAACACCATTTTAAGCTAGGAATAAGCATATAATAGAGAAAATTAAAATTGAAACCTAGCATTAACATGAAGAAACAAAGGGTGCAGAAACTAGAAAATAGATTCAAAAATACTAATGCAAAATGCCTACTAGAACTAGGTCACCCAGGTGGGTGACATAGTCTTGGTATGATTTTTTTTTAGTTTTTAAGGTGTTTTTTGATGGAAAATACAATTTTCTAGAAATTAACATGCATAGATATAATATATATGTGAAATTTTTGTATTAGGCAAGGAAATAAATGACAACTATGATGCTTTTTCACTAATGCAAAATGAATAACCCTAGGATGCTTGGTTACACAATGCAACATTCAATGCAATGCTAACTAAAGAGCTCATAATATGCCAATGCAAAGAAAATCAGAAGGATGTAATGTGTTGAAATACAAGTTCACCAAAATGAACCAGAAAGTATGAAGGGAGTGCTTTGTGTGGAGAAAAAAGAGTGGATCCTCTACAACATCCTAGGTTTTCACCTAGAAGGAAGAGGGTTTTCTTTGATCTCTAGGGGCACCTTATTTTGAGATTCGGTTAAAAGGGGTTTTAGGGATTGGAACCCTAAAGGGGTGTGAGATGTTTGTAACTATAATGAAATATGTTATAGAAATGCAACTACTTAACCTAAAATAATCTAACTTATGCTAATGGAGAACACATGGTGTAATGCATAAAAATGAAAGCAATAAGAGTAAACTAATCGAATAAAACATAGAAGTGCACCTAGAAACCAAAGAGGGTTGGAACTAGGATTGTGGAAGTCACTGGAAATTTGGAAAAATAGGGATTTTAGCTATCTGGGACACTTACGCCCAGAGGGGCGACCTAGTCCCTTTTTGGGAAATCTACTCTGAGAGTCATTTCTATCAAAAGGGTCCTTGAATCTCAAACTTACAGTGCCAGAAAGCCTCAATGGGACTAGTTTTACATTATGGGTGACCTAGTCCCTTACTACTTCTCTGGTAAACTAAAAGTGGACTCAGGGGCCTTATGTCTATGTTCTATTTTTCTACAGGAATCCTATCCAAAACCTGCAAAATAACCTACAATATAGAATGTATTTTTGTTTCTAATGTGGGGTTTTCCTTGGTCAAACCCCTAGTTGGTATTAAAACTTGAAATGAAATGGAAATCTGCATAAACCCTAGCCCTAAGTGTGTTTAGAACTAGAAAAACCTAAAACAAAGCAAAACCCTATTTTATTGTGCTAGATTTGAAATAATGCAAGACTCTAAACCCTCGAAATCCTACAACATTGCAAATGAAAATGACAAGGAGTACAAATGGGATGCAAACCTCAAATCTTCAAGTGGGTTGAAGGTATAAAATAGAGGCACTTTGAAATCAGTCTTTAGGAATGATTTGGTGGCTAGTTGCACCTCCTCAACCTAGATTTCTCCATGGATCTCCATAGGCATCTATCTTCAAACTTATCAATGTGTGATATTGGATGTGAATTGAGCTTCTAGACTTGCAAAAAGCCCTAGTTTTTTATCTAAAAGCTTCAAATTTTTTTGTGTGAGAGATGAATCTTCTTGAGGAAGATGTTTGGCACTTGATTTTTTGGAATTGAGTGTGTAAAATGAGCAAGAGAGAGTAAAAAATGAACCAAGAGAGAAGTAAAATGAACTAAAAACAAGTATATATAAGCAACATGACCTAATTGTCAGGAATTTTTACCTAAGAAGCCGAGACCCATTGGATATTTTTGGTTAATTATTAATTTTCCCGTTTAAAACTTGAAAAATCCATAAAAAGGACTAGGTCACCAACTTGGGCGACCTAGTCCCACTAAGGGATTTTTAAGTGGGAACTATACTTTTTAAATGGTTTTGATGTGTTTTATCAGGGATTGGATGATCCCTTTGGTTTATCAAGCCTCTAATTCAAAATTAACAACCTTAGGGGCCTATAAATATTGTTTTAGGGTGAAAATTGACGAGATAGGACTTAAAGTGGAACCAAAACGGGCACAAAATTGTCCTTTTCTTAAAAGCTATACAATTTTCAGTGACACAGGTAAACATCTAAAACTCAACTAACTGATGATTATCCCTACAAGAAGATTTATGCGATTTAGCACAAACACGCAACTTCTACGATGACTACCACTAGAAGCAGTGAATTTACTCAAATCAAATCTCAGGAGACTATGCAGAGTGCAGAGGAGATATCGAGAAAAAACTTCCACACAGTGCATGGTACTTATGACGCTTAATTTCCTACTAAGATTGTAGTCCTATTAGAAGAAAGTGTTATCTATCTCTTTATTCCACTCACTCTTCTTCTCTTGTGTTCTATGGACTTTCTGAGGTCAGTTCCTTGCAAATTCCTTCCTTAAGTTTTCCTTCTACTTCCTATTATTATTTGATAGCTACAGATACTAAAAAATGATCTAGAATCAAACAACAATTCACATAGACACTATATCCTATCCAATAATCTAGAAAAGATGATAGGAAAGGATGAATTCTATGTACCATTAACACAAGAACTGAATGGTTCTCTCTTTTTTCTTTCATTTGACTTTCCTTACTCTCAAAGAAGATAAAATTATCAATTTTCCCTACTTGGGAACTGATGTGATTCACAAGAGTACCCCCAAATTTTTGTTTCCTCTACCCCTCATGGAGTCCTTTATATGTAAAGGTGGGAGGTGGTGGTATCTCCAATTCCTACAAATTTCATACAAACCACAGTCAAATCCATATATTTGATTCTTAATTATGTAGTTCTATTTAAAGGAGCCCATCTCCTTGATGCGTCTATAGTGGAAGGGGTATGTTTTGAGTCTTGCGCCCATGGGGTAGCTCAATTTCAAATCAATATATCCTGAAGACCTTTATCTCTCTCAACTTGTCACTCTCCAGTGTTACTCATGCTGAGTAAAAGGTAATGTGATCTCCAAAGTGAAAATGGGTGATCATAGAAGAATGCTCGTTGTTATGCACATTTCACTTCTCTAAATTAGTGACCTACAACCTAAAAATAAGGTTTCCAGTAGGATTTGAAAGAAATTTTATTAAAATGAAAATTATGGCCAATATCGAGTTATAATGAGCACATCTTTTTTTGAAATCTATAAACTTCAAATCAATTGAATTGAGTATGTGGTTAGGGAGAGAGGCATATATATACGAATAGTGAATATATAGTTAGCCTTAGGGAGGGTAAATATTATTTTGTTCATTCATTCAAGTTTTCACTTTCTGTCAAACTTTTTTTGGGGTGTCAAGAGGACACAAATAAAATAAAAACTAAATAATACCTTGTTGATTGTCAAAGAGAATCTCTCAATCGGTATGTTTATTTTCCTTTTAAAGAAATATAATATTAAACAAAAGATAATTAAGTAATAATATTTAAATATTTTATAACTAAGAATTGGAACAATAATTGAAATATAAGTGTAATAGTCATGCGAAAATGGTGTGGGAAAATATTTTATCAATAAATCATATCATAGTTTGATTTTGTAAGGATACAAAACATTGTGAGATTATATTTGGATACTTATGGTTTTGATATTATTAATTTTTTCTTGTGATAAGTATAATTATATTTTCACTTGACAATCATAGTTGATCTTGAAATCTACGGCCATAAAGAAGTAGGCTATTTAAAAAAAAAAAACTCTATTATACACAGTTGATAATTATGATCATATTTTTTCTTAGTTCTCCTAGGTAAATTATTTATTCATGATTTACAAATATGGATATCTATAATCAATCATCTCCTTTGTTGAGTACCCAACATAGCTACACACATAAATATTTGTGCATGACTGATATCCTAATAATGAACACATTTAGGTTTTACCATTATTATTTTAAATTATACACACTTATATACAAACTTATTTGTAGTATTTATATTTCTATTATATTATTTGAAATTCAATTCTATTATTTTATGTGAACTTAATTTTACTCAATTTCTATTACTTATTAATTATTTTGTTTTCAATGATAGATGAAAGTTATCCTCCACCTAACATATCTTTCCAATACCTATTTAATTCTGGGACATAATCTTATATCAACATCCAAAAAAAAATTATGCTCCACTTAGCATCCCTTTTCAATAGTTACTAAATTTTCAAACACTATCATAGATTAGCATGCAAGTAAAAATTTGTTAATTTCTTTTATAAATTCTTATTTTTTCTTCTATGTATAATTTTTATCACATGTTTAAGATATTAAATTAATGAAATTCCCATTTCACTATTGATAGTGTAAAGTTTATATTTGTAGTTTAAAGGTATTCATTTGTAAAGTAATAAAATCTAAACTAAATCTTTTATTTTATGTTCAAGATTTTCATCTTCCAAATGACAAGCCACAAATTCTTATACATCACTGAGAATATAGTATTCTATTTTCAATTTAAACAATGTAATTTCATTTAGGAATGGACAATTTACATCAACTCAATGAGATTATTGACATCTCCAGTGGTTCTAGTGCCGCTATGCTATCGACCAACTCAACACCATCGATCAATTGCAATGGCAATTCTACAAGCCACATACAAGATTTTGCAAATGAAATTATAGTTAGTTTCCTTGACTTGCCACAACAAGAAAATTTCATTGTTCAAAACATGCAAAGTGTCTAGGATTTGGACATTAAGTTGATGGAAGTAATATTACATGAGTTCCACTCAACTTGTGAGAAGTTGAGTTTCTTCTACACTTTCCTACGTTAAATGAAAGTAGATGAGTTCTATAGGTGAGGTAGTTCTATCTACATAAAATAAGTGTTTCAAAATTACTTGAATGATGTGCAATACACTTTTTCCCTTTAAATGTGTATACAATATATGATATAGCCATGTAACTTCAGATTTTACCAACTTATGGATAGTTGGATATTTTGTAAATCCCTAAAATAAATGTAAGCTCCAATATATTGTGATCAAGGAACTTTGCCACATGATAAAAAAAATTGCAATATGTCACCTATCACAATACTACATGTAACACATTTTTTTCCTCAGAAATATATACACATACTATGTGATCTTGCTATAATATTGGAGCGTGGTTCTTGACTTTTTCTTTTGATTTGTATCTCTTTGCTTTATTGATATGTTTAAATTCCAAACAAATGGCATCTTCAATTGCATATATTTAAGAATAGTAGTTTACATTTAATGTATTGCAATCCTTTTTGCATATCACTTCAACTAATCATAGTCTAACCATTGTGTTCACAATATTTTATTTATAGAACTTTTTAAATATATATCACCAACAAATGCTATATGTCTCCTTCAATAATTATCTCATTGTTACACCTACATTCCTTACAATTTGTTCACTTAATAGAATGATAATATCATACTCACTTCCTCAAACCCACAACCTTTACACTAAATTATTCTTTTAAACAAAGTCCATTCTTTTAACATATTTCACATTTCTAGTATACTCTATTAACATACATAATAAACATATACACCATACAACACATATTTCCATATGAAGGTTCAAAAAGTAAAATAAGCCACCACCATGTATTTCCTTTATAGCTACAAAAATGATCTACAAAGTGCCTACTTCCTTAACTAGGACACAATCCACATAAATTTTGTCCTCTCCAATAATAGGTTAAACAGGTTAGGCTCGTTTATTTAACACAATGAGTATAAAGTATAGTTAGGTGTCGTAATTCCATTGCACACAAAATTATTAACACATTTGTGAACTAGGTAGCTTTCTTTAATTTAATTGTATGTTCCTTCGTTGTTTATCCCTTGCTAATAATGCACTAGTGTTATATTCCTTTTTTCGAAAGCACCTATCCTCTTGTGTATTTAGCATAGAATTCATATTCAAACATCTATAGTGCTTCCAATTTACTTTGACTACTTAATAGAGTGAACTCATTTTTTTAATCACTACACTTTCTATTGTTTTTTTTATTACAAATGCAACAAGCTAACTTCTAAAGGCCACTATTTTGATATACACACCTACTCAGAATCACATTTAAATGTATTATTCTAAATTTAATTTTACTCTATGTAACTTCTTTACACACTTTTATTTAAACTAGTGCTTGCATGGTCACATTCGACAACATTGTGAATTTTTCAAATATTATCAAATTAGTTAGATATATTTTGTTGGCTATACAACATATTAATTTCATACTTCATAAAGTATTCTTTTTCTATGTCATTTAAAGTAAGTAATAGCTACCACCTACGAGTTCCTTTTAGAAGGACTAGTTCACTCTCTCATCACAATGTATTCTTTGACTGAGAACACAATTAAGTTGATCCATGGTGGAAATGTAGACCTGCAAACCCATCTACAAGCAATAGATATTTCAATGTTTGGGCAAGGGCCTGAACCAACCAATCGCTATATACTAGAGCTCTTCGATGTGGTGCATAAGAAGAAGGCTACACTTCCAAAATAGTACAACCACCACATAGATTCTGAAGAACTACAAAAGGGCTCTATACTTAAACCCATTAAATGTAGTTTCCTTGTTCTTTGCATTTCAAGGAGAGCCATCATATTTCAGTGATTTTCTATAATATGCAAAATGAAAACTTATAGATTATCATTCATGAACCCCTTATGTCACATCTTGTCCTATTGATAATACTTCTTCATTGTACACTTATAGGTGGATTATCATATCATAATTATAAATCACATCTTTGCAGCAAGATATCATTCGCCAACTCGCCTACCTCTTTCAACCAAAAACCCAACAAGTACAAGCCACATCTAGATGCCTTGATGGCAGTGCTATAGTACTACAACTACCTCTCCTAAAAAAAAATTCCTTGACTAAAAATGCAATCAAAATGATGAATGATGGAAACCTAAACTTGCAACCCCATCTACAAGCATTAAAAATTGCATCATTTGGTCGTGGCCTCAAACTCGTTGATCGATATGGAGTGGAGCTCTCTGATGGGGTACATAAGTAGAAGGCTACACTTCAAATAAAGTACAACAAACACATAGCTTCTAAAGAAATTTAAAAGGGATCTATGCTCAAACTGATAGGATATAGTTTCCTTGTTCTTTGCAATTCAAGGTAGCCACTATATTTCCATGCTCCTACAAAATTCCAAATAACAACTTGCTTAATATTTTTTATCCACTATGTCACACTTGTTTGTACTCAAAATACTTACTCATTTTAGCTTTATAGGTGGATTTTCATCTCCAAATTAGAAATTACATGTTTGCAGCATGACATCATTGGTCAACCCACCTACCTGTTTGAAGAGCAAGCCCAAAAAATAAATTCTACAATCTCAACTACTCCATCTGTGAGCATGAGTAACATTGCTATGGTAACAAAGCCACCTCCTCAAAGGGAAATTTTTGGGTTATGCTCGTCCCTACAAAAGAAAGACCTTCCCTCCAATATTGTGCCTATTAGAAATTTGAATCCATTTCAAACAAGGTGGCTTATAAAGGGTCATGTTACGATGAAAAAATAGATGCACCGCTTCAACACACAAAAGGGACAAGGGCAAGTCTTCTCTTTTGATATTATTGATTGTGAGTGCACTAAAATACCGATAACCTACTTTAATGAAGTTGCAAACCTTAATCACATGATTGTAAATTTTGGAGAAGTATATACAATATCTAGTGGAACTATTAAGTTAGCTACTAGGTTGTACAACAAACTGAATAGCCAGCTTGAAATTTTTTTAGTCAAGGAATCCAAAATTTCTCTCTCAGAATGTGACCTTGCAATTCCCAGACATCAATTCTCTTTCACACCCTTCAAGGACATTTTAGAACTGAACAATAATATCCTTTTTGATGTTATTGGACTAGTCATATGTGTGGACCCAAGCTCAACCATAAGGAGGGATGGGACTAAAATTCTTCAAAGGAGCATCAATTTGATAGATGCCTCTTCATCTACCATTAATATTACTTTATGGGGTCCAACTACTAAAAAATGAAGGCAAACAACTATAGGAGATGTATCACTTAAAACATGTGGTCGTACTTGCAATAAAAAATGGTTGTGTCACTGAGTATGATGGCAAGGTCACAAGCACTTTAGCAAGAACCCACTTATTTATAAACCCAAGAATAGAGGAGGTAGAAAAGCTCAAATCATGGTTTGAATAAAATGGGACTAATGTCAGTCCATCAAATACACAATCATTGGATGCACCTCTCGTTCTTACGAGGAAGATAAATGTTGATATTGAAGTGAAAACTAACAATGTGAAAGAAAATTTCCAATACACTCTAAAAGAAATAGTGCAATGTATAAAAAAAATTCATTATGCTATCCATCTTTCCCCCTTGAGTTAAATGGAAAAAAATGTAAAAATAAAGTTGTATAGAATGATGATCAGACATGGTACTATTCTTAGTGCAAATCTGCAACTGCTAAATGTATCTATAGATACATACTCCAGCTAAATCTCGCAAACCATACAGGAATATTATGGGCTGCTACTTTTAAAGAACTAGCCACCAAACTTCTTGGAATGTCCATAGATAATTTATACATGCTACAATTCAATCTTGGAACAAAAATTAAAGTTGAGACCATAGTGAAAGAAGTGTTATTCGATCAATTGTCTTCACAATCACAAATTCGTATGATTCAAGTGATGCTCAAGGATGGGTAAAATCAAGAATCACAAAGGTGGACGACCTAGATTTTGTTGCAGAGAATTTTCTCATGTTGGGTGAAATCACTAATATGTGTCATATTGCTAGTGTTTAGATGTAGCTCAAGCACTTATGTAAATGTATATACAATTTTGTAACATCTTATATAGTATACTTTCTATACCTTTGATTCCGTACATGGGATTTCAAAGTCACATGTATAATGAATAGATTGTTATTATGAAAATAATGTGATTTATATCTTCCATGAAATTACTTATGTATATAGCATACCAATCGTATCTCAACTAATTTTCCAAAAATAAAATGATCCAAGAACTTGCAACATTAATTTTTAGCTTCTTTAATTTTATATGTATTTTTAATTATACATTTGATGATTATAGTTCATATTTCCTTTACAGATGGCGACCTCTAGCCCTAAAAGCATGCAATCTCATAAATGTACTATATGCAGCATAAAGAAGAAATCAAAATTAATCTTCATATGCAACACATAGGAAAATAGACAATACAAGCCAATGTACCAACCTCCTTTTAGTCAAACCAACACAACATTGAACCATATGACTGTGCATCCCAAACTCAACATGCTTGTAACATAGGTTTGTTAATGTGTACACACCAAAAAATGCACACTTTTCAAAATTGGTCCACAAGATTACCACATTTCAAAAAAAGCTTTATAACAGCTTCTAAACGATTTCGTTCAAGATTATATAAACTATCAAACTTTCCAACTTGCACAATTTTCCATGAATGCTACCTAGGAGTGCACACAATTGCAACACAAAGTGGTCTAGTTTTTTTTAGATGTGTTCGTGAGAAAGGTAGCCATCATTTCTCAACAACTAATTTGATGGACCTAGGAGTACAATTGTATGAGCTACAAACACTAACACAAGTCAAATAAATGATTATAACATGAGTCAATCTGATAATAAAAGTAAAAAATGCTCATGGAGGCCAATACAAATATAGTCAACACACAATTTGTTTCTATCAAGATATCAAAACCATAGCAAAATACCTACCACATAAAATTGGAAACTTGGATGTGTTGTTGCTTCGAAGAACCAATGCAAGAGGTGACCATTATGACTACTACATAAGTAGGCATCGTGCGTGGGCTGCAATAAAATATAAAATTGCATATGACTTGTACTACAAAGAT
The DNA here is from genome assembly GCA_007115665.2 of Sequoiadendron giganteum. Classification (NCBI taxonomy): domain Eukaryota; kingdom Viridiplantae; phylum Streptophyta; class Pinopsida; order Cupressales; family Cupressaceae; genus Sequoiadendron; species Sequoiadendron giganteum. Next base: position 742,025,662 of record CM021101.1, on the reverse strand, counting down.
GTCGAGGTGGATTTTGCATCTCTTGAAGAGATCCTTGATAAAAATACAAAAAATTCTAATATGATTCATAACATTATTAATCAAAACGACAATATGGTTGCATAAAACAATGATTCAACATTCTACGTGAACCCACCAAACACTAAATTCAATTGATCCTCATCCTTTATGGCTAGGCTACCAAATAAATGTCGTGAACTAAAAATCATAAAAGAAACATTGCAAGATAGAGATCATAATGACCATTATTGATTGGTCAACACTTGAGTCCTCACCAGTTAATGAGTACAATACTAAGGCACTTCAAGATATGGATTTTCCTTCACTGTTCCCCAATGGTAGTGCACTACATTTACAACCTTTCTATAGAAAATTTGAAATGCATGAATATGTGTTGCACCTAATGAGGTTTCATGATAATAGATTTGGAAGGCATCCATGGTTTAGATATTTTTTCTTGCACCTATTGATGCACCACCAAAGCCAAGGTGTTGCCTCTATTTTTTTCAAGAAAAATGTTGAGGAAGACATACCAACAACCATAGATAGTCTTCATCTCCATATACAATAGCTTCTTGACACTAAACTAGCCAAATAGTTGATGCATTATAGATCATCCCTTAGAGGCACATGAGCTTATTGGAAAAGGTGTCATGGTGAATTGCCAAACATGATTAACAAAATAGGCTCCCCCACACTATTCTTCATATTAAGTGTTGCAAATACCAAATGGCTTGATTTACACCAGCTATTTACAAAGGGATCAATGCAAAAATCAAGAAATAATAATGATCACATAGATAACATTGTTACGAACCCACATGCCACATCCTTCTACTTACATCAAAGACTCACAACATTCCACGAAGAAGTCGTAGAGAAGGTTTAGTGTGTAACAAAATACTACTATAGATATGAGTGGAAACATCAAGGGTCTGCACATGTACGTGGCTTCCTTTGGCTTGAAGGTGCTCCAAACATGGACAAACTTGACTGGAGAAATCATGCAAATGTAGACATAGTGAAATCATTATTTGATAGATATGTTAGTGCTTGGAATCCTCAAAATCTAGGAGACAAAAACAACACATTCCATCAATATTCACAAGACGACCCATGCTTACTAACAACACCTGAAATCTTCATTACAAATACACTTTCTGACTATGAAGAGTTACTAAACCATGTCTAGAGAAACACCAAGTGTTCGTAATCAACCTGCCTTCACAAGAAATAAAACAACATGGAGTGTCGATATAGGTCTCCCTGGACTGAATGTGCAACCTCTTCATTATGCAGTGATGAAAATGGGAAAAACCTGTTTCCTTAAATAAAATGATGATAGGTTGAATATGCATAGTTAATAAATTATTTCCATATGGAGAGCCAATATTGATTATCAGCCTATGCTTTCAAAAACGCTTGTTCTAAAGTACATTGCAAAATATGCTGCGAAGGCAGAAAGAAAATCTGAAAGTTGTATTAATATGTTGACACACATATGTCAAAAGAAAGAACCTCAAGACAAGGAACTTGGAGCATACAAAAAATTCATTTCTGAGATTATTGTTGATCGTGATATAGGTGCAAAAGAAATATTCCATATGTTGCAAAATCTTCCCCTTGTTGTTTGAAATCATCAATTTATGGTGCTTAATGTTGGGAGAAATTTTTTCAATTGAATTAGGATAAATCAAAACAAAAATACGTTGGGGTGACTTATATCCAAATATACACACAATGTCCTCCTCAAATGAAGACAGTAACACTACTTGAATCTGCGTGATCATTCTCATTCTCATGAAGTTTTCAAAGAGTACAAGTGAGAAGAAAGGAAACAAAAAGTAATTATCAGTGTCTTACCTTGTTTTACTACTATTCCAAAGGAGGATTCAGAACATTTCAAAATATTTTTTTGGATCAAACTACTTCTTTACAAGAAATTTTGTAACATTGTCGTAGACATCAGTATCGAGAAAGAGACAATTGTTGGAAATTGGAAGAAGATGAATATACTTAAATATTATGTGTGGCATGTTGACCATGTAATTGATGAAGAAGTAAATCAAGAAGAGGAAGAGGAACTAGATGATGAAAACAATATAGGAAATACAATACAATTGAATGAATGGGAGTTCTTATCACAATTGGGTCTTGGTACTAGTGGAAATCTTAATTCCCTTGATATGCTTGGAAGATGTGACTTTGACAATTGTAACAAGTGGAATGACTGTACAATACCTCAAGCTTTACAAGAAACTACGGAGCATTTTGTAAGCACAAAAGAGGTGGACCAAAATGACATCCCAACATCATTTGAGTTTAACGACCTCCCATATCCACTCTCTCCCAAACAACTCACTCTAACACTTTTTTTGGACCATTATAGTGCTTGTGAGTTCAAAAAATCCTTGCACATGATCAGACAAGGCATAGAAGGAATGGGGAAATCCTATCTTATTCATTTCATTAAACACTCCTTTTCCAACTTAGTACCACGAGAACATAGCCCGCCGCTTTTTGTTGCTCCTACAGGATTCACAACATTCAACATACATGCCTCGACTATACATTCAACCCTAAAGATTCCCATCAAAGAAATGAAACCATTGAAGGGTAGGTCACTTGCAATGTTCCAACATAACATGATACACATAAAATACCTCCTAATTGATGAGATGAGATTTATAGGCCCAAAATTACTCTTGAAAATTGATACTAGGCTACGTGAGGCTTTCCCCCACCAACAACACTTGTGCTTTGGTGGAAGATCTATCATTTTTGTAGGTGAATTAGGACAACTACCCCCTATTATGGAAAAACCTATATATGTCAACCACATAGATGTGAAAGACCAATGGAAATAATTCATCATTATTGTCACACTAGAAAAAAAAATTGACAACATGGGGACTCACAAGCTCAAATTGACTTTCGAAGAACTCTACAAAACATTTGTAATGCAAAACCAAATGAAAAATATTGGGAGCTACTAATGCATCGCATAAACACAATATTATCAAACAATCAAAACAAGTCTTTTGTCCAATGACTTAGCTGGAACACACAATAAAAAAATTATACAACTCTTAAATCTTCCTATTGTACTTAGTATTGCAATGAAAACAAACACAACGTCAAAGATCGGAATGATATTGACAAGCTTCCCCATGAACTCCTCCTATGTAGAGGCCAACACATCATGCTAATTACAAACCTATGGACTCAGGAAGGCCTTGCAAATGGTTCTCTTGGAGAGGTTGTAGATATTGTATACACATAAATCTCTAAACCACCAGATATACCATTATATGTGGTAGTAAAATTTGATACTTACAATGGCCCACCTTAGAGTGTTCATGCTCCAACAACTGTTCCTATATCACCTATATATCTAGGTGCTCATAGGCAGTTACCACTATGCATGGCATGGGCGATTATAATACATAATTCCCAAGGATTGACAATCGAAAGAGCGATAATCAATATAGGTAAAAAAGAAAGACAAGGATTGCCTTTTATAGCTATATCTAGAGTTAAATCAATACACGAACATAGGATTGACCCATCATTTTCCTCCGATTGATACTCAAGAATGAAGAATAATCCATACAAAATTATCAAGAAAAAAGAAGAGCTCTGACTATGCCTTCTCTCTTTATGATGAGTACAAGTACACATACATAAACACACCACTCTCTCAAAAAATCTATATTTATTTAATCTTCTACTTACCATTTTCATATAAATACATATTATTGTTTCTATACTTACACCACATTTGCAATCACATGCAAGTGGATGCTCTAGCATCATATACTCCTACAACAGTTGCTTTGATTTGAATCATTTTCCAATCAATAGAATATTGAGCCAATTCCCATGCCTAATGAATAAATCAAAAAACCCTTTGCAAACAATCCATGCTCTCAAATTGACCCATGTCAAGAACATGAACCAAAGCATATTTAAGAAAAAACCACATAGAATCAAGATCAAGAATCCAAACCTCCAATATACTACCATGATCTACTGAGAATTCTCGAATCCATACAAGATGGCACAAATGATGATCATATCCATATACCACCTACTCATCCATCTACCCATGAGATGCTTACTCCTAAATTTACATGTAGATGTTCTACAAAAAAGAGAGTTTCCTACTCTAAAAATCATTATCAATGAGCAAGAGTCTCCTACTCTTAAATATCAAAAAATTTGCACAACTTCTTGGTTTCTAGTGTAAACACCAACATTGGGAGAATGTAGAGTCCTTATGATAAAGCCGCTATCAATGCTACAAGTATTCATAACTTCTACCATCATTCATGCATCATCCCATCCACAAATTATGCCCAACCACATGAGAACAAGGTATATCAAAGAAAGGAGAAAATAAAGAAAAATGGACAAATAATATTCAAATGGATACCATTAAATACAACATAAAATCATTCCTATCAACCTCCATTAGTCAAAGAAACTATGGGGAAAAATCAAGAAGGGAAGTTCTTCCATCAAAAAAATCCAATAGTGAGCAAGAAAGTTTCAAAAGCGACCTACAAGACATATGCAAAATTTTTCCGCAACCAAATCTCCATATCCACCTACGATTGCTCATCTCCCAAGTTTGGAGAAAAAATATCCAAATTTTCAACCAATCAATCTACATCTCATATCTCTCAATGTACACCACCATACATTGTGACATCCATGATATTCAAATCTCAAAATAACTGTGTGTTGACAACAACTCTTTATCATAAGAACTCTAATGGCTCCCTATCATAATGTGTGCATCTAGATGAGGTTAACTCGGATAATTGCAAAAAAGAAAAATAAAATTCCCATGAAAAAATTATGGCAAAAAAAGGGTTTCATGTGTATAATCGATCATCTATGTTTGCCAAATCAGGTAGAAGCATCTTATCCCATCCATACTAAATCCAACACTCCATCCATCTTATCCATAATAAATCAATTCATCCATGGACCATCTATCAAATCCATGTTCACACATCACCACCCACATACCAAATCATCTTGATCTTGCTTGACGTTCAATGTACAGTTAACACTTGCTTATGGTAAATTTCTTGACATGGATCATTATCATTCACCATACCCACCATTACCTTAGCCAACAACTATTCTCCAAATAACCACACACACTCCAAATTATACTCCCTTTCATCCTTCGCATGCCTCACATATCCATTGATTCATTCATTTATCCATGCATCCACCCATTACATTCCATACACTGCTACAAACTAGGGGCAACTACTTGCATCTTGTTTCAAGAAAACATCATGATATATATCCATATAGTACAAACAATTTGTATTAAATTAAAACAAAATTGTATATATTTGGGAGTACGGAAAAACATGCCAAAGGTGTTCTCTATATATTACTAACATTTGCTATATAGTTCGACAAAGATGGAATAATCACATTGTATGTTTACTTATTTATTTTGTGATAGGCATGGTTATAGACCTGTTACCTTCTTGTAATGTCTATTTTCTGCTGTGAGATTAAAACATTGTTTGTTCTACTACTGATGTCCATACAAGTGCTAAATTGCATGCCACTGCCCTTCTTATTTCTTTATATTTTTTTCGGTGTAACCCTTGCACCCACTCTGGTGCAAGTGTTAGTTAGTATACCCACATAGTTCTATAATTTTACCTTACAAATGAATTACTTCTCCATTCAATTAAAACTTTTGGATTATTACATTTAAAATTTAGTTTTTTGAAATGTTAAGAGACTATAGTTTGTTGATCTCAGACAACTCACCTAAAGTTTTAATTAATATGTCCATCTTGTCCAATGGAAGTCCATGTAGTATGTTGACACCCATTCTAATACTACTTAACATTGTCTCTTCCAATTTTCTCTTAAGGTCTTCATGTTTATAAAAGATCTAAAAAATGTAAATTAGGATATTTTCTTGAACTTGTCATCCCACTTTGTGAAATCCATCTTAATTTTGTGCTCTCATACTACACAACTCTTCATATTATCGCATTCCTATTTTTCTTGTCATGCAATATTATTTTCATATCTTCCCTACTCATTGATGTCTTTGTTATAAATTAGGTGAGTTAACTTCATTCAGCACCAGTTAAACTGATGTTATAGGAAGCGGCATCATTCATGTCATAGGTGTATGGTCGGGGCTTCCCGAACCGGCGTTTAGTTCCAGAGCTTTCGTCAGGTTCACATATAAGATTCGCATAAACCCTTTAGTGTCACCATTATCTCATTACACACAAGCATTTGTGAATTGTGAAGGAGCATTTTGTTTTAGATTTTTGGGTTACAGTCTGTTCGATTGAGTTATTAAATCTGTTGAAATTTTAAGCGATTTTTCCATGGATAATCCTTTGTTTGGGGGGTATTGGGGTCGAGTCCCTGAAAGGCGATTATATCAAATGCCGAATTATAATTATCCAAATCCTTACGCTGCAACTTCGTACGCCACTCCAGTAAAATCGAAGAATACGCCCAAGGTAAAACCCAAGAACGTCGTCGAAATTCCAGTCAATTTCGTCAATTCAGAGACATCCATATCGAGAAAGGCGCCCGCCATGGACGAAAAAATAGCGGCTGTAAAAATTCAGGCGGCTTTCAGGGGATTTAGTGTGAGAAAGTCAAGGCCTCTGAACAAGTTGAGGGTTATAATGAAAACCAAGGCAGAGGCTGCAGAAATTCGTAGGCGTGTGAATGACGAACATGTTGTGGAGTTGATTAGACGAGATGAGAAGGAGCGGGTGAAAATGACGGAGTGGATCATGTCATTACTGCTCAGGCTCGACGAAATTCAGGTATGCCTGTTTGTTTTTTATTTTGTTCTTTTTAATCTTATAAAGGAAAAGGCAATTGATTTGTTTATAGTGCAATTTCTTCTTGTTTTAATTTTTTTTGCTTTGATCGTCAAATAAAAAATTCAAATCAGCATGTTCTCTGTTTCCCTAAAAACTTAACCGTTGTGAAATGCAGGGAGCGATTCCTTTCGTGCGGGAATCAAGAAAGGCTGTGATTCGTGAGCTGGTTATCTTGCAAGAGACTGTAGATGACATAATTGCCGCCAAATCGAGGCAAGATGCAGAGAATTTGAAAAGAAACAACGTTGAAAGTCCGGTGCTGAAGGCTGATGCATCACCTACAATCCCTTGCACAGAGGAAGGTGCTATAGTAGGAAATTCAAGGAATGATGAAAATTCTTCTGAATCTCTGGACATGTTGAATGTGCAGACAATGCAACCTGATGTGAAGGTAGAAACTGCAGACTTTATGGACTGTGAAGAAGCAGGGGATAAGTTGTCAGAGAAAGTAAAGTCGAATGAAGATATTGGCGTGGTAAGAGAAGAGAGTGAGAAATTAAAGAGGATGGTATCTGATCTGTTGAAGAAAAGTGAGAAACAGAGTGAGATGATTCATGATTTGAGTCTGCGGATTTCAAAGTTAGAAGAGAGAGTATCTCAGTGCAACAAAAAGAAAAAAGTTCGGGATAGAAAGAAGAAAAGCGGTGCACAGGCAAACAATAGGAGGAGAAAATCTGACAGGCATTCAAGCAACTGCTTTCTGGAGGATTGGTTTTGATTTCTCTCCATTCAAGCTTTGAAACTGGTTAATTGTTTATCCTAATAAAGCTAGACTATTGAGCCCTGAGCTTTAAATCAAATCTGAGTTCAGAGCCACATTTACATATATACTTCAAGCATTTTTCGCAACTCTGTTAATGGAGTCATGGTTCAGAGTATTATCTTAATAATATGATGGCTCCGCGCTTACTTGTAAATATCATCAATAATAGAACAAAGTTTGTAAGATGTCTCGCTTGAATTAGTTCTACTGTTTATTCTTAATGGGGACACAGTAGGATGTTAGTTAACTCGATTAAAAAAAATCTTTCTTTTCCTCTTCTATACATCTGGAAACCATGACCAAAAAATATGTTATTTTTTAATGTACTACACGGAAGGGAGAAATGATAATGGTTTACATTCTCCAATGTGATTAGGGTCATCACGAACATTTGGTATGATTTTATTAGAACATAATGGTGAAGATTTTCTTTGGATGTCTTGATCATTCTAAATTTATTTGTATCATAAATAATAATTCAAAATCAAGATATTATAAATATTTATTGTTTTTATTAAACTAATTTTTTAATTATATCATTTTAATACAATGATTAATTTTTATTTTCTATTAACATAGACAAAAGTGTGATAATGTGTTTGCATTGAAAGAAATGCATACAATCATTTAAAAAATAGACAAAATTTCAACTAAGGATCCAACTACTCTATCATTCCTCATTAAATAATGATCTTAACTATTAACAAGCAAAAATATTCCTTAGTTGAATTCTCATAGGTGAACATTTTTATTCTAAAAGAAAACAAAAAGAACGAATATAATAATATCTAAAAACCCACAAAAATATTGCACATATTGCATGGTCTATGTAGATTCCAAATAAATTTCATCATATTTTATAAAACATACATAAAATTTACATAGACCATAAAATTTTTGTTGTGCAATTACTCTTAAGAAGAAGTTAAAGAAAGTACAAAAGTAAACAAAGATGAAAATTGTAGGTTGAGAGATTAAGTTTAAAATACTATTGCTTCTTTCTAAAGAATGGGTAGAGTTAAGGCTTAAAACTCTTAAATATTCATAAAATTTCTTAGCTCTATTATTTTCAAGGATTATTTTTAGGAAGTTTGAGAGTGCTTGAACCAAAAATATGAGATTCCATTTCTTTTATAAAATTGAGAAAAAAAAACCCTCTTGTTTGCACTACAAAAACCCTGGATTTGAAATAAAATTTAATTACATAGCAAAAAAAATATTGTAATACTTTGATAAGTTGGTAATGAAATTAGCCATCAAAGAGAATTGGACTAGTGGTAAATGACTTCAATTTTAAAAAATGAAATATAATTTAAATCATCATTTGGGAAAGAAAAAAAATTGAGATTTTTTTGTTTGTGGACTTGTTTTATTCAAGGTAAAAGGATAGGGAGTGATGATAAAATAAACTAGTACTTAAGTGGAAAGTTTGTAGAAACATTATAAATTTGTGTTTGTGGTAATATTTCAAATCATATCTTGTGATCTATTATCAAAATGAGTAAAAATAGGTGGATTGCAAATATGGCTACATAAGAAGGGTCTAAATAATTTGTACAACCTACCTATTATTTTCTTATTCATTATAAAAAAGGATCCCAAAATTTGATGCAAAAAATTAAACATTATTTTATACAAGCATTTCAATCATTACTTGGGAATATGATATTATACCACTTAAAATAATAATATAGATTACCATGAAAAAACTATTCAACAATTTGCTTCGATAACTTCTAGGTTCACTAAGTAAGCTACAAGTTGAGATAAATGAATGTTTTTAATATCCTTAGTCAATTGGATACAACTAATATATCACCGAATTGGATACAATCAATATATTGCTAAGCTATAATAAAATGAAATGTTATTGATATTTACAAAGAAAAACAAATTATTATTTTGTTCAACAAAAAATTTATGAGTTACAAAGAAAGATAACATAATAATCATCCATGAATAATAATATTTCCTTAAAATATTCATCCAAAATTTGGACAAAACTTAAAAGAGCTGTAATCTTTTTAACATTCAAAATGCAAAATATAAATATAATTTGGATTGACTAAAATATCTCCTACCTATAATTTGACCTTATAAAGTCATAAAATACACATATTATCAAGATTTTGAATGAGGTAAGCCCCAAGGAAAAATATAATATCCCATGAGACTTATTCTTAGTACTACTACATAAGATCCTTGAGTTTCTTCTTCATGAGTTCCCCATCACATAAAACGACCTCATTTCTCTTAGAGTGGTTATTCTTCTCTATAATTTTGCAACATGTGACCACTCATCATGAGTTGCACATTTTGCATCATATTTCTCTAAAAATTGTGTCAATATGTCAATCTAGCCCTAGATTTTAAATACATGTGCAATTTCAAAAAATTATAATACATAAAACCACAAGAAACTAACTTGGAAATATGTTTGCAAATTCTTAAATTGTAAAGGTTCTACATTGCAGCATGGTTTCAATTTTGTTCCTTTGTCTATTTGGTGGAATAGAATGGTGCAATATCAAGGACAACCCTCGGCTTTCACCTTTCTAAGGCATGCTTATTATTTATTCAATAAAGGGGTTTGTCAATTCAATGAATTATGAGATTTTAATTCAATGGATTGGGCTCCTTGGAACATATTTAAGGATATATTTTCTTAAACAAGTCTAAAGTTTTTATCATTTTTGTTAAATCACTAGTTCCTATGGATAATTCAGCCATGAAGATCTGAACTCCCTTGCAATGTAATATTTTCAAGCATCGGTGGTGGTTATCTATATGTCAATTTATTTTATTTATTTTTAAAGAGATCTATTTAAGTCTCCTACCAATTGTTTCTTTAAATCCAAGATTGAATAATAAATGGAAATATAAATTTTAAGAAATTTTTTTGGAGAAAACCAAGTCTTCAAGTTTGGAGGTCTCAAGTGGAGGTTAATACACAAATTTTGGCCTAGAGATGTATAAATTTCAAACATCCCATGGGTGATAGATTAAGATGTATGATAGTCAAGTTGGTTAAGTTCCCCTTTTCTTAGCACAATGAAAGCTTGAAACACATTTTTTGGGATTATTCATTGGCAAAAAAATGAATTCTATTTATGTTAGTGTAAATAGAGTCATTATCATACCTAGTTAGCTAATCACCTTTCTAGGATTGACCTATTCACACCTAGCTTAAGTTTACTTGGGTTTCTTTTTCTTTTGTTTCACTTCATAGCATTGAGACATGTGTCCTCAAGACTTGAGACACCTATTGACACTTAATTACACACTAGTCAAGTAGGCTCACAAGTGTCCCACCTATGGAGGGGTAGTCAGAGTTTCACTCCTAATTTCTCACCTCCTCATCTTTTTCTATATAAGAAAGACTTGATCATTGTATTTGCATAGTCTTCATTGATATTTGATAGACATACTATTGTGCATATTTTATTCACTTGTAGAAGTTGTTTCATGCTCTTTGATCTTAGCATTCTCCAACATGATATCAAAGATATAAGAGCATGTTCCTTTCTACTTCAAGGCAACTCTTGCACATGACCCTATCAACAAACCATAATAGATCCAAACAAATAGCTCTATCACATTCAGAAAGCTCAAGAATGAAAAAATACCTTTCGTTTCATCAATTTTGATAATTTTTTAAAATTTTCAATTTTTTGATCATTGTGTTTGTTGTATTGAAAAGTAAAAGATTAAATTATTTTAGTAGAGGGCTGATGTACACATTGCCCATCCACTTGTTAGGCTAGATTTTTCTTCTTGCTATATATTTTGGCCATTTCTTGTAGGAAACATTATTGCAATTTCTTGGTCTATTCGGCTTATTTGTAGACATTTTGTGGTTTTGTTGGCCTCCTTGCAAAGTAGTTGGACTTCTTATGGATAGGTGATCCCACAATAGTGGTTTACAATTTTTGGCCAAACTAGGCACTGAAATTATTTTTTTAACTAAATCTTCACATTCGAGCACCTATAGCGGCTAAACCATGAGGAATTTGAAGATGATGCAAACTAGAGTCTCATCACATTTTGTCTGTATATTCTAAAAATATTTTTTTCTAAATTTTTGGAATTAGATTGTACTTCTTTTTCCATCTCCCATGAAAAGTGTTTTTTTTTTCAGAAAAACAACATTTTTAAAAAGTGATGCACATCGTATAACGCATAACTTTTTTTCCATGAAGGATAAAATTCTAATTATTTTGAATTTAGATTTGTAACTCTGATATCTAGTGCTTGCACGCGGTCAGATAATTTTTTATTGAATATTTTTTCTTTAATAAAGTTTTGAATTCAAACTAATTACAATTCAGACATAGCACAATCGTATAACACGTAGCATTTTTTTGTATATATCAAAATTCAATTTTTTTTTTGTTGGATCAAGGACTTCAATATCTAGTGCACTCATATTTTTCAAAAAAATCATTTTGATAATCTACTATTTTTCCACATGTGCAGAACCGAGACATTCATTTTTAGTTAAAAACCTATATTTAATGAAACTAAAAAACCAAATACATAATAAAACCAAAACATATCAAAATTATATTCGTTGGCTAGCTCATTCCAAGAACTACATGATTTCAGTTGGGTTTGTGAAGTCTCTGCCATTTTCATCTTCAACCTGAGCTTCGAAGTGCAAAAATTTAGATTTTTTTGTGTCTGAGGGGGAGTATGAGTAAGGGGGTTTTGAACAAACCTCTAGGGGTTTGAGTGAACCCCTAGGGGTTCGATCGAACTGCCTTTTAATTTGAGTTTCCTTTGGATTTTTGGGCGGGAAATGGGGGGCAAGCATTTAAGTGGGTTCGCTCGAAACCTAGTTCAAGCAAACCCATTATGGGTTTGTTCGAACCTGTAGGTTCATTCGAACCCCTAAAACTGATTTTTTTGCCATGGGGTTAGTTTTTGTGAGTTTTCCTTCCTCCATCAAATTGTAAACCACTATTGTGATTTCACCTGGATTTGGTGTTTTCTTGTGTTTCAAGAGGTTTCAAGCTTGGGTTTTGCCTTCATTAGCCTCATCAAACCTATTTGGGTTGCCCGTTTCCAAATTTACATGTATTTTGAACCTTGGTTTTCATATCTCTGGTGAAAAGAGAAGAAAAGAGAGCCAACCCAAATGTAGTAGCCCCATTGTGGGCACCAATAAACTAGATCGTGACATCCTTTGTGGGTGCATGAAAAATAAGTTTTCTTGCACTATCTATGCCAAGTACCTCTCTCAGATTTGAAAAGCTAGAAGAGAAGCATAAACTATTCCTATTATTGTTCCTATAACTATGTGTGATCGTGAGAAACAGTAAAATGCATTGAATATATCCCCCACTATGTGAAATATGTATCTTCTCTTTGAAGGCCAAGAATAATCAACATAGGCATGGTTATTGAGAGGCTTTGAAGTAGCCTGAATAATTAACCTTGTTTTTTAGTTTCGATATATAGCTCCAGATTTGATGCTTATTGGAGAAGAAATAAAGTTGAAACAAATAGGTTGTGTTGTTGATACAATTATGATATTACACTGACTAAAAATTGTTGCATTAGTTAGTACTACCTTTTGAGATGATACTATATAAGTGCTTGTTCTAGGTTGATCCCACAATACTAGCTTACAACTTTTGGCCAAACTAGACACTAAACTAATTTTTTCTAACTAAATCTTCACTTTTAGACACCTATAGTGATTAAACTATGAGAAATTTGAAGATGATGCAAACTAGTTATTTGTGAAATTTTGTTTGTAGATTCTAAATATATTTTTTTCAAAAATTTTGGAATTATATTGCACTTATTTTTCCATCTCCTTCAAAAACTAGTTTTTTTTCAGTAAACACCAGTTTTAAGGAGTGATGCTCACCCTATAAAACATAAAAAAAAATTCGTGAAGGATACACTTCTATTTCTTTTGAATTTCGATTTGTAACTATGATATCTAGTGCTTCCAATTGGTTTCATATTTTTTTATTGAATATTTTTTCCTTAATTAAGTTTTGAAGGCAAACCAATTACAATTCAAACATAGGCGGACCGTATAACACAAAAAAAAATTTGTCTGTATTGAAATTCATTTTTTTTTTGTTGGATCAAGGACTTCAATAATTGGTGCACTCATATTTTTCAAAAGAAAAATTGATAATCTTCTATTTTTCCACATGTGTAGAACAAAGAGCTTGATTTTCGATGAAAAACCTACATTCACAAGAAATAAAAAATAAATATAGTAATAAAATTATATTTATTTAAAATTATACTTTTTGGGAAGCTTATAATAAGGATTACATACTTACAAAAAAAAAATTAAGTGAATTCATTTTATCCCTCGAAAGGTAAATCAAAAGTGGTCTTTTATTAGCATTTGGATAGGTGTAAAGGAGACTCTGTTATAGGTATGGTTTAAAAATATTGGGGTTCTATCCAAGAGGGTTTGATCTAAGGTGGTTCGATCAAACCATCTTCAATTGGAATCCTTTAAATGGAAATTTTCAAGGCTTAAATCATTATATTTTCTAAAAATATGTGATTTCAACAAAAATTAGGATCTCCCAGAAATTGTAAACTAGTATTGTGGGATCACCCCTCGATATGTGAAATTTCCTTATGGGTATCCATAAGCCTATTTTATGTCTTTGTATAATGCTCTCTCTAGCACAAAAGATCAATCCACATGACATAGCCATTATATATAGTCATGTATACAAATTTAATTATGTGGTTTATTTGTATACAAGATCTGAGATCTTCTTGGACTTCTCATTGGTTTAATAGAGCTCTTTCCAAGCTATGACTTTTTTTTAAACACTTTTTTGTGCAAGCATGGAGCACAAAAATTTACATTCAATCGCTCCTCACCATAGACTTCTCAAGTCCCATGGAACCTATCTCCATTCTACATGCCATCTCCAATATTTTTTGAGGCAGCTTTCTCCCCATTCTTACCACACGTGACTCCATCAAACACCATGTGGTGAGATGTATGGAGAGTGACATGATCAATGGTTTGTAGAACTAAATGGCTCCAATATTCACATACGTGTGGGTGCATGGAAATGGGTAGGCAATTTGTGGCCACTTTCAAAAAAGATTTTTGAAAATTCATAATGCAAGCGCGTTATAACATGCTCGTGTTATGACATGTTAAAAGATAATAAAAAAAAGTGAAATTCATTCATTCTTCATTTTGACTATTTTTTTGGTTGTGCCCGTGGCCAAAACCCCCATTTTTCATGCTCGCATTTTAGGACGAGGCATTGTGCAAAAATATTGAACAACTATTGCTATTTTCATGCAACACTGGTGCCACAATGAGGAGGAGGTGTTAGAGGTAAGGATTGTTGACTTTTTGTTTTTAATTTATTAGTTTTAGGTTGTATTGATATATATTCTTTTGAATTTTTAGGAGATGCAAATCAACCGGCAAACCCTCAAAATCCTTGACAAGAAGAGCAACCAAATCCTCAAGAACAAAATCAACCACAACAACAACCTCCTCTACCAATCACTCAACCCCCTCTTGGCACTCAAAAAAATTTAATGAGTGAAATTGAGAACAACAAAGAGAAAATTGAGGATTTAATCAGTAGGTTGAGTGATCCAAATGGTTTAGCCGTAGAAAGAATGACCCTAGCAAGTTCATTGAAAGATATGTTTAAAAATATAGATTTAATTAGCAAACAAATAAATGGATGGCAAGATAGGTGGTAGGAGGCTAGGGCTTATTATGCGAATAAAGTATGATATAAAGATGTAAAGGATTTAAAAATTATAAAAGGCTATTTGTGCTCATTATTCACTAACCCACGCACAAATCAAAAATCTTACCCTCAACGTGAAGATTTTTCCTATTCATTAGTGCCACCACCAATAGATTAGGAACCATTATTATAATAGGTAGTACATGGTGTTTGATTACCCACCATGCAAAAATTGTAAATTCCTGCAATATTTCCTTAGGAAACTATACGGTGAGTTCATATTGAACAAAATTCCAAATTATTTTGATATGAGGGACTTCCAGGGGAGAGGTGGGGGATCGAATCAAGATAGACCTGGTGCACAACTAGATCCTATGTGGCAAGGGAAACGATCTCTCGCTAGACCACCTCGTGAGCACGTTGTTATGCCTTTCGTCGCAAAGGAGAGTGTCAACGTAGAGACATTTTAGGCGATCAACACTTTGACCTAGAGTGTCATCCATCATACTAGCCCTATTCTACAACACCATCTAGGGGAGTCTTTAAGTGGTGGCCTTTGAACCCATGTGTGTCAATCTTGCAGGAAAACTTGTTCATATGACTCTGTAGACACATAAAAATGACCTAGACCCACAGGCTCTTCTTCTAACCCTAATCAGGACATTTTAATTATGTCCCTAACTCACTTCCAATTATTAATTAGATAATTCTTAATTATTTAATTAATTCATGTCCCTTTCTATTCTTCTTGATTATTAAATAAATAATTTTTATTTATTTATCTAATGCGTCACTAATTGTCTAAATTCCTCTTATAATTAAATAAATAATTTTATTTATTTATTTAATTATGTCACTAATTAGGTCCTCTTCTTTCTAAAATTAAATAAATTCTTATTTATTTGATCCACCTTCCACTATAATTAAATAATTATATTTAATTATCTAATTATTCATTAGCCTCTTCTCTCCTAAATTAAATAAATTTTATTTATTTAATTTGGTCCACTTTCCTAAACTTTAAATTAAATCTTTATATTTAATTTAAAAGGTTCTATTTGTCACATTCCTCTAATAATTAAATAATATCTCTATTATTTAATATTCCACCTAAATTAAATAACCTTTTATTATTTATTTAAAATAAGTCTCATTTAAAATTCCCTTCTTTAGTAAATTATTTAATTTAAATTATTTACTGTCACATGACCCCACACTTTTTGAATTAAAATCGTTTTTAATTCAAAAAGTCAACATCTCCTCTTAAATCAAATAATTTTAAATTATTATTTGATTCCCCAACGACTCCATTTTTTGTGCCCGAAATCTTTTGTCACATGTTTTGTCAGTCATTGATTTGATTTTCTAAAAATCAATCTTCACCTTTCATTTTGAATCTGACCTAATGTTGCCCTAACCCTAATTGTGGGTTGCTTTATTGAATCTCATCCATTGATTCTAGGGCATTTACTAACTTTCAATCTTGGCCATTCACACAAAATTGCCTCTTCTATAAAAGAGCAATTTTGGTCTCATTTTGAACACCTTGCATTTTCATATTTTGTTATCTTGCATTGTCATATTTTAGAGATCTCTTAGCATCTTGCTTTTTCATAGTATCTCATTTTAGCATTGTTATCATAGTATATCTAGGTTTTCATTTGATATTAGCTTAGAGATTGAAGTTGTTTACTATTTATAGTAGGGCATAGTTGCATTTAGGTCATTTCAAATCCTTCAATATTTGCTTAAGGGCTTGTCATTTTTATTGGCTTGCTCTTCACAAATCTGAGGGCAAACAAATCATATTCATAAAATTAAGAAGGTGTAATGGAGGTTAGTCATGGAGGATGAAAACAATCTATAAGATTGTTCATCTATTCCTTTGCACTCCATTACCAACTGTGGGTTTTTAGGTTTTCTGCATATTATAGATGCTAACCAAATTCTAGAAATTTCTCATTGTTACATTGGTGAACTTGACATCCTTGTTAACACATTTTTGCAAGTCATAGTACGGATTTTTTGTCATCTTTTTTTTTGCAGGTACGGGTACGGATTTTCCAGATTTTTTTGTAGGTGTATGGAACGATGCATTTGACAATTCCTGCGACACAAGTGACAAACCGAGCCGCATCTGAAATATACAGAGCCGCATTTGCTCTATCAAGCCACATCTAAAATATACAAAGCCGCATTTGCTCTGTCAAGCCACATTTGCCTACGCAAATGACGCATCTGCTTCCTGAGCCGCATCTGGTATAACGAGCCGTATTTGCCCTGTTGCAACGCATCTAAAAGGTATAATTTTTTATTTTTGTTTCATTTTTCGGTTTTCTCTCTTTCTTTCTTGGATAGGTTAGAGATTTTTGGTTACTAATTTTTGTTTGCAGCTTGTGGCAAGGAGTCTAACAATTTTTTTTTTTTACTTGTTCATTTCTTAAATCTTAGACAAAATTGCATTTTCATTCATGGGTTAAATTAAACATGCATGCATACTCATTGGGCTAAAAAGAGCACAACTTGCATTACAACTCATTGGGTTAAAATGAATCTGCATTTTCATAGCATTGGGTTAAAATGAATCTTTAGTTAGTTCACACTACAAACGGTTAAAATGAACCCCATGTCTGCTTTTTTATTTCA
Organism: Sequoiadendron giganteum; assembly: GCA_007115665.2. Taxonomy (NCBI): domain Eukaryota; kingdom Viridiplantae; phylum Streptophyta; class Pinopsida; order Cupressales; family Cupressaceae; genus Sequoiadendron; species Sequoiadendron giganteum. The sequence goes on along the minus strand of CM021101.1, from coordinate 742,007,645 downwards.
AGTTTGTGAAAAACATTTCGATTTGGGCTTAAAAATGAACACCATGTGAGTGTGAGTTAGGATATTCATGTTCTCACTCCTTGTTTTTAAAAAAGGATCGATTGAACTATGAATATGCTAATTCGCTTTTGTTGAACCTTAGAAAATTGGGCCTGCTTTGGTGGGAAAAAGTACTCACCCCAAAGTGACTCAAACCGACAATGAATCTCTTTAGCTGAACTACTTCTGACTGGTATATAAATGTGAATCCTAAGGGAAAACCTAGGATTACGAGTGTAGATATGTTATACAAACCAAGTAGTACTCCCCAAAACCCTATTGAGCTTAACCTCTTCAGGCTGGAGTGCCTCCATAACGGAGCTTAATCTTGGCCCCATGTATAACCACTCAAACGGATGTCCGAATTAAAACCTTTGTTTTAGCAAGCCAAAAACCTTCTATTCTTTGGTACAACAACAGTCATTGTGATGACACCCACACCTGCGTAGTTCTTAGTAGAGATGATCAATCTGCCATTGGAGTTTCATGGAGGTTGGAGGCTTGGTTGCCCTGAGAAGTGAGTGCACTGTAAGGGGGAGCCCGTAGGGCAAAGCTTCTGAATTCATCCGCTAAGGATATGCGGTTAGTGGGATCCAAAAGAATACTATCCATAAAGCCATAATATTTTGTAAAATGACTTCTATGTGGTTGATTTCTTTTACAAACACCATGTATTTGCCAACTGCTTTAAGACAAATAAACATCAAACTTGAAACAAATATTTTCAACTGAAACAAGTCTTTGTAAAATTAGCCTAACATTTTTTACAACGCATTTGAGAAACACATAGCCGCATTTGATAGTCTAAGCCGCATTTGAGAAAGCAAAAGCCGCATCCGCTAACTTAAGTCACATATGCTAAATTTAGACCAGTCCAAGTGTTTTCTGCAACACAACCGCACTTACCAGCCACATTTGAGCACTTGTGTGACGCATTCGACTTACTGAGCCGCATTTATTTAACAGTGAACCGCATTTGCCATAACAAGCTGCATTCGCTATTTACCCACATTTTTCCAATGCTAAAATACTTCCAGAATTGCTTACTGCAACACAACTGACCTATCAAATCGCAATTGCTTATTGAAAAGCCGCATTCATTGATGTTTGCCAAACGTGATTTTGAGCCGCATTTGCCTATCTGTTGAAACATTGCCAGAATTAATTCCTGCAACGTATATGATGAGCTGCATTTGACTTCCTGAACCGCATGTGCTCTGTCAAAAACCACATTTGAAAACATGAGCCGCATGTGCTCTGTCAAACCGGATTTGCCAGTTTTCAAAAACAATCTGCTCACTATCAAAATCAAAGTCAAAAATTGTCCTTTTCCATATTCCATCAAGTCCATCTTTTTTGTTTCTGTCAAAACCAAATACTGATTTGCTCAACTTCCCTCATTATACACATTATTCTTAGGATCATCATAGGTTTCCAATTGCATTTGACTAGTTGCATTATTAATTTTACCTTAGACACTCACTTTGTGGATTTTAGGAACACACGCCTTACCATCTATTGTCAAGACTTTGTCTTCAAAAGTAGGTTATCATTGGACCCAATCACCCTTAGTCATTTAGTCAAAACTTTTGTGATTTGTTTCCCACTCAACAGTCTAGTGTGGAAACTTCACTTTGTCCTTTTTTAGTCCTATTATGGTCCATTGATTTTCCAAACCTGAAACATTGCAAACACTTTGTTTGGTCAAGTAGTCATTTCCTTAGATTTCTCAATAGTGAGTGCATCTTAGGCTCCATTTAGTTTGCATATCATTAGTCTCCTCATTTTAGAGTCATACCATTTGCATCCACAAACCTTTCATCTCCCTTTTGCATTTCATAACATTCCTCATTCTCAAAAAACACAAAAACATAGTGTCATATTTAGGTCATTATCACTCATTATCCCTCATCATCCCAAATTTGAGCAAAACTTTTTATGGTTGAAACTAGATTACAAAAAAAGAAAAGACTCATAGATTCTTTTGGTCAAGACCCCAATTTTACCAATTTCACCAATGACATGAATTTATTCCCTAACAACATGAACACTCTTGCTAATGACATGGGAAATTCTACAATCAATCCTTTTGATGAGACATCTATTCCACACAACCAATTTGAACAATTCATCTATAGAAACCAAAAAGGGGAAGTTTTACAAGCTGCTGCCCAAAACCCAGAAGTGGCCTCTTTTGTGGATGAATTAGTCCTACATGACTCATCCAGATATTTAGCCATGCTCCTTGACCAAGGGGCTAGGTTACAACAAGTATTTGACCTCAACACCATTAGAGAAACATCCCCTAATCACCAAACACACAATACTTCCATGGGAACCTCTCCACAAAACACCATTAACACCACCAATACTACCTCCCTTGGTCATACTACTAGCACAACCAATGTAGCTACCACAACCAACACAACATCCATTGGAGGATCATCTACCCAAAACAACACCACATCACAATTCATCCCCCAACAAACAACTACTACTCCTTCACAAACATTTGGATCAACAATGGGTGCAACTACCTCAAACATCTTTGGAACTTCATTTAATTTCATGGGTACATCAACAAACTTGTTAGGAGGCCCCTCAAATACTATGGCAACTAATTCATCAAATCCTTTTGGGAGAAATAAATGAAGAACTACCATTTAAGGACCCCAACCTAATTACTCACAGGTTAATACCAACATTCCTTTGAGACAAAACACCAACACTAATCAAGGCCATAATTTCTCATTTGGACAAGGCAATCAAGGAACCCAATCTTTTACTCCATTGGGACATCAACATACTCAAAGTCAAAAAGGCCCACAAATTCAATCCAGCATGGTAGGATCTCAAATCCCCACATATGCTACACAAGTGCATACACAACAACATAATCCCCATCAATACACCCATTTTCAACAACCACACAATCAAAAAACTCACTTTTCTCACCAACAACACATTCAAAACCAACACATCTCATCACAACAAGTGGGCAACCAATCAATACCTCTCACTAACATGTGTGATGCTACCAACAACCTCATTGTGGAAGCACTCACACTCCAACTTGCTGCTCTTCAAACACAAGTAGAGACCTTGCAATAGTCCAACAAAAAATCTTACATGTCACATGACTTGTGTCCATATCCATTTGACACAACCTTGTATATGCCACCCTTTCCTCATGGATATGTGGTACCTCATTTTCCTAAATACAAAGGCAAGATGAACCCTATTGAACACATAAGATAATTCACCACTAGTTGCATTGACATTGCATATAACCAAACCTATCTCATGAGACTCTTTTCAAGAAGCCTTGCAGGTCATGCATTAGAGTGGTTCTCACTATTGCCTAAAGGAATCAAAACATGGGACAAATTGGAAAACAAATTTGTTGAAAATTATGCCTATAACATTGACACAGACATTGACATTGCCTCCTTATGCAGACTTACCCAAGAGGATGCAGGAGAGACTTTCATTCCATTCTTTCAAAGATGGAGAACCTTAGCAAGTAGGTATCCGGTAGAAATACCCGAAAAGGATAAAGTAACCATGTTTGTACAAACTCTCCTTGGACCTCTAAGGTATGGATTATAGGTCCATTGTTGCACCACTTTTATTGATCTTGTTGAAAAAGGTGTCCAACTTGAAAAAGCCTTAATCGCTAAAGGAAAATTGAAATATGGTGGCAAAACCATCAACACCACCACAAGTAATAACCCAAGTAGCCCAAACGACAAAACAAAATACTGGGTTAAGAACAAGCATATCACTAATGACAGTGTGGTTGATGCCAAAACCATCAATACAACAGGTCATGTACTCACCATCAAAGGAGTACAAAATCAAAACACACCTGTGACTATACCAACACCAACTGCAAATGCTATCCAAAGCAATCCTACTCAAACTAATCAAAGGCAGTTGCGTCAACCGTGGAAATTCCCAAAACATACATACACCCCTTTGGGTGAGCCTATTGAAGTTGTCTTGAAGAAACTCCTTCAAAATGGTGTCATAACATTGGAAGACCCTAAATCATACGACCCTGGTCAATTCAAGCCAACATGGTGGGATGATAGCGCATTTTGTGATTTCCATCATGCCAAAGGGCACAAAACATCCTCTTGTCGTCAATTGCAAAATCTGGTGCAAGACCTCATTAAGAACCACACCATCGAGCTAGGTGGTCAATCCTTCACATCTAGCGGATCATACTATACAAAAAAACCCATTGCAGGATCATGGTAAAGCTTCCTCATCTAGCACAATGAATACCAACAATCAAGCCAACCACATCTGTCCAGCCTACAATACTACCCGTCCTGCATACAGTTACCTTGATGGTACCATTATTAACAATCTTCACGCTACTGGTGAAGATGAATGTGTTAATACCATTTCCATTAAAAAAGCCCTAGAATGCAATGTGACAACGCATAAAGGCAAGGTCACTATCCCTGGTCCTTCGACACGTCAACCTAAGATCACCATACCTGGTCCATCCGCCAAACAATCAACACCCAAACCGGAGTTCAACCTCATTGAGCACCTGAATAAAAGACCTGCTCAAATATCCATTCTCGAACTACTCCATATTTCACCCATACAGAAATCCATCTTGGATAAAGTCTTACAAACATCATCCGTCCCAACCAACATTGATATCAACCACTTTGAGACTATGGTCGGATACCTAAATTCACCTCATCACATCACCTTTTCGGATAGCGACTATTCCTCGCCCAGACCATCGCACAATGATGCCCTTCACATCAAGGTTTTTGTCCACAAACACAAGGTTAGACGAGTCCTAGTAGATGGTAGAGCAGGATTGAACATCTGCTCTCTAAAATTGGTTAAGGCTCTTGGTTTCTTTGAGGAATGTGTAGATGCCAGCAAGAGCATCGTCATCAAGGCATATGATGATGAAGAATGTGCTTCTAAAGGCATCATTACCATTTCGCTCCGGGTAGGACCCATCATCATAGATACAACATGTCAGGTCCTGGATCGTGATATACACTACAACATCTTACTTGACCGCCCATGGATTCACGCCTTAAAATCCATTCCATCCACATACCACCAGTGCCTAAAATTCCCTTTTGATGGAACTGAGATCACCATCCCAAGAGATCCCAATCCATTCCAATATTGCACCAACCTACGAGCCACTACTGAGCACCAGGTACCCGTCAATCGAGAGGTCTCATCTTCCACTTCATCCAAATACATTGACCCATCCACACTCATGAAATCATCCATTCCATCATCTTCTACCACACCATCTCCATCAGTCTCCATCCCAAGTAATGACTTTCAGATCCAGGACCTTGGCTGTGGAGAGTTCAAGTTGAATACAGCTTATTGTATCACCACAATACCTAAGCCACAAAAGTCTATGGAAGACCATGTTTTGCAATTGAGCCCAAAACAACTTTCAATGTCCCACCAAAAAGTGTTTTCACACTGTGGGGTGATGTGGGTAATGAATTCATCGACGACATAGCTAACTGGATCTATAAAGACCTAGTAGAGTTACCCCCACTACCGTTACATCTCTATGGCAAAGGATATGACATATGCAAAGCCCAAGGTTTGGATGGTACAAGCAGCCTTGGAAAGAATAGCAACGAAAGACGGGAACCTATTATCATGATGGCAAGACCAAGATACATAGGGTTAGGGTTTGACCAAGTCGGAACTGACGATCAACGTACTCTTGAACTTTCAAATAAGGTTGTAACGGCTACAGAAAGTGTTGAGACATGCAAAGAACCCCTCACTGAAACAGACTCAAACGAATGGGAATGGGGATCTGACAAAATAGTCAGTGACTATGACATCGATGAACTATTCTTGGAACCTGGCCAACTTTCCTTTGAAGAACGATTTTTCCAAGAATATAGCATAGACCCCATTAACCGACATTCTAAAAATAAGGAATGGATACGCATTCCTTGGAACCCAGAAGAACCCAAGGTGTCATCGAAAATACCTGAATCATCCCAATCCATTCTTGAGCCCACCCATGAACCTAACCTACCTGAGTCCACTATCCATACCTCTGAAATGCCAACCACTAGTCACGATGTTGACAATTTTATCCCATATTATGACTTTGAATTCGATTCATCTGACTTGGAGTATGGCCCATCCATTGCATCAGACACGGAAGTGGAAATTGACAACTTTTCCTTCACACTTGAGGCTTCAGTTGCCACACTCTCTACATCTTCCCCATCCTTCACCAACACCGACAATGGGATTTCACTTGTCTATCCACAACTGATCGACTAGGACCAACAAGAGCCACCACTAATGGACATGTTTCAAAATGATAAAGCCATAGCAGAATTCATGGGGCTCAAAGAAGGCATACCATGGGGAGATCACAAACCAGGGTTTTCTATTGACCTAGATTGTATGGCTTACTTCGGGGAGATGGTACAATCCTCTAGTCACAAAAATACAGTGAATAAGACAAAAAGAGAAACGTCTTTTGGTGAAAACTGCAAGGCACCTTCTAACAGTGAAACAGTAAAAACAAAAGACATATCTGAAGGTGAAAACCTCTCTGAGGTGCCTAAGGATGGAGGATTGGACTTTCTCCCTGTGACACAAGAAAAATAACCCATGCTAATTGAAGACACAATGGAAGTTAACATAGCCACACTAGAGAGTCCCAAAATGATTCTCTTGGCCGCATCATTGTCAGAGAAAGAAAAGCCTGAATTTCAACATTTTTTCACGGACAGGAAGGTTAACTTCGCATGGTCATATGCTAACATGCCGGGTCTGGATCCCAAATTGGTTCTACATCATCTTCCTCTCATCCCAGGAATCAGGCCGGTGAAACAAAAGTTGCGAAAAATGCATCCACAAATTGCGCTCCTGGTAAAAGCTGAATTAAAGAAATTATTGGATGCTGGGTTCATACGGTCAATAGCCTATGCTGATTGGATTTCCAACATTGTCCTAGTCACGAAGTCGAATGGACAAACCTGTATCTGCACGGATTTTAGAGATTTGAACAAAGCTTGTCCAAAGGATGACTTCCCCTTGCCAAACATAGACATGATCGTGGATCTCATGGCCGGGTACGAGATGCTATCCCTCATGGATGGTTTCTCAAGGTATAATCAAATTTGAATCGCAACAGAAGATCAGCATAAAACGGCATTCGCCTACCCATGGGGAACATACTGTTGGAACGCCATGCCTTTTGGCCTAAAGAATGTAGGCGCCACATACCAAAGGGCTATGACCACAATCTTCCATGACATGATGCATATCCTCATGGAGGATTATGTGGATGACCTTTTGGCCAAATCATTGACAAGGAAAGATCATCTCAGGGTCCTGGACAAAATATTCAGGTGGCTTGAAGAATACAAGGTCCGTTTAAACCCAAAGAAATGTGTCTTTTTCTGCTTGCGGTTGGTTATGACAAAATGACTAGGGAAAATTGTACTCTTAGTATGAGTCATGATCATCCTTGTTTGCGACTCCTTGTCTTATTTGATGGTACGACCTTGCACATCTTGATTTATATCATATCATGGTGTTTGTTGGCCACTACGATAATCTGCCCAATGATGATTAAAAGAGCAATAAATATTAATGTCCTATGGTAAACGTTGAAGGATTTAATCTAGGAACTAACATGTATCTCACATAGGCATTGCATTCATATCATCATCCATTTCTTTTACTAACACTTTCTTGTTCTGTCGTCTTCTAGTCTTCTCATTCATTTCGAGAGCACACCCATGTTCTTGGAACCCGTCTGCCCTCTTGAGGGGGCATACGGCAACCCTCCTCGTTATTCTTCCTCATCTTATTTTGCACTGGGGCATATGTTTGACTTATTTTCTTTGCCACAATGCGACAAGCTGCATTATGACAAAGAGGGGCAAATGTAGACACGTAAAAATGACCTAGACCCACAGGCTCTTCTTCTAACCCTAATTAGGACATTTTAATTATGTCCCTAACTCACTTCCAATTATTAATTAGATAATTCTTAATTATTTAATTAATTCATGTCCCTTTCTATTCTTCTTGATTATTAAATAAATAATTTTTATTTATTTATCTAATGCGTCACTAATTGTCTAAATTCCTCTTATAATTAAATAAATAATTTTATTTATTTATTTAATTATGTCACTAATTAGGTCCTCTTCTTTCTAAAATTAAATAAATTCTTATTTATTTAATCCACCTTCCACTATAATTAAATAATTATATTTAATTATCTAATTATTCATTAGCCTCTTCTCTCCTAAATTAAATAAATTTTATTTATTTAATTTGGTCCACTTTCCTAAACTTTAAATTAAATCTTTATATTTAATTTAAAAGGTTCTATTTGTCACATTCCTCTAATAATTAAATAATATCTCTATTATTTAATATTCCACCTAAATTAAATAACCTTTTATTATTTAATTTCTTCTAAATCTTATTTATTTAAAATAAGTCTCATTTAAAATTCCCTTCTTTAGTAAATTATTTAATTTAAATTATTTACTGTCACATGACCCCACACTTTTTGAATTAAAATAGTTTTTAATTCGAAAAGTCAACATCTCCTCTTAAATCAAATAATTTTAAATTATTATTTGATTCCCCAATGACTCCATTTTTCGTGCCCAGAATCTTTTGTCACATGTTTTGTCAGTCATTGATTTGATTTTCTAAAAATCAATCTTCACCTTTCATTTTGAATCTGACCTAATGTTGCCCTAACCCTAATTGTGGGTTGCTTTATTGAATCTCGTCCATTGATTCTAGGGCATTTACTAACTTTCAATCTTGGCCATTCACACAAAATTGCCTTTTCTATAAAAGAGAAATTTTGGTCTCATTTTGAACACCTTGCATTTTCATAATTTGTTATCTTGCATTGTCATATTTTAGAGATCTCTTAGCATCTTGCTTTTTCATAGTTTCTCATTTTAGCATTGTTATCATAGTATATCTAGGTTTTCATTTGATATTAGCTTAGAGATTGAAGATGTTTACTATTTGCAGTAGGGCATAGTTGCATTTAGGTCATTTCAAATCCTTCAATATTTGCTTAAGGGCTTGTCATTTTTATTGGCTTGCTCTTCACAAATCTGAGGGCAAACAAATCATATTCAGAAAATTAAGAAGGTGTAATGGAGGTTAGTCATGGAGGATGAAGACAATCTATAAGATTGTTCATCTATTCCTTTGCACTCCATTACCAACTGTGGGTTTTTAGGTTTTCTACATATTATAGATGCTAACCAAATTCTAGAAATTTGTCATTGTTATAGACCCCACCGACACTCAGGAGGCTAATACACAGGATCCATCTACAGCTATGGAGATGGAGAGGGAAGTTGAAATTTTGCATGAGGCATATGGCATTGATAGTCAGGTAAAAGTTAGCATGTTCATTGAATTTAATATATTAAATTTTGATTTTGAAATGCAAGATTAACTAAAAATGTTTTATGATTTTAATAAAATTCCAAGGTCATAGTGTTGAGACAGGATACACTAGCCCTCCACCTACTTATTTTTGTAGTACACATATTGTTGGGATATGTAACTAGTAAACATTTATAAATTTATTACATGTTAATAGCATTTTTTTACAAATGGTATTTTAATATGTGATTGTGGATGTTTAATAGGCTAATATTGGAGGTTTCAAGGGAACACCTCCCAGTTCTAGTGGATTTACTCAAACATACACAGAGGTAATAGAATAAATATTTTAACTAATAATTATACTTAATATATTTATGTATTTTATATGCACATCGTTGATTACATTGAATAATTTGTTGTTCTATTTTGAGATGTTGCAAGACGAAACACCTATGAATGTGACGAGGGCAATGTAGATCAGTATTTCATCTGCTATACAATCCTCGATGGCTCTCACAGGGGAGGTATGAGTAAAAATTAGTAAATTTATTTAATATACATTCGTTGTTATAGATGTTAGTTAGTGAAAAATCAAACCATTATTTAATCATAGTTTAATTTCTATTTGGATGGTTTATACAGGGCCTAAGCATGCCTTAGCATGGGTGTGTGAATATTTTCCTCATCGAGAAAGATCATGAGATGGCAATAAGTGATTATTTTTTCAAATACATCATTTTTTATAATGTAATTTCTATATATTCATGTCTTTACTTCTTATTGTAACAGTTAAAACTTCACCATGAACTAAACACTAGGAGGAGCAGTAGGAGCACTCCATGAGTGCAACACAAATGAGTGATAGGCCTATCGCCATCCGATCGACAAGAAAAGGGAAATAATTTGTTTCCAAATCATGGAGAGCAATGACTTTTGATTCTAGAGCCCTTTGTTGTATGCCTACATGGCAATTTTGTACATATTTTGGATTGGACATATTTTACATTGTATGCCTATATGGCATTCTCGTAAGCCTATATGGCTATTTTGTACATATATTTCATACTTATATTGACATATATTGATGTATGCCTACATGGCTATTTGGTTAATACAAATATTTTTATCCATGGTGTCCATATTTGCATTCTAAATTGATGGTTTAATAGATATGAGTTACGTGTATTCAAGTGTATATTTTACAACTTACGTGTATACTTTGTGACTTACGTGTGTTCCAATGTATACTTTGTGACTTTTGTATTTTCATGCGTAAACCTTGTATTCATGCATATACTTTGTATTAATTTGTGTATACTATGTATTCATGTGTATACATAAGGCTTATGTGTTTTTGAGTACTTTTGATTCCCTTATTCACATGTACATGCTTGAATTATTCACATGTATACTTATTAATTGGTTAGCCCTAGCATTGATCATTGTTTTCCTTCATGGTTTGTCTTGAATATTAATTGATTGATACTAAACAACTTTATCTAAAAGCACAAAAATACGTTTTCAATTGGTATTCCATGAAATGATTCATAACAAGATTCCAATATGTTTTTGATGTGTCACCATATAAACACGTCGAAAGATTTATATGTCAAATTTTTGCAATATTATTTCTTGTATATGAAATGGACTTGGGAGAAAGCAAGTTATAATCTATAATACAAATAATAAATGGACTGAACACTTTCCTAGACCACTGAATAAATCTATTTAACAAAGAAAAATGCTCTCAATCACTCTTCCAATTGAAAAAAACCATTGGGAAGCATTTACCAATCTACAAATCCACAAAATCCACATTTTTAGGGTATGATTGGCGCTCTAACCCCACTATCCTCTAAACCCTCACTTTTCTCATATTTCACTAGGGTTTATTGAAAACCCCATATCCAGATGTTATACAACCTAAAAACCACTTCCAACACTCCTCATTCTACCTACACAAACTTAATTGACCACCAAATTATGTTGCCCCTTGACTTTACCCTCTTTTACTCCCTCAAACCTCTCTTTTTCATTCAAAACCCCTCTATTCCCAATTAGGGCATCATGCGATAACACACTTTTGACCTCCCTTGTCCTTGTAGACCATTTGAACACATCAAACTCTACAACCTCATCCTATTTCCAACCTATTCTAATTTATTCTCAAGAAGTTTCATTTTTTCACCTCTTCTAGCCTTCCTTTTAAGGCCTAAATTCTGAATTTTGAATAGGGGCAGCATTAGTAATCTCTTCCAATGACTTTACCAATGTTATTTTCTTATTTGTACTTACATAATTGAATTGAATGACCCCACACTAACTCAAAACTAAAAACAAGATTATAGAATGGGCTATCATGACATTATAATGACTAAAACCACTGAACTAGACCTTCTTCATCAAATGGAGGAACAAGGTGCTCTACACCAATTATCATATGCTTTTGTGTGGAATACTTGAACTTCTCAATTGTCATGTGTATGTTTCTCTTTTCCATTGTTTTGCATGCCATCATAAGGGATCAATCCGGTTGAACGCATATCAGATCAATTCCACGTGTTTGGGTGAAAAAGAGGACCATGCCTAGAGTAAAAATACCTATCAGGATGCATTGGAGCAATTAGTTTGGTCACATGAATTACAAAAAAAAAATTGCACCACTTTGCAACTTTACATTGCTTCCATTTGACACTTTTTTCCATCAAGTGAAAACTAGACACCACAGGAAAACGACTCTGAGATAACAAAAACCGAGAGAGGTTATTTTAGAGGGGACCAACATAATCCTATAGGCTCAAATGGAGAGTTTGTAAGCATTACAGTTTATGATCAATAGCCCATCAAATTTTGCTTCCTTTTTGCACTTTGGACCCTTAAGGGATCGATCTGGTTGAACATAGCTCAAAGCGATTCTGCATGTTTGGGTGCAACATATGACCATGCCTAGTGTAAACATACCTATACAGACACATTGGAAAAGTTAGTTTGGTCACACGAGTTGTAGAATGAAAGTTGCACCACTTTGCAACTTTGCACTGCTTGCATTTGACACTTTTCCATCAAGTGAAAATACACCACCACGAGAAAACCACTCCAAAATAGCCAAAACTAAAGGAGGACCATGCCTAGTGTAAACATACCTATTCGGGTGTATTGGAACAATCCTCTTGGTCACATGAGTTTTAGAATGAAATTTGCACCTCTTTGCAACTTTGCATTTGATGCTTTTTCCATCAAGTGAAAATCTACCGCCACGAGAAAAAAACTCTGAGATAGCCAAAATCGAGAGAGGTTTTTGTAGAAGGGCCCAACAAAATATTTTAGGATTAGATGAGAATTTTCTAAGCATCATGGTATCTGAGTAACATAATTCTAAATTTGGCAGTCATTTAGGACTTTGGACTCTTGAGGGATCAATCTGGTTGAACGTACCTCAAAGTGATTCTACGTGTTTGGGTGCAAAAGAGGACCATGCCTACTGTAAATGTACCATTCCAAGCATAAATTTACCATTTACTTAGAAGAATATCAATAAAAATCATTGTTTCCTTGCATTTTTCTGTATTTTTACCAGAAATATGATGTTTCCTTGAACTATACAGTTCTGTATAGGGTGATTTTGTTTTCTCTTTTCAATCTCTTTGTGTTTCCACAGAATCAATACATATTTAGAAACTTTTTGATGCCAAAATTTGGAAAGGTAACAAACTCTATGGGAAACATAGTTCTAGGGTGGGAACTATTGTGCCAAACTGAGTGACCTCCAGATTTTAAAGAAGTTGGCTTCTTTTGTAACTGGGGTTTTGAATGGGAAAAGGAAGCAAATATAAAATAAAATGATCTAACTAGGGCGATACACCAAGATTTAGATATTAGGAGCAGTAAATCTATCTTTAGGGATAAGATTTAAGGGTCCGTTGGTGGTCTGTTGTGTTCCAGAAAGGAAAAAAAAAGATAGAAACCTAAATGATTCACTTATATGACATAAAATAAAATTCGTAGATATTTTCTACGTAGAAGAGTTTGAAACATGATCTAGACCATAAATTTGTATTGGTTTATAGAAGTATGAGAATGATACATCCAATACAACAATGGCATAGTAAAACCTATCAAATATTAAAGACAATAGAAAGTTCGAACAATGGCATAGTCTATAAGTTCTTTACAATAATCTAATAAAGAAAATAAAGGCTTGATTATTCTATTAATTCTCTTTCCAAAAAAAAAATTAGGAACTCTTGGAACATCTAGAACCCTGGAAAACCCCCTTTCTTCTTTGAATTAAGAAGCATTATTTATAATGGAAGCTTAGCTTGAAGAGAAAGCAACAAGAAATATTTTTTGATCATGAGCAATGATGCATTGGCAATGATTTTCCCCTGGTTGTTGCAACATAAATGATTTTGGCTATGAACGAGGATGTTCAAAGGCCGCATGCATCTCTCATGAATGATGGTAGTGGTCCCAACAGACTAGAGCATGTACACGTGCATTTCACTCATGGTGGAAGTTATAGGTCATGGCAGCTGGTGATAGTTGTCACCTACTCATTTTGTCTTCTCAATGAAGCCTTTGAAAAATCACATGCCACGTGGTTGAGGCCCAATGCTAATTATTCCCTTTGGGTGATGAAGAAATTGTGTTGTGATGACACGTGGAGGTCTTTTGTATACTATGTCGAATGGTAGGGTCTGACTTGAAATTTGCAGCAACTGGTTTTATGTGGAAGACGATCAGGATCCGAAAAGGAAGCGACGTGAAGAGGCTTGAGAGTTTGTGAATGGCTGACATGTGGAAACTTGTTGCAAAATTTTGAAAGGAAACACGAGAAAAAATCTATGAATAGCGCCCGACTGACAAGTGGTGGTACTGGCTTGATTTGTGTGAAAGAGGGCCCGAATTTACCTTTTCTCAAAAAGAGGATGTGGTCGATACTTACGAAAAATAAAGCTACTCGAAGGAAGCTTGGGAATTTCTATGTTCACAGCTTCTTGTGACTTACCAGGGGTGTTTCTCTTCAAAACGAGGAACCCAAAATCTTATGGTCTGCAGACAAATCCTTATCCATTGGGTGATGCTATTAGATTTTTGAGAGGGTGGTCTGCAGTGGCAGCCATTCATCTTTAGATGGGGGCGATAGGTAATGCAGATTCTCCTGCGCTCTTTGTAGCTTGATCACTTCCTTGTAAGGTAGCGCTAATGAAATATCAGCCCATGACTCAATTTGGAAAAGGAGATGGGCGATCGAATGAGTGATGTCCTCAAAATCCTCTATGGTAATGGGTTGGCTAATATTTTGTAAGGCAAGCACATCTCGTTGCCTTTCCTCGACCTTTGTTGTAATATGCTCCATTGTGTCCACCGATCCATCCTCAAGTAATAGAGAAGGTAATCCCATCTGAGTTAGACGGGAGAAACTAGACCTTATGATGTTCATGGCCTGATCCAGCCTAGTGACACATTCACTTGTATGAAGGACAATTGTGTGGTAGTGGATTACCCTATTAGCTATTTTAGTAGTGGCCCCTCAGTCTTCAATCCCTGCTTCTACCAAGATCTTGTCTGAGACCAGATATAACCCATTTAATAATCCCTTAGCCTCAAGAACTCTCTCCATGGTGGGCTGAGGAATTTTCTCGATTTCCTTATGAATCCCTATGCTAAGATTTTTTGTTTCTGCCACAAAGCGGAGTGTCGGCTATAGAGTTAGGCAGCATGCCTTCAATCTTTCCCAATATGAGATGTGTAGTTGTTGGGATATTTTTCAGAGGTCTATATGATCGATCAAGCATAAGGCTGAGTCCTTTAATAAGGTTCTCTCCTTATCCCTTTGTTCTATATCTTGTGCAAGCTTAACAATCCTTTGGTTTTCCATGGTGAGTTTCCCCTTCAACTTCTATAACTCCGTGAGCCAGTTAGTCTCGAATCGCTGTATGTTCGTCACCTGTTGTTCTAGTGAAAACCCGAGCTCTATGATTTTGTTCTCCAATTCAGTCTGGTGGTGCTAGAAATCTGTATCTTTCTACTGTATTTGCTGCTCCATTCTTATCAACTAGTCCTGATATTCATGACTCTTTTGTTGTAGCTCATTGACTATATTAAGATCAACGGATTGAAGTCCCACAAATTCTTCTCAGATTTTTTCCTCTTCCACCTCCCTTTTCTGCAATATGCATTTAAAATCTACCTCCATAGCCTTTTCCTTGGAGACCAAGACATTAAATATGTCCTTCAGGTTTTTAATATCTTCTTCCTTTTTCTTGAGTTGGCAATCAGACTTAAGAAAGTCAGTGTTCACTACCCATTGTGTCTCTTCCATGAGTTCCAATGTATCCCGTGGCTAGGCCTTGCTTAGGTCAAGCCCTATGACATACATATTGTAGTTATCCGATTGCATCTCTCCCTGTAGTTTTCTTATGGTGGGTAGCATTGTTGTGAAATGTAGCGACTGTTGAGCCTCATGAAAAAGAGTGTAATTTTGGCTCTGTTGGCTTCTTGGCATCCTTTTCTCTTATTTTTTGGGTTTTGATTCCTCATGCATGCTTGGTTTTTTCACCTTCCAACAAGAATTCGACGAGCGATCTCATGAGTCTGCCTACAAAAGGTGCACCGGGAAGAAGAGAGAAAGGAAACGAGAGGACATCAGTCTTGGGTGACTTCTTCTTTGGAATCTTGATAGTCTGGGGCGAGAAAGGGGGAATACTCCAGTAATCAAACTATGAACCAGAGGAACTCGATGAGAGTGGAGTCATGGTAGTCACCATTTTCTGTGAAGAATGGATTGGCTCAGATACTACTATAGTAGGGGATGTATCAATGAGGGTTGCAGGAGTAGAGTACATGATGCTTTGGGATATGGAATGGGCCAAGGCGAATGGAGTGAGATTTTGTGAAGGAGTTAAGGAAAATTGGGTTGAATGAGAGAATTGTGCAAACCCTCCTATGATCGTTGAAGCAAAGGCGGAAGTGTATTGGGCGACACATTTAACAAGAGGTTCTATGGACACAACAAGGGTGACCAAGTTTTGTGAATTTAAATAAGAGGGATCAAAAGATACCTACAGTGCACAAGACTGTGGTTCTTGACCTGTTATAGGCTCTTCTTCCATGTGTGGTTCCTATGAACGTTCTCTTGAAATTGCCTTGATTTCTGCCGCTTTGCTGGTGGTGAGATATCAATCACTTTGGTCTCACCTTTCTTTGGCGATGTTTCCAGGGTTCTCCTTGTTGTCCAAGTATGATTTAGTGAATACTTTGCACTTGATACATTAACCCGTATGTTAGAGGAAACCTTAGCAGGGTGATTAAATGGTTTTCCTCCTTGTTGTGCAGAGGTGTCCTATATTTTTGCATCTGGATGATCCCCTTCATCTGACTGTGACTCGACCTCTTCTAAACTGGAACTCTTTTTACCACTCTCATCGGAATTTGGATGCTCATTGTTCCACAATTTTTTGAACTTTTCATCCATCTCTAAGTTGTTATAGGAAGCCCCAATCTTTTGGATTTCCTGGTAGTATATCCAAAAGTTATTGACTTTTTCCTACTTCCAGTCATAATTGTTCATCAGATTATTGCGTAGGGTTGTTCCGATCCTTTTGGTTTTGTCAACTTGCCCAATCTAGTAATAGAACCTCAACCAGGGTGGCTGACCATCTTCAGTAGGGATGTAGACCAAGTCGACAATACACTCATCTGCATTTGAAACTAGATTCTAACACTCCTCCCAATAAGGCCACCCACAGTGCATCTCCTTGACATACTTGTTAGGTAGGTCATTGTTGGGGTTGTAGTTCCATTTGTCACAGATCCATACTAGCCTGAGATGAGCCAACTTCACCTCCAATATGTCGTGAGCCTTCCTTTTAGCTATGATCATAGTCTTGAAGCTTATCAGAGGATAGAAAAATGCCTTCTTACGTGCCCTCTCGCTGCAAAATGTGTCATGAATTATCAAAACCTGTCGGAAAACCTCCAATTCCAATACTCGGTCTATAATACATGATGGAAGTCAGAAGGGTTCTCCAGTGAAACCGCACAATCGAACAAACGCAAAGTCCTTGCCTAGAAACCAGTCGCACCTTGGAACAAAGTTCTGCATGAACTCAGTTTGGTTGGAGCTCAATCGTAAGACAACATTATCCCCTCTCAAATCTTGCAAAATTGGATATAAGAAATAGTCAAAAAATGCATAATAGTCATATGTCGTAGAGAGAAGGGAGGTCCATACATAAACTAGCCTCCAATTGTGATTTTCATCAAATATGGAGAGTTCAAAATGCTTTTGAAAGAAGTCAAGATTTTGATTCAAGAACATATGCAGAAGGAAAGACGGGAACCTAAACCTCCATTGAAGCTTACACTAAGCTATCTATCTAAGCATTTATTTCCCAAGAAACTTGGTGAAATCATATCAGAAGAGAGAATGTTGCTTTCATAATTGAAAACCCAATCCTAGCTGAAACTCCTGGACCTCCTTGTCGGAGTCCAGTCTATAAACAAATGCCATCATCAAGAATGCATCCTTCATCGATGCATCATGGAACCTTTTATGTGTGGTTTGGATCTTCATTGTTCTACTCTGATTCTCTTTGTTGTTTAAATTCATTGCGATGTCTCTACCTCTCCAATAGTTTTCTCCCTTTTTTGGAGGGAATTGTTCCATTTTTTTAACCTTGAAACTTTGTTATGGGATGCAGAGCATATTCCAAATAGCTTTCTTGCATATGTTCATAGCTTCTTCTCGACCTTCTATGGTGTTGGGCTCTGGGTTGAAATGTTTGATAGCCTCATCAACCGATTCACGATAGTGGTGCACTAGAGGAACCATATATTGAGGAAGCCCAATGTTCCAACATTTTTGAGCCAAAGAATCAAGGTCGCTATTCTTCTTCATTCTTTCATAGGTTGCCTCCCTCAGTGATTTGGGATTCCTTGCAAGAATGGGTTCATGAATTTTTCCCCATTTCTCTTAAACTCATTTCTTGGTTTTGTGAGGGCTCTTCTTTTCTCCAACTCAGGTATTTACCCAGCTCAGCTTTCTCGGTATTTCAAGCATGGCATAAGAGATTTCTTTGAAGACATAGGCACCTAGTGCTATACACATGAGGTTAAACAAGCTTTGTTCCTCTCCATCCCAAAAAATTTCCTAAGAAAATTGAGCAGTTGCCATTCTCTTGCAAACTCCTTGCCCAGAAAGAACACTGAAGCGGTATGAATAGAACATAAAACACAACACAAGGCTATGAACCTCAATACTAAGCAGCCCTTTGTTCTAGGTTTAATTCATGCTAGGGTGGTGAATTCCTTTCAATTTCCTATACTTATCTCCTTCCTCTATGAATTGCATGATACTTGGTTACTTTGATAGCTCTGCTCCTACTTCTTGTCCCTTAGTGTGTTTGGAGAAGTTTTTATGTTTTGTCCTCCCTTTTTGCATGTGGCGTTTGGATTTTATTTAATTCCTTGCATTTAAACCGGTAGGTAACGGTTTCATTTTGCATTTAATTCGGCATGTACTACCAGCTCCTTAGCTTATGTGAGATAAGCTACTTTCCTCTTTTGAAAAGACAAGGATTCATAATTGTATTGGTAATAGCACCCTGTCAGGGCGATTTTCATGGGAAATTGAGTCATCGGTGCAATTCTTGTCATTTCCTCGTCTTCTTTAGCAATTAATATCTCTTAAAGCGTGATCAAGCTAAAATCATCATGAGTACTTTGGAAAGATTTGAGTTCACCCTTGGAGATTGAAAAGGCCTATGTCATGCCACCTAGCCTTTGTCCATATGAGCCATCACTTGAGACTGCCACCATCTTTGCATTGATTGATTACAATTTATTAAGCTTGAATGCATTAATTCCTACCTACAAATGCAATAGGGGTGGGATGTCGAGCTGATTTTTGTGGTATTTTTGAGTAAAACTCGATTACCCTCATGCTTTGTGTGTAAGCTACCTCGAATATTCCTATAAATGAGTCCTCATTCAGCAGTGAGAACCTACTTAGTGGAATAGCCTTAGGCGATTAGACAGGTTTGAAATTCTCATAGAAATAACCTTAAGTGTTCTTAGCAAAGGCTGAAATAATGAATACTCCAATTCGGTTAGCGTGCAACAAGGCTCAAATGACTTTCCTAGGAGAGATCTCAAGTAGGCACCTGAAATGTATGATGAAGAATACACATTCATTGGCTATCATAGCCATCAAGTGGGTCCTACGTAGAGACTGAATTGATTATGAGGACAAATACTGAGTAAACACTGATATTATTTCACACTTCGTTACTTTGCTACTTGATGCTCAGGTTCTGAAAGCTATGATTCTTTGTTTGGCAATTCAGATTTTCCCGAAAAAGTACCTCGGGGGTCTTGGCGAGGTGGTGAGTAATGTGGTGTATAGTCTGGGACATCCCATTGTGAGTGACCTGAGGAAGCATGTTGAAGAAGATACAGTGGTGCAATGGGTGCCATTTCTGAGTGGTTTTCGGCTTCCATCACTTGTTGAGCATCATGACAAAGCCACCTCTGCATGCCATTTCCTGCTATGTTGCTCCAACGTCATGTTGTATTATGATGTGGATTGGTATACCAATTTTAGGAAACATGTGTTCCCTCAGCTGCTCCTCATCGGTGTTGATGTTGCTTCCGCCACAAGTCCTGTTGTTGTTGACAATATTCCCGTCGCTCCCAACAATATTCCAGTCGATGAAGACAATACCCATAATGCAGAGATATCAAGTTTGATATGATTTTTACTTTTGTATATATATGCCTGAAAGACAACTCGCATATATATATAAACCCATGCAAATGGTTATACCTTTTGAATAATTGGCCTTAGGGCCATTTTGACAATGTTTTATCACGACATATATATATCGGATATACTTGCTTATGTTTAAACCTCTTTGTCTTCTTTCTTTTGTTTTTGCGACATGGGTTGAATCCTTCGCATCTTAATTTTAATTCTACAATATGAGTCACATGCTTTTTCTCTATTTTTGTAATAATAGGCCTCATGAAATTCTCTCTGCTTGTCATTTAACTGTGAAAAATGTGATAAAAGAACCAGCCGACAAAACACAAAAAAATGAAAACTAATTACATTTTTTACAAATTTACATTTACATAAAACAATTGTAGCCTAATTCAACAATTTTAAGTGAATTTTGTTGAATGGAATCCCAAGTGGCTCTTGTTCCATATTCTCTAATTCAAATGCATTCTTTTGTTTGCACTAAACTATTTTGAAAGGGCCCTCCCACAGCTTGTCAAATTTTCCATGTTGTCCAAGTTTTGCGGCTCTTTCATTGTATTTTAGTACCAGGTCTCCGCAATTTAGACCTTGGTCTGAAGCCTTTTTGTCAAACCATTTCTTAACCACCTGTTGGCGATTAGTCATGGCTATTAGGGCTTTCTCCCTTTTTTCTTGCACCTCTAGTAATTCAACCAACCAAACCTCCATTGCTCCATTATCTTCAATCTCTAAAGATTTGAGTAATTGCAACGCAAGTATCTCTATAGAGATAGGCAACAATGCTTCTTTTTCATATACTAGCTCATATGGAAAAGTCTTCAAGGCTTGCTTAGGATTTATGTAGTCCACACATAATGTTGTTTAGAGATGCTTATGCCATTCCTTGTCATGACCAGACCTGATCATTTTGATGAGTTGAATTAAATTCTTATTAGTTGACTCAACTAGGCCATCTCCTTGTGGGTAATAGTTTGATGAGGTCTTTGGGAATATGTCATGCATAAGTGCGAACTGACAAACCTTAGAACCTAGGAATTCTTTGGCATTGTCTAAGATGATGGTCTTTGGTGGGGCGAACCTTGTTACTATCCCTTCAAGAAAATCCACAATTTTGGCTTCGGTTACATTTTCAAGGGTACGCCTTCGGTCCATCTTGTAAAATAATCTGTAGCTATGAGAATCCACTTATGGTCAGTGTTGGAAGCTAGGTTAATCATTCCTATTAAGTCTAGTACCCATTGGGAAAATGGTTTATTTGATACTATCGGATTAAGTGGGATGGAAAAATTATTTCTCCTCCATGCATAGTATTGGCATTCCTTGCAAGTTTTTATCATTTTGTAGGAATCATTAGAGACCATGGGCCAAAAGTACCCAGCGCCCAAGATTTTGATGGCGGTAGTTTTTTCAGAGAAGTGTCCCCCTTCGGAGCTGTTGTGGAATGTGTCAATAATTTCCCTTGATTGTTCCATAGTGACACATCGTAGTAGGACACTAGTGAAATGTCTCCTGCAAAGAACCCCTTCAATGAGTGCATACCCGCTATTTTGTAATTAGTAGAACCATCTCTTTTGCAAAGGGAGGCCTAATGGATATTTTCCAGTGTGCATAGATCTTGTCTTGTCCATTAGCAAACATCTGATGGGTTCTAACTCGTTCACTAGGATTTGTTTTGCTAACTCTGTTTCGGTTTTTGTTTCTTCATTGTTTGCAAAATATTCACATAGCCCTCTTCCTTTGATGGTATTTTTGGGCTTGGCTTCAATGTCATATTCCAAGATCTTAGCGATCTTGTTAGCTCTCTTCTCAATGATTTATCCATCCATAATATATTCGCACACACTGGAGTGTGCAACATAGATGATCACATTGTTGTAACATATCAGATGTTAGAACTTTTTGAGTCCTTTTACTATGGCAAACGATTGTCTTTCAATGAATTTGTAGTTCGCCTCATATTCCTTCAAGGTTTGGGAGTGAAATGCTATTGGGTGTTCTCCTTTTCCTCTACTATCCTTTTGGGTTAGGATAGTAGCGATGCTTATCTCACTACCGAAAACATACATCATGAAATCTTTGGATAAATTTGGGTTTATCAGTATAGGGGCTAAGGAAATGGAATCATTTACCTTTTCTAAGGCTTCCTTTGCTTCCTTTGTCCACTTGAATACTTGGTAATTTTTTACCATCAGATTGATTGGCCAAATTATTCCTACAAATTTATAGGTGAATTTTCTTACGAATATTACTTTTCCCCGAAATTACTCAACTCCCTTTTTGTTAACTGGAAGGGGAATTTCACTAATTTCCTGTACCCTTTCAACATCAATAGAAATCCCATCCATGAACACCACGTGCCCTAGTAGCTTGCCTTGTGGTACGTCGAAAACACATTTTTTGGGGTTCAAGGATACCCCGAACTCTTGGCATCTTTTGAAAACCATTTCCAGATGATCAAAATGGTCATCTTTTGTCTTGGAAAATACAGTTAGGTCGTCTGAATAGATGAAAGTGACCTTATTGATTAGTTCACTAAAGGTGATGTCCATCGCTTGTTGAAAGGTATCTCTCGCATTTGATAGGTTGAAGCGCAGTTTGGAATATGTGAATGTTTCACATTTGGTGGTGAACATAGTTTTATATTGATGTTCTTCTTTGACTCGGACCTAATTATAGCCATAGAAGACATCTAGTAGAGAAAAAATTTCTGAACCTGCTATAGTTTGCAGAATGGATTCCATGGAAGGCAATGGGTAATGATCTTTTAGTGATTCTCTATTCAGGTTACGGAATTCAACACAAAGATGAATTTATCTATTCTTTTTTCGGACTGGCACAAGGTTAGACACCCAAGTTTTGTGTTTGATTGGAAATACTATCCTTGACTAGATCAACTTTCCTAGTTCTTGTGCCACCAAGGCTTCAATCTTCAGATTGATAGGATTTTGTTTCTATTGGATAGGTTTAGCACCGTCACTGAGTTCAATGGTATGTTGGATGATACTAGGATCATACCCTTTGAGGTTGTCATAAGACCAAGATATTACTCCTTTATATGTTCTCGAGAGGTGGATTAGCCTATCTTTGTCGCGTTGCGAGACTTCTTTCTCGACTTTTAGTTTTCTTCCACTTTTGACCTCAAGGTTGGCATAGTCTGCTTGGTTTTCCACAAATTTCCTCCTATAATTTCTTGCATCATCACAATTTAAAATATTTTTGAGTGTGACCAACCCTTTTAGAAGTTTTTTTGACCTTAACTGAATGATTTGTCATTCGTATGCCTCTTCTATCTTTGGCTGGAGCTGATCGGAAAACTCACTTGACTATTGAATGAATGAGGCAATTTTTTAGTCACTTTTGAAAACTTTCTAGCTTTGATCGTTTTCTAGAATGGATGGTCAAACGATTACTCATATTCAATGTACATTTTCTATCAAGTAAGAAATAGGATCAAATTGAGATCCTATCATTTTCATGCAATCTGAGATTGAATTATGCTCCCTTGATACCGTGTGGATGTTGAAGGCTTCAAAATTTTTAATGAGGTCCCACACTGTGTGTCTATAAGATCGCATGTGAACATTTCTCGTAGTAGAAGCATTTCTAACTTGATTGATTATGAGTTCAGAATCTCTTAACACTTTTACTTTCTTGATACCCATGCGCTTCGCGAGGCTTATTCCTTGCACAAGACCATCATATTTAGCCTCATTGTTTGAACAGGAAAAATTAAAGTGGGAAGATCTGAGAGTCTTCTCATCGTTTGGGGATGTTAGGCATATCCTAGCACCAGTGCCAAGTTTGCATTTTGCACCATCAAAGTGTAGTGTCTATATCTTTGAGGTTCGACTAACTGTGGAATCTCTTTCTACCTTTGTAAACTCTTGATCCTCATCATAGATGACATAGGTGCCCAATCTAGTAGCATGATATTTTTTGAAAGGGTTGGTATCTATATTTTTCTAAGAAAAACTTCCTCAGAAGTGCCTTCTCCTTTGGCAGCTTCTCCTCTATCTTTGGTTGGCTATCGGTAGCTTCTTCTTTCTTCAGAGGGGTTTCAATAGCCTCGTAGTTGATCATTGCTTCATCGGCAACATGCTCTGAATGCAAGGATTCTGATACAATCTTCACCTTAGATCCATGTTTGGTCTATAGAATAAGGTGAGACCAATCTAGAGAAAGGTATCCACCTATTTTTTCTATAAATTCTCATGATAGGCAGAGGTTAAACATGGGGGGAACATCAATGATCATGGTATCTTATGGTACTATGATGCTAGGATAGGAAAACAAGGTTAAAGGGAGGTCTTTAGTGAGGCCAACCATTTTGACCTTATTTCCATCCAGCTGCATAACTCCCTTTTTAAGGGTTTTTAGCTAATTCCTAAGGACTCAACTATCTACTTGGGCATGACTGTGGTACTAGCACTAGAGTTAATCGTGGAGTTGTGTAATAATTTCTTCCCAACAATGAGAGTTAGGAAAAATGGTCTAGGTTTTGGCTTCTCCTCTTTTCCCTTTATTAGAACTTATTTTGCAATGTTCGCAAGGACTTTGGTTGAAGTTGATGCATCGATGGATTTTTCAGAAGTTGTTCGGTTAGTTGTTCAATCATATCTTTCTACAGGGCTTCCTATAGCAATGATTTATGCTCTTAGAAAACCAATATATCCCAAAGGGATACATTAGGGGAATATTTCTTCAATTGTTCCACAACATTGATGGGTGATGGATTTGGAGGCTTTTGTTCTTTCACCTTGGTGGTAGTAACTTATTTTCATACCTGAGGCTCTTGAGCAACTAGAGAAGGGCTAGGAAGTTGGTTCAGAATACTTCTAGGTTGTGGAGTGACCGGCTCACCTGTAAATCTCCTCTTTGATCGGGTGTTGTAATCAAACTGCACTTTTAGGGTCACTGTCATGGATGCTTCATAAGTGAGTATTGCTTCATCCCCTTCCATCCATGAAAGGAAAGCATGATCATGAAAAATGTCACCTTCTTGATCTAGAGACATTCCTTGTATTTGTGAGGTGAGAATCATATCTTCTAATGCAGAAGAAGTGTATGCATGCCCTCCCAAGCTCATCATTGCACCTTGCCTATGTTGTTCGGAAATTTTTTGCTATAAATTGCCACATGGGAAATTTTGAGGAATATGGGCATTGCCACAGTGATAGCACCAAGTGTTGAAATCTTCAGCAATGTTGTTTTTCCCGACAGTTAGTTCTTTGCTTGTAATTGTCTAAGTAGTTCCCAATGCAGCTCGTACAGGTACTATCTAGTTATTTGTTTGAGTTGGCAGAGTTGAGCCCGCACCCCCTTGATATTGGTTTTATTGGTAGGAGCATCTATTACCCTGATAACTTTGATAGGCTGGTCTCAGAGGAGTAGCCTAATTGTGTTTGATAGTGGTTACTTCATTTGTCAAATTTTGCAACATCTCCCATATGTCACTCATTTCATCTTTCAAAGCGCCAAATATAGAAGTAACATTTGGTTGTGTGCTTGGATATGTGTATATAGATGGTGATAGCAGTGTGGTTGAGCTAGTAGATGGGATCTCTTGATTAAAATCTAAGATTTCGAGGAAGATCAGCATAATAGGTCGAGGAGGCAACTTCCCAAAGTTGATCAGATTATTCTCTTCTTTCACTACTATGTTGTACACATCTGGTAATGTGGCTTCACTGAGTGAATGGATCATCATGGAAATGTTGGCATTGATGGACTTTAGGTAGAACATGAATGCTAACTGAGTCATCGGTCAGATGGCATTCTAGATTCTCTACCAGGTTGTATTAAATTAGGTGTTGAAATCTGTCATGGCTTCGTATGAGGCCCGCTTTATTGTAGATAGCTGGTGATATAGCGAACATCTATCTCCATCATTGGAAAATATCTCATAAAAAGGGTATCCGAGCTCATCCCAAGTTCCGATGGTATTCGTGGGTAGAGTGTGGTACCAATCTAGCGCTCTTCCTCTCAAAGAAGTTGCAAGCAATCTCAGTGCTATGTTTTGATTTGTTACTCCATGCACCAAACACACATCTGTAATGTCTTCTAGATGTTTGGATGGTGTTCTCAAGCCATCTCCGATAAATTTTGGAATAGCTTTAAGAGTAGAGACCAAGATAGGGGCCCATACGATAGGTGCTACTAGGGCAACAAGAGGTCTTCCGACGTCCCAAGCCACATAATTTCGGTTTTCGATCAACACTATGGCTCACACACCCTTTTGATTTGGTTATGTTTTGGTTCCCACTGGGCATGCTAAAAAAAAAAACTATTGATGCCAAAATTTGGCAAGGTAACAACCTCTATGGGAAACTCAGTTTTAGGGGGGGACTTATTACACCAAACTGAGTGATTTATGGATTTTAAAGAAGTTGGCTTCTTTTGTAGCTGGTGTTTTAAATGGGAAAATGAAGCAAATATAAAATAAAATTATCTAACTAGGGCGATACACTAAGATTTAT
Organism: Sequoiadendron giganteum; assembly: GCA_007115665.2. Lineage (NCBI taxonomy): Eukaryota > Viridiplantae > Streptophyta > Pinopsida > Cupressales > Cupressaceae > Sequoiadendron > Sequoiadendron giganteum. The sequence continues at coordinate 741,980,942 of CM021101.1, read as the reverse complement.
ATATTAGGCATGGTAAATCTATCTTTAGGGATAAGATTTAAGGGCCCGTTGGTGGTCTGCTGTGTTCTAGAAAGGAAAAACAAAGATAGAAACCTGAATGATTCACTTATATGACATAAAATAAACTTTGTACACATTTTCTAGGTAGAAGAGTTCGAAACATGACCTAGACCAACAATTTGTATTGATTTATAGAAGTCTTAGAATGATACATAGAGTACAATAATGAAATAGTAAAACCTATCAAATATCAAAGAAAACAAAAAGGCTGAACAATGGTACAGTCTATAAGTTCTTTACAATAATCTAATAATGAAAATAAAGGCCTGGTTCTTCTATTAATTCTCTTGCTGAAAAAAAAAATAGGAACTCTTGGAAATTTTGAAACGTTGGAAAACCACATTTCTTCTTCAAATTAAGAAGCGATATTTATAATGGAAACTAAGCTTGAAGAGCAAGCAACAGGAAATATTCTCTGATCATGAGCAACGATGTCTAGGCAATGATTTTTTACTAGTCGTTGCAATAGAAAAGATTTGGGCCACGAACGAGGATGTTCAAAGGCCGAATACATCCCCCACGAATGATGGTAGTGGTCCCAATAGACTAGAGCATGGACACATGCATTTCACTCATGGCGGAAGTTACAGTTCATGGCAGTTGGTGATAGTTGTCGCGTGCTCATTTTGTATTCTCAATGAAGACTTCAAAAATTACGTGGCATACGATCGGGGATGGATGCTAATCGTTCCCTTTGGGTGATGAATACATTTCACTATGATGACATGTGGAGGTCTTTCATAGATTGCACCGAATGGTGGGGTCCGACTTGAAATGTGCATGAATTGGTTCTATGTGGTAGATGGTCAAGATCCAGAAATAAAGCAACGCGAAGAGGCTTGTGAGTTTGCGAATGACTGACACATGGAAACCCATCACAAAATTTTGAAATACAACATGAGAAAAACTCTATGAATAGCACCCGACTGACAAGTGGTGGTAATAGCTTGATTTGTGCGAAAGAGGGTGTGACTTTACCTTTTCTCAAAAATAGGATGTGGTTGATACTTAGGAAAAATAAACTTACCCAAAGGGATCTTGGGAATTTCTATGTTCACAAAACCCATTTTGATGATAGGGTGCTTATTTAGTGAAAGGGAATATTTTTTATGAGGTTGGTGTTGTTGCACCTATAGATTTAGATGGAAAAGGGCATGAAAAATGAGGTTTCACCCTAGGGTTTGATGAAATATTGCATGTAGAGGTTGGGTGATTTGAAGAAGGTCTGATGTGGTGGCATGTTTTGGTAAGGTGTTGAACCATTCCTTTCAATAAACCCTCCTCATACTAGCATAAAATAAGGGTTTTGTGGTTTGGCATGGTGGAGTGAGTTTCTCCTAAGAAAAATTACCGATCTGATGGTTTGGATACATGATAATCTATGCCCCAACAATTTCATGGGGTTGATGAATGTTTAAAGGTATGTTCCTTTCTAAATTAGGCCTAGTTAGCCTAATGAGGATAGCGAAGATCATTTTTGACGCACATGTTCCAAGACAACCACTATTGATTTTGAGGTATGTGTTGCAACTCAATAATAGATATCTAGATAAGTCATTTTTTTGTGAAGTTATTTGAGAATTTTTCCTCAAAACACCACTAGGAGCCACACTTTTCACTTGTAAATTCATCATAAAACCATGTAGCAACAACTCCACCTTTGTTTCTTGAATTCCCCTACACAAATAAAAAACACACACCTAAAACATCTTAAAGCTAACTTACTCCACTGATCTAAACTATCAAATTTGGTGGAGTAGTTATTATTGTTAGAGTAATTAAACATTTACTTTATTAATTAAACAATATCTGTTTAATTACGTAAAGTTCCCTTTTATCTCTTTTTCACTTAAGCTAACATTAGGTACATAATAATTAATTACTCTATTAATTATTATTGTGCAAGCCTACTGTTTTCCTTTTTAGGGTTTTCATCTATATGTAGTTGAAAACTATCTTTTGTATCATTATTTATTTTACATTTTCAGGTGAATACATTGCTTCACATTCCTGAGCATTTCTTTTGTTGCTTCTCTTTGTTTCTCCTTGTAACAGGTTATTTGCTTGCAAAGATCTTTTGGGCTTTTGTTGTGTTGTATCTTTTCAACTCCAACATGGTATCAGAGCTTCAGATTTGCAGCTGCTTGTTCTTGTTTTGAGATTTTGCATTGGAAGCAAATCTAGGGTTCTAAAGTTTTTTTTTGGGTGGATTCAACATACTCCATTTTTTGGGTTCACTTTAGGCTCAAATGGATAGTGCCATTGGATTCGTAGCGCCCAAAAACCCCTAAAACGACAGTCAAATCGTTGATTTTGGTTACAGTCAATTTGGAAGGCAAATTTTTTTTTTTGCCCTAGGGTCGTACGGAGCAAAAATCGCAAAAAAAGAAATTCAAAAAATTATTAAAAAAATCCAAAAAAACATAGGTTTTTTTTAAATTTTTCCGCGGTCGGTGTATTTTTCGATCACCACCCACCCACCGCCAAGTGGCCACCAGCACCGCCGCTCCAACGCCACCCGCGCTCCACTCGGCCACCGAGCTCCCATCGCAGTCGCTGCGCCGACCCCACCTGGCTCTCCCAAGCTCCACTGTGTCCGCTCCCCAGCTGACTCCGCCATGTCCGCCCCCTGGCCGACTCTGCCATGTCTGCTCTCCGGTCGACTCCGCCGTGTCCGCTCCCCAGCCGCCTTGTCCAGTCCGCAGTCGTCGAGCTCGTCGCCGCTGGGCTCGCCACCTGCGAGCTCGCCGACTTGCTCCTGCCAGGCTCACCGAACTCGCTGACCCGAGTAGGTTCTTCAGCCCCCACGAGCTTCACACAAACCTCCACCCGGTCATATGGTGACCATGGGCTCCACCCGCCTCAGCCCCCTGGTTCACCCACGCGACCAGGGGCTCTTTTTTTAAAGCTCCTGGGTGCCAAAGGAGTCAAATAGGGCATTTGTTTTGCTCTCACGAAAACGGGCATAACTTGGGCATCCTAGCTCTGTTTTTCGAACAGGAAGAAGCATTGGAAAGCTGATTTCGGCACTAATCTGATGGTGTAGGTAATTTTACAAAAAATTTACCAATCTGGTTTATTTTACCAGTCAAAGTGAGGTCTACTTTCTTCACTTCCGGGGTCATAGAAGATGCAAACGGACTTCGCTTTTCAAACTTGAATAGGCGTTGAAAAGCTCTCAACATTCTCTATTCAATAATGTGATTTATTTTCTCATAATTTTCACCAGGTACATGAGAATTTTTTTTGAAGTATTTTTTGCTTATGCATTGCTTCCTTCTTCTTAGTTTGTACTAGGGTTTGGGTTTATCTTTTGTGGGGGGTGTTTTTCTCTTGCTTTTTGTCATTTACATCAGAAAACCAGAACACCAAAACTCTCAAAAATACAAACCCTTCTGCATCTTCTATCTATTCTAAAAGATCACATAATAATAAAAAAACACAAGCAGGTACAGGTGCAGGGTTTCATGGCAGACTCTTCAGTTGAGCTACTCACATCAGATAACTATCACACTTGGAAGTCTCGTATGATGAGGCTACTCAGGTCACGAGGGTTATGGTCTTGTTTAGATGAGGTTCAGCCTTAGTCGCAACGTCCTTTTGAGATTATGTAGCACAGAAACAAGATGGATGAGGCTATAGGTTTGTTATGCATGCATGTTTCAAACAGTCTTTTGTTTCACCTTGATGCTTTGCTCACTCCTCGAGCCATGTGGCTGAAGTTTGAGACACTTTTTGGGGCTGTTAATGAGTTTCGCGTATTACAGATTGAGGTAGAGCTGACTTCATTGTTACCTGATTCATTTCCCACTATTGAGGATTTTTTGAACAAGTTCAAAACTATCCGTACTATTTTACAGGGTTGTGGGAAGAACAAGACAGACACAGAGTGCATTTACTTGATTCTTTCGAAGCTTCATGGTCCATTTCAGATATTTGCTTCCTCCTTCTACTCCACCATGGATGGTTTGGGTGCCAGTTTTACCATGCCTTCCTTTGATTTATTTTGTGAGCGATTGTCTCGGGAACAGTCTCACCTTTCTTAGATGGATATGCTCTTAGGTTCAAAGAGCAAACCATTGGTTGCTCAGTCACTGAAGGGGAAACAGAAGCAGAAACTGAGGCCCAAGAAAGATTTTGCAGGTAGTGAGCATTCCTCCAAACCACCTCCTAAGTCTGATTCTAAACCACCATTTAATCCAAAACATGGGAAATCTTTGAAATCTGGTGAGTCTTCCTCCAAGACTAAGGAGAAATCAGGAGACACTTGCAGTTTCTGTGGCAAGCAAGGTCATCCAATTTCCAGGTGTTGGAAATGATTAAAGGCTTTAGAGGAGGCCATGCAGCAGCAACATATCTCCTCCCCTCAGTCTTCTTCTTCTTCCACCACAGGGAAGGGTCATGCTCTCACTGCATGAGCATCGACCAATGGGTCCACTTGGATTTTAGACTCTGGTGCTTCTCACCATATGACTCACACTCAGGAGTTGGTCACTTCTCTTGCCTCTTGTGGTACTTCACAGATTGTAGTGGGTGACTCTTCACAGCTTTCTGTCTTGGGTTCAGGTTCTGTCTCTTTGGATGGGGGCACTCTACATGATGTTTTGGTTGTTCATGACATTTTGACAAACCTCTTTTCCATTTATCAGATTTGCCACACTAGCTCTGGTAAGACATTTGAGTTCTCACCACATGATGTGGTTATTCAGGACCTCCATGATTCTGATTTGGTTTTGGCTACTGGTAGTATTGATATTGCATCTCATCTTTACATATTTGATGGATTTGCGCCTTTTGAGGGTGCAGGTTCATTTTTTATAGCACATGCAGATTTGGTGAGTCAGCTTTGGCATGAGCATTTGGGCCATGTCAATTACAGATATCTTCAGCAGATGAGTACACAGTCACTTGTTCTTGGTCTTCCACGGATTTCCTGCACTAACGGTGTTTGTCATGGTTGTGTGCTTGGCAAGCATCACAGGGATCCCTTTCTGAAGGGAAGTACCACTCGTACTTTGGCACCCTTGGAGTTGATTCATAGTGACCTCATGTCATTTCCCACTCCTTCTTTTTTAGGGGCCAAGTATGTACTCACATTCATTGATGACTTCTCCAGATGCACATGGTTGTACTTTCTTAAGTACAAGTCTGATGTCTTTGATTCCTTTCATGTCTTCAAGACATTTGTAAAGAAGTAGTCTGGTCTTTCTATCCGGCAGATACATACAGATAATGGGGGGGAGTATGTGAATCAAGCTTTCAGAGATTTTTGCACTGAGCATGGTTTGCAGCATCAGTTTTATGTTCCCTACACCCCTCAGCAGAATGGTATCACTGAGCGAAAGAACAAAACTTTACGGGAGATGGCTAATTGTATGATTCAGTCCAAGTCCATGGATTCGTCTTTTTGGGCTGAGGCAGTCAATTGTGCCAACTATATTTAGAATCGGATGCCTCACAAGGTGATTCGACATATGACTCCTGAGGAGGCTTGGTCTCATGACAAGCCTGATATTTCATCATTTCGAGTATTTGGTAGTGAGGCATGGGCTTTTATTCCTGATGCTCAAAGGAGAGCTATGGAGCGGAAGAGTCGACCCCTCATTTTTGTCGGCTACTGTGAGGATGTTAAGGTGTACAGGTTGTTTGATCCTAATTCCAGAGAGGTCCTATTTTGATGGGATATTCAGTTTGATGAGCGCCTTCCTCCAGTTGATACCCTATCCCTAGTGTCCACTTCACCACCTACTCCACCCACTACAGCCCTTTAGGATTATTTTGAGGATTCTAATGAGGATATTGATGATCCCCCATCTCCACCTCCACTTGCTCCACCTCAGAGGCCCAAATGGGCTCGCTTTACTATTGAGGCAGCAGGATCTATGGTCGGTGATTCTTCAGACACTCGTCGCACTCATTCTCATACTACGAGTTCTAGTCTTTTGACTCATGCTCTTTCAGAGGATCCTCAGAGATTTTCAAAGGCGACATATCACCCTGAGTGGGATTGTGCTATGGAGGAGGAGTATTCTTCTTTGATGAGGAATAATACATGGGATCTCTATCCTCTTCCTAAGGGCAGAAAGATGGTTCGGTGTCGATGGTTGTATCGCACCAAGTATGTTGTTGATGGTTCTATTGATAAGTACAAAGCACGTCTTGTTGTGAAGGGTTTCTCATAGGCTGAGGGTATTGATTACTCCGAGACATTTTCCCCTGTCGCCAAGATGAATTCTATTCGCTTTGTATTATCACTTGCAACTTCTAGAGGATGGCTCATTTTTCAGATGGATATAAAGTGTGCCTTCTTACATGGTGACCTACAAGAGGAGATCTATATGGAGCAGCCTCAGGGATTTGTTCATGATGCTTCCTTGGTTTGCAGACTTCAACATTCATTATATGGTCTCAAACAAGCCTCTCAGGCTTGGTATGAGAAGATGGACTCTTTTTTGCTCTCCACTGGTTTCACTCACTGTCATTCTGATCACACAGTCTATATTCAGCATCTTGATGGTGAGATCCTGATTCTTGTGCTATATTTTGATGATCTTCTCATCACAGGTAGCTCATCCTCTATGATTCAGCATTCTCAGCTAGCCTTGATGGAGCAGTTTCAGATGATAGATCTTGGCCTTCTGCATTATTTCCTTGGTCTTCAGGTGATTCAGTCTTCAGAGGGGATCTCCATTTACCAGCAAAAGTATTCTTTTGATATGCTTCAGCGCTTTGGAATGCTTGATTGCAAGCCTTCCCCCACACCTTTTCAGTCAGGGGTTGTTTTGACTACTACTTGCCCCACTCCTTCAGTAGATGCTACACTTTATAGGCAATTGGTTGGCAGTTTGTTGTACCTGACTCACACTCGTCCCGATCTTTCCTTTGTGGTTGGTCTTGTCTCTCGATTCTCACATGATCCTCATGAGAGTCATTGGCAAGCTACCAAGCGTATTTTGAGGTACATTCAGGGCACCACTTCATATGGCATTCACTACACATTAGGGGATCCTCACATTGTTGGCTACACTGACTCAGATTGGGCTGGTGATGTCAATGATCGGAAGTCTACTTCTGGCTTTGTTTTTTGTCTTGGCTCTGGTCCTATCACATGGTCGTCCAAGAAGCAGACTACTCATGCATTATCATCTACAGAGGTTGAGTACCGAGCTGTTGTGCTCACTAGTCAGGAGATTTTATGGCTTCGTCAATTGATGGCTGAGTTTGGTTTTCCTCCTAATAGTCCCACTATTCTTTGGTGTGACAATCAGAGTGCTATACACATTTCGCGCAACGCGGTGGAGCATCAGCGGATGAAGCACATTCAGCTTCATATGCATTTCATTAGATAGTTGATTCAAGATGGTTCTCTCATCTTGGAGTATGTTCCCACTGCCAAGCAGGTTGCAGACATCTTCACGAAACCTTTTGCATCTCCGTGCTATCTTCAGTTGCGCTCTATGCTTGGGGTGAAGGAAGTTGTCCTTGGGGGGTCTTTATGAGGCCTTCCTTCCTTCATGTTTCTTTTAGCTTGTTGTTCTATCTCTTTTTGGAGAGGAGTTTTTCCCACTGGGTTTTCTCCTTTTCTCCATTTCATAGAGATTTCATTGTACTTGGGTACCTGATCTGGCCTTGTTGTTCGGGACCCATTGCTTTTGCTTTCAGTAGCTTCTTCTAGGTTTTAGCTTCTCCCTATGTCTATCTTAAGGGGGGGTGTTAGAGTAATTGGACATTTACTTTATTAATTAAACAATATTTGTTTAATTACGTAAAGTTCCCTTTTACTCTTTTTCACTTAAGCTAACATTAGGTACATAATAATTAATTACTTTATTAATTATTATTGTGCAAGCCTAGGGTTTTCCTTTTTAGGGTTTTCATCTATATGTAGTTGAAAACTATCTTTTGTATCATTATTCATTTTACATTTTCAGGTGAATACATTGCTTCACATTCTTGACCATTTCTTTTGTTGCTTCTCTTTGTTTCTCCTTGTAACAGGTTATTTGCTTGCAAAGATCTTTTGGGCTTCTGTGGTGTTGTATCTTCTCAACTCCAACAATTATTGGTTATCTAGACTCTCAAAACCCCAAGCTTGAGGGTTTACAGACCGAGTTGAGAAAAATTAGTTCAAACTAATGATAAACTCAATGGATACTCATTGATTATCATGGTGAAGAAAGCTTGCAATATGAACTTAAATAAGTGAATGAAAATCTGAAATATGTAGATTAACCTTTATCCTTAGTGTGAAGAAATAATGAGAGAGAGAGATAGAATAATCATAACACATGCAACAACAGATTTATGTGGAGAAACCCCAAAGGGAAAAAATCCACCACCGAAAGAGAGACAAGTATATTACTAATAATCTAGAATATTACATGTAGCAATAGACTTATCTTATCAATCACTATAAAGTTCAGCAACACCCTGTTATCCTGCAATCCCGCAAAACTGAATTGAATAACTCTAGCTCAAGGCCCCAATTTAAAGAGATTTGTAAGAAAACCACCATGGTTTCACCAAAAAATAGGCAGAAATGCCACCTAGAAAAACCCATGCCTCCCTCCTTGAAATGGCGAAAAAATACCAAAAATAGCCTCTTACAGATGCTCTTACAACTAGCATAAGGAATCTCTCATGCATGAGCCCCTGGGGTCTAAAAAAAGCATATTCTATCATAGGGAATCTATCATACTGTCATAGCATCTTATGAAAACTGTCATACATGTCATAGATGCTCTTACAACACCCTATTTTTAACCAACAACCTCATTCTAGAAGATTTGAAAGTCGGACGTTAGCTATTTTTTCCTTTTGCAAAAGGACAAACGGTAATGGTAACACTGCATTTACATTGTCCCTTTCACGATCGATTTTCAAATGGTTTCACCTCTTATGGATAAATGTAAAAAACACTTTAGGAGAATAATTAATTAAAGGATTTACAAGGTTGATGGCACCTAAATCCTAACATTCTCCCACTTGACATCATACATTGTAAATTACACCCATAGAGATGGGTATGTGCAGGATCATCATGGAAAAAACAAGCCCTTAAGTGGCAATAAAAAGTCAAAAAATCAGAGTTAGACAAATTGACGTAAAAATTTGAATAATTTATCTATATTATTTCAAAAAAATGTAAAAAATGAATCTGTAGAAAATTGAATTTAGTTTCTAAACTACTAGACTTTTTCTTTTTTTTTAAAAGTCTATTTGGTAAAAATTTGAAATTTCAATGCACTAGTACTTAAATTTCAAGGTAAAAATAAGAAGTAGGTGTCTGTCTGACCACCCTAACCACAATAAAATGATAATCTATTTTGATAAGCTTTTAGATATAAGTAGAGGACTCATGTCCCGATGTGATGCATATTTTTTAATAATTTGTTTCCAAGTAAATAATTAATTATGGATTTTCTATTAAAAAATTTTTAAAAATATAAATGCTCATCTATCTAACCACCTTAACTTGGTTAAAACTTCATGAAATTCAATTTTTTTTTTTTTAATCCTATATTATGCAAAGCATAAAATGTGACACATGTTTCTAATTCAAAAAATGTGATACTGTTTGAAAGTTATAGATGTTTTTCAATCAGCCTATCAATCAATACTTTATTCGTAATTCTAACAAAAAATAAATAATAATAATTTATTAAATTCAAAGTAAAGCATAATGTATACTGGTCGAAAGCTGAGAATCTCCTCTAAAAACCCTTTTCATTTCATCAATTTTGGGTTAAAAAAAGTTGTCAGCCACATGGACCATCATATCACTTACATATCGTCACTTTCTAGCCCATCATGATCCTGCACATACCCAAATACAATTACATAGAAACAAGCACAATGATCAAGGCCCATGGCCAACCTGCACCAAGAGAACTTATCTATCATGACTGGTTTCGTAAGAGAATCTGCAACATTATCCAAAGTGTCAAATTTTTCAATCAAGACCTATCCATTCTCAACCATTTCTCACACAAAGTGATACTAAACATCAACATGCTTAGTATGAGCATGATACATAGGATTTTTAGCCAAATATATGGCACTTTGACTATCACATCCGATCCTCACTATCCTGCAAGCAAAACCAATACCATTACCAAGTCTCTATAACCAAAATGCCTCCTTAGAAGCACGTGTAGTAGCGATATACTCTACTTCAGTGGTAGATAAAGCTATTGTAGTTTGTCTTTTACTCATCCAATTGACTACACCTCCAAACAAAGTAAACACATAGCCACTAGTGGACCTTCGACTATCAAAGTCACCTTCCCAATCTACATCAACAAAACCTTGTATGTCCAGTAACTTATCAACATTATCAACCATGAAAACTGAAACAATAATCAGAAGTGCCTTGCAAATATTTGAATACCCTTTTAACAAAAGTCCAATGTTCTTTACCAGGGTTAGACATAAACCTGCTTAAAACTCCCATTTCTTGGGCTATATCTTGTCTAGTAAAAACCATTGCATACATTAAACTATTGAAAACACTAGCATAAATAAATTTAGTCATTTCATCAATATCATCATCTAATTCAAGACACATGTCTAAACTTAACTTAGTACCAACAAGAAATGGAATATTTACTAGTTTGCAGTCTTGCATATTAAACCTCTGCAAAATGGTGTTAACATACTTAGTCTGACTTAACCAAAGCTTTATGTGATCCTTATCCCTAATGATTTCCATCCCAATAATATATTTCACAGCCCCTAATTATTTCATATCAAATGCACCAGAAAGCTGAGTTTTAAGTTCCCTAATCATTGCCTTATTATTACCAATGAACAACATATCATGCACATATAAGACAATAATCAGTATTTGATCATCAATAACTTTAAAATAAACATAGTGGTCCTCTTCACTTCTAAAAAAACCCAACTTTAATGCAAAGCCATCAAACTTCTGGTACCACATGGGTATGTGTAGGATCATGATGGGCCAAAAAGTGGCGATATGTAAGTGATATGGTGGCCCATGTGGCTGACGACATTTTTTTTACCCAAAATTGATGAAACGAAAAGAGTTTTTAAAAGATATTTTCATCTTCCCACCAATATCAATTATGATTTACTTTGAATTTAATAGAGTATTATTATTCATTTTCTATTTGAATTATGACTAAATTCTTGATTGATAGGCTGATTTAAAAACATCTATAACTTTCAAACAGTATCACATTTTTTCAATCTAAACCATGTGTCATATTCTATGCTTTGCATGCTATAGTATTTTAAAAAAAGAATTGAATTTCATGAAGTTTTAACCAAGTTAAGGTGGTCAAACATACGAGTTTTTATATTTTTTAAAACTTGTAATAAAAAATTAATAATTAATTATTTACTTGGAAATTTTTATTTTTATTTTATTGTGGTTAGGGTGGTCAGACCGACACGTACTTATTTTTTCCCTGAAATTTAAGTACTACTGCATTGAAATTTCAAATTTTCACCAAACAGATTATTATTATTTTAAAATAGACCTAGTATTTTTAAAACTGCATTAAATTTTCTATAGATTCTATTCTTACATATTTTTAAAATAATATAGATAACTTATTCATTTTTTTACATCAAGTTGCCTAACTCTGATTTTTTGAATTTTTATTGCCACTTAAGGGCTTATTTTTTCCATGATGATCTTGCACATAACCACATCCTAGACGACTGTTTTAAACCATATAGAGATCGTTTTAACCTACAAACCAAGTGTTCTTTTCCTTTCACAACAAAACCATCAGGTTGTTGCACGTAAATTTCTTCCTCAAGATCCCCATGCAAGAAAGCAATTTTAACATCCATTTGTTCTATTTCTAAATCATAAGCAACAACAATGGATAAAATGAATCTAATAGAGGTTAACTTACCAATAGGAGAGGATTTTTCACCAAAATCAACTCCCTCTCTCTGGGAGTAGCCCTTGGCCACTAATTTGGCCTTGTACCATTCCAACTTACCATTTGCAGCAAAATTATTTTTATATACCCACTCGCAACCAATGGCCTTTCTTCCATTGGGAAAACTAACAAGATCCCGGGTGTCATAGTTTTCCAAAGACATCATCTCATCCTGCATGACTTGTATCCAAGACTCACATTCTTTTGAAGATAGTCTCCCTGAATGATCTAGGTTCATCATCAGTACACAACAAATTAAATTTACAACGAAAATCAGGTGGGCTATACCTGTCAACTAGATTTTTTTATCTTGTGGACCTTCTCAAAGGTGGAGTAAGAGGTTCCTCCTCATATTCATCCCCATTGTTCTCAAATTCTTCTGTTACAACAGATTCTTCAGAACTGTCTTCTCCTTCTCCATCTTCTTGTACATCTCTCTGTTCTTCCACATGTGCATCTTCTTTCTTAGTTTCAAAACGAACTTTCTTTCACTTTTCCTTTGGTTGCTAATCTTCAAACTTAGCTCTAAATTCCCCAACAAATACATATCTAGAAAGTATCATCTTTCGTGTTAGTGGATTCCAAAGTTTATAACCTTTAACATTTTCACCATAACCTACAAAGACGCATTTCAGAGATTTGGGATCCAATTTAGACTACTTCTCTTTAGGCACATGACAAAAGCCTCACAACCAAAGACCCTTAAATGTGAAACTGGAGGATTTTTTACCCAGCCATATTTCATAAGGTGTTTTATCAACAAGATCTTTACAAGGAGATCTATTAATTAAATAACAAGCAGTACCAATAGTTTCTACCCAAAAGCATTTATCTAACATAGCACTACTTAGCATTCTCCTAGCTCTTTCCATTAATGTGTGGTTCATTCTTTCTACTACCCCATTTTTTTGTGGTGTGTAAGGTGTATTCTTTTTCCTAACAATCCCTGCATAATTGGAAAACTCATCAAATTCCTTGGAACAATATTCAACTCCATTGTCATATCTCAATACTTTTATCTTATAACCTGTTTGATTTTCAACCAATGCCTCAAATTCCTTAAATTTGGAGAAAACTTTAGATTTTGAATGCATAAAATAAATCCAAGTATATCTCGAGTAATCATCAATGAAGGAAACATAATAATGAGATCTACCCAAAGAATTTGTGTCCACTGGACCATATACATTTGAATGAATTATTTCTAACAATCCATTAGCCTTATTAGTTCCTTTAGGAAATGATGACCTATTTTATTTACCAAACACACAATCCTCACATAAATCATTTTTACCAACAGAATAATCAGAAATACCATCTACTAGTTTTCTTATCAAGTATGGTCCTAAGACCTTTTTCACCAATGTGACCCAATATATGGTGCCACAACATACATGCATTTTCAGTGCTAGCTACAAAAGATGAGTTACAAAAAGTATATGTTTGTAGCGTAAACAAATTCCCTATATGAGATCCTTTAGCAACCACCAAAATTCCCCTTACCATCCTACAACAAGACTTTTCAAATGTCACATGCATTCCAGTATCATTCAGCTTGGGAACTGAAATTAAACTTTTTATAAGTCTTGGAATACGAAAAACATCATCAAGGATTTTAACCCTCCCATCACTGAAAGACAACTTTACCTTTCTTTTATCGACAATATTTTGTGATCTATCATTACTCATGAAGACCTCTCTTCCATAATATTATTTGTATGTAGAAAACCACTCCTTATGATGATTCATATGGAAGGAAGCACCTAAATCAATAAGCCAAACATCATTATAAACCGTGTTAGCTGAAATAATCAAAGCATCAGAATCACCGTTATCAAAGGACTTTTCTGTGGAGTAATTTGCATTCTTTTTCTTATTTCAACATTCCTTCTTCACATGTCCCCATTTACCACAATTCCAACACTTCATTTTGCTCTTTCCTAGGGTCTTAGATCGTCCTTTAAACTTATCCTTCTTCTTATCCCCTTTAGGCCCTTTCTCCTTGGACCTACTTCACACATGCAAGGAATCTTGGGAGCCACTATGCATGGTATTTCTCCTCATCTCCTCTAAAATAAGTATGAGAATAATATTATCCATCTTAGGTTCTACACCACCACTTGTTATAGCAAAAATAAAATTTTCCCAACATTTCGGCAAAGAGAAAATCAATAAAACGCATTTATCCTCATCTTCTCTTTTAACATCAATAGATGCAAGCTGACTTATAATGAAATTAAAATCATTCAAATTTTCAATAATAGAATTACTATCCTTCATCTTTGATGAATATAAACACCTTTTGAGATACAACTTTTTAGACAAACTCTTAGTTTGGTAGATTTCACCTATCTTCCTCCAAAGCTTGTATGTCATTTCTTTTGAAGAGACATTCAGGAGGACAGAGTCAGTGAGATGCAATCAAATGGTCCCTTGAGCCTTCTTGTCTAACTTCTTCCAATCTTCATCTAACAAGGTTGAAGTATATGGCTTTGTATCAACTAAAACTAGTAACCATTGATCTCTCTCCTCAAGGAGATCCTCCACTTTCAACTTCCACATCTTGTAACCAGTGCCATTGAACTTCTCAATATCTTGATGAGAGGTGGAGGCCATGATATGTAATCATTCACAAATCTGCAAAACCCACAACACAAAATCTCCCACTACAACAAAAAACCTTCAACACTTAAAAGGAAAGTGTCCCTTCCTTAACAAAACCGTTAGCTCTAATACCAAATGTTGATTATCAAGGTGAAGAAATATTTCAATATGAACCTAAATAAGTGAATGAAAATATAAAATATGTATATTAACCTTTAGCCTTAGTGTGAAAAAATAATAAGAGAGAGAGATAGAAGAATCATAACACATGCAACAGCAGATTTATGTGGAGAAACCCCGAAGGGAATAAATTCCACCACCAAAAGAGAGACAAGTATATTACTAATAATCTGAAATATTACATGCAAAAATAGACTTCTCTTATCAATCACTATAAAATCCGAAAACACCCTGTTACCCTGCTTTCTTGCAAAACTAAATTGAATAACTCTAGCTCAAGGCCCAAATTTAAAGAGATTTGTGAAGATGAAAATCACCATGGTTTCACCAAAAAATAAGCAGAAATACCACCTAGAAAAACCCATGCCTCCCTCCTTGAAATGTTTAAAAAATACCAAAAATAGCCTCTTAAAAATTCTCTTACAGTTGTCATAAGGCATCTCTCATGCATGGGTGCCTGAGGTCTAAAAATCGCATATTCTATCATAGGGAATCTATTATACTATCATAGAATCTTATGACAACTGCCATACATGTCATAGATGCTCTTACAACACCCTATTTTGACCCAACAACCTCATTGTAGAAGATTCCAAAGTGGGACACCTAGCTATTTTTTCCTTTTCCAAAAGGACAAATGGTAATAGTAACATTGCATTTACATTGTCTCTTTCACCACCGTTGGTTCAAACAATTTCACCTCTTATACGTAAATGTACAAAACACTTTAGGATAATAATTAATTAGAGGATTCACAAGGTTGATGGCACCTAATCCAAAAAATACCCTCCTAAATATATTCAAATGAAAGCTACTTCACTATTCTACCTTAAACAACAAGATTCAAGACCTTAAACTGCTATACAATTCATAAAAGTTAATGAACAATTGGAAAATTTTATAAAATCACTAAAATAGGGACTTTATTGATTCTAAATCTTCAAGAATACAAAATATCTTTGTTTTTCTCAACCTTACATGCTTTATATCACTTCTCTAATCACCTAATGACCTCTTTGAGACTTTGAATACATTACATATGACCTTGACATGACCTTTTTCACATTGTTTACATTTCAAAATTCAGATTTTGAAAATTTTTCTATTGAAGGAAATTAGAGAACAAGGTGCTACTACACCAAACATGAACTCCAAAATTACAGTATTTGAATAAATCTCATTACAAGTAAATCTCATTACAATTCTTTAGGTAATCCATTCTCACAGATATTTTACAATGTCAGTCATACATTCGAGATTGTCTATAAATGTCTACATCATAGGTACTCATTTGAGGTTAACTTTGATTGAGTAACTTGAGATTCCCTCGTTGAGCTTCACAGGCTCTTTTATAATGGATTGAAATAAGAATTGAGATTTGTCAAGATCATCAAAATAAGGATGTTGCATTGCTTTTCTGGCTGAGATTCTCTTTGATGGCTTATAAATCAACATTTTATGCAACGAGAGACCAATAAATTTTTAGTAGTTTACTTACAAATACACAAAGTAAAAGAGAAAAATAAAGAGCATCCAAAATGGAAATGAAATGAAAATATATGGAATGAACTTATAGATAGGCATCCAGGTCTCACAACTTAGTGACTTTTGGTCATACATCTTCACTAGGAACTCCAACATACCTATTGCACACAACACCTATCATGAATAGAGTAAGTTGAAATTTTAAATGCTCTTATAATGTCTACATCATAGCTTTTCAGGATAAGGTTTAAGGGTGAGAGAGAGAGAGGTAGAGGGAGGGAGAGGAGAGATATATAGTAGAGAGGGAGGTAGGGTTGGGTTAAGGATTTTAGGGTTTAAGGGGCCAGGGTTAAGGGTAGAGGGTGTATGGTTGAGAGAGAGAGAGTGGGAGAAAGAGAGAGTGGGAGAGAGGGATAAAGAGAGAGAGAGAGAGAGAGAGAGAGAGAGAGAGAGAGAGAGAGAGAGAGAGAGAGAGAGATGGAGATAAAGAGGGAGGGAGAGAGGAGAGTGGGAGAAAGAGAGAGAGTGGAGAGGGAGAGGAAAGAGATGAGGGTAGAGGGTTAGTTAGAGGGGAGAGGGAGAGAAAGAGGGAGAGAGAGGGAGGAGAGAGATAGATGGTAGAGGGTTAAGAGTTAAGCAGGGTTTAAAGGTTTAAGGGTTAAGGGTTTAAAGGGTTAAGAGTTAAGGATAGAGGAGAGAGAGATAACAATGACAAAGAGTGGGAGAGAGGGAGAGGGAGAGGGAGAGGGAGAGGGAGAGGAAGAGGGAGAAAGAGGGAGAAAGAGGGAGAGATAGGGAGAGAGGGAGGGAGATGGAGAGTGCGAGAAAGAGAGAGTGGGAGTTATTGAACAATGAGAGAGAGACCTAAGAGAGGGAGAGGGGGTAGGGGGGAGAGATTTGAGAGAGAGAGAGAGATAGGGAGTGGGAGAGAGATAGAGGGTAGAGGGTTAAGAGGGAGAGGGAGAGAGAGGGAGAGAGAGAGAGAGAGGGAGAGGGAGAGTGGGAGTGATTGAACAATGAGAGAGACCTAAGAGAGGGATAGTGGGTAAGAGGGAGATATTTGAGAGAGAGAGAGGGAGTGGGAGAGAGATAGAGGGTAGAGGGTTAAGAGTTAAGGGTTTAAAGGTTAAGGGTTTAAGGGTTAAGCATTTAAAGAGTTCAAGGTTAAGTATATAGGGGAGAGAGATAGGAGTGAGAGAGATAGAGACTTGAGAGAGAGAGGGGGTAGGAGGGAGAGTCTCAACCCTTAAACCCTAATCCCTCAACAACTATAACCTCTTAATCCCTCAACCCTCAACCCTCAACCTTTAAACCCTAATCCCTCAACCCCTATACCCTCTTAATCCCTCAACCCTCAACCCTCAACCCTTAAAACCTAATCCCTAAACACCCATAACCTCTTAAACCTCAACCCTCTAACCCTAATCCCTCAACCCCTATACCCTCTTAATCCGTCAACATTTAAAACCTAATCCCTCAACCCCTATAGCCTCTTAAACCATCAACCCTCAACCCTAAACCGTTAAACCATAATCCCTCAGCCCCTATACCCTCTTAATCCCTCAACTATCAACCATCAACCCTTAAACCCTAATCCCTCAACACTCAATCCTCAACCCTCAACCCTCAACTCGTAAACCCTAATCCATCAACTCCTATAACCTCTTAATCCCTCAACCCTCAACCCTTAAACCCTAATCCCTCAACCCCTATACCCTCTTAATCCATCAACCCTCAAACCTTAAACCATAATCTCTCAACCCCTATACCCTCTTAATCCCTCAACCATAAACCCTCAAACCTTAAAAACCTAATCCCTCAACACCTATAACCTCTTAATCCCTCAACCCTCAACCCTTAAACTTTAATCCCTCAACCCCTATACCCTTTTAATTCCTCGACCCTCAACCATCAACCCCTATACCCTCTTATTCCCTTTACCCTCTACCCTCAACCCTCAACCCTTAAAGCCTAATCCCTCAACACATATAAGCTCTTAATTGCTCAACCCTTAAACCCTAATCCCTCAAAACCTATAACCTCTTAATCCCTCAACCCTCAACCCTTAACCCTTAAACCCTAATCTCTCAACACCTATAACCTCTTAATCCATAAACTCTCAACCCTTAAACCCTAATCCCTCAAACCCTATACCCTCTTAATCCATCAACCCTCAAACATCAATCCTTAAACCCTAATCCCTCAACCCCTGTACCCTCCTAATCCCTAATCCCTAAACCCTCAACCCTTAAACCATAATCCCTTAACACCTATAACCTCTTAATCCCTTAACTCTCAACCCTCAAACCCTTAAACCTAATCCCTCAACCCCTATACCCTCTTAATCCTTCAACCCCTATACCCTCTTAATCCCTCAACCCTCAACCCTTAAACCCTAATCCCTAAACACCCATCACCTCTTAATCCTCAACCCTCAAACCCTAATCCCTCAACCCCTATACCCTCTTAATCCCTCAACCCTTAAACCCTAATCCCTCAATCGCTATAGCCTCTTAATCCCTCAGCCCTCAAACCTAAACCATTAAACCATAATACCTCAACCCCTATACCCTCTTAATCCCTCAACTCTCAACCCTCAACCCTTAAACCCTAATCCATATACCCCTATACCCTATTAATCCCTCAACCCTCAACCCGTAAACCCTAATCCCTCAACACCTATAAGCTCTTAATCCCTCAACCCTTAAACCCTAATCTCTCTACCCCTATACCCTCTTAATCCCTCAAACCTCAACCCTTAGAACCCTAATCCCTCAACCTTCAAGCCTTAAACCCTAATCCCTGAACCCCTATACCCTCTTAATCCCTAAACCCTCAACCATCAACCCTTAAACCCTAATCCCTCAACCCATATACCCTCTTATTCCCTTAACCCACAACCCTCAACCCTTAAACCCTAATCCATCAAGACCTATAAGCTCTTAATCCCTCAACCCTTAAACCATAATCCCTCAAAACCTATAACCTCTTAATCCCTCATCCGTCAACCCTCAGCCCTTAAACCCTAATCCACCAACACCTTAACCTCTTAATCCCTCAACCCTCAACCCTTAAAACATAATCGCTCAACCCCTATACCCTCTTAATACCTCTACACTCAACCCTCAATCCTCAACCCTCAACCCTCAACCCTTAAACCCTAATCTCTCAACCCTTGTACCCTCTTAATCCCTAAACCCTCAACTCTTAAAACCTAATTCCTCAACACCTATAACCTCTTAATCCCTTAACCCTCAACTATCAAACCTTAAACCGTAATCCCTCAACCCTCATACCCTCTTAATCCCTCAACCCTCAACCCTTAAACCTTAATCCCTCAACCCTCAACCCTCAACCCTTAATCCCTAATCTCTCAACCCCTATACCCTCTTAATACCTCAACCCTCAACCCTCAACCCTTGAATCCTAATATCTCAACCCCTATACCCTCCTAGTCCCTCAACCCTTAAACCCTAATCCCTCAACCCCTATACCCTCTTAATCCGTGAACCTTTAAACCCTATTCCCTCAACCCATATACCCTCTACCCAATACATTGGACCCTCAACCCTAATCCCCTAACCCTATACCTTCAATCATCTACCCTCAACCTTAAACCCTCAACCATCAAACCTTCTACCCTCTACCTCCTACCCTATAAACCCTTAAGCACTCAACCCTAAACCCTAAACCCTAAACCCTTAAACTCTAAATCCTTAAGCCCTCTACCCTCTACCCTCTACCCTCTACCCTCTACCCTCAACCCTCAACCCTCAATCCTCTACTCTCTACCATCTACTCTCAATCCTCTATTAGCTACCCTAAACCCTAATCCCCCAACCCTTAAACCCTTAAATCCACTTAGTAAACTCTCTACCCTAATCCCTCAACCCTCTTGACCTTTAATCCCTCAACCCTTAAACCCCAATCTCTCAAACCCTATACCCTCTTAGTCCTTCAACCCTCAACCCTTAAACCCTAATGCCTCAACCCCTATACCCTCTTAATCCCTCAACCCCTATACCATCTTAATCCATCAACCCTCAACCCTCAATCCTTAAACCCTAATCACTCAACCCCTATACCCTCTTAATCCCTCAACCCTCAACCCTCAACCATTAAACCCTAATCCCTCAACCCTTAAACCCTATTCCCTCAACCCCTATACCCTCTAACCTATACATTGGACCCTCATCCCTAATCCCCTAACCTTATACCCTCAATCCTCTACCCTCAACCTTAAAACCTCAAACCTTAAACCCTCTACC
>CM021101.1:741922846-741960324 GCA_007115665.2 Sequoiadendron giganteum | reverse complement strand
AAAGGTATAATTTTTTTTTTTTTCATTTTCCAGTTTTCTCTCTTTCTTTCTTTGATAGGTTAGAGATTTTTGGTTACTAATTTTTGTTTGCAGCTTGTGGCAAGGAGTCTAACGATTATTTTTTTACTTGTTCATTTCTTAAATCTTAGACAAACTTGCATTTTCATTCATGGGTTAAAATAAACATGCATGCATACTCATTGGGCTAACAAGAACACAACTTGCATTACAACTCATTGGCTTAAAATGAATCTGCATTTTCATAGCATTGGGTTAAAATGAATCTTTAGTTAGCTCACACTACAAACGGTTAAAATGAACCCCATGTCTGCTTTTTATTTCAAGTTTGTGAAAAACATTTCGATTTGGGCTTAAAAATGAACACCATGTGAGTGTGAGTTAGGATATTCATGTTTTCACTCCTTGTTTTTAAACAAGGATCGATTGAACTATGAATATGCTAATTCACTTTTGTTGAACCTTAGAAAATTGGGCCTGCTTTGGTGGGAAAAAGTACTCACTCGAAAGCGACTCAAACCGGCAATGAAGCTCTTTAGCCGAGCTACTTCCGACCGGTATATAAATGTGAATCCTAAGGGAAAACCTAGGATTATGAGTGCAAATATGTTATACGGACCAAGTAGTACTCCCCAAAACCCTATTGAGCTTAACCTCTTCAGGCTGGAATGCCTCCATAACGGAGCTTAATCTTGGCCCCATGTATAACCACTCGAACAGATGTCTGAATTAAAACATTTGTTTTAGCAAGCCAAAAACCTTCTATTCTTTGGTACAACAATGGTCATTGTGATGACACCCGCACCTGCACAGTTCTTAGTAGAGATGATCAATCTACCATGGGAGTTTCATGGAGGTTGGAAGCTTGGTTTCCTTGAGAAGTGAGTGCACTGTAAGGGGGAGCCCGTGGGGCCAAGTTTCTGAATTCATTCGCTAAGGATATGCGGTTAGTGGGATCCAAAAGAATACTGTCCCTAAAAGCCATAAGATTTTGTAAAATGACTTCTATGTGGTTGATTTTTTTTTTTACAAACACCATGTATTTGCTAACTGCTTTGAGACAAATAAACATCAAACTTGAAACAAATATTGTCAACTGAAACAAGTCTTTGCAAAATCGGCCTAACATTTTTTTGCAATGCATTTGAGAAACACAGAGCCGCATTAGATCTGTTAAAACACATTTGAGCAAGAAAAAGCCGCATCCGCTAACTTAAGTCGTATATGCTAAATTTTAGACTAGTCCAAGTGTTTTTTGCAATGCAACCGCACTTATCAGCCACATTTGAGCAATTGTGTGATGCATTCGACTTACTGAGCTGCATTTGTTTAACAGTGAACCGCATTTGCCATAACAAGCCGCATTCGCTGTTTACCTGCATTTTGCTAGTGCTAAAATACTTCCAAAATTGCTTACTGCAGCGCAATTGACCTATCAGACCGCAATTGCTTATCGAAAAGCTGCATTCGCTGTTGTTTGCCAAACTTGATGTTGAGCCGCATTTGCTTGTCTGTTGAAACATTGCCAGAATTAATTCCTACAATACATTTGATGAGCCGCATTTGATTTCTTGAACCGCATTTGCCATTGTGAGCCACATGTGCTCTGTCAAAAACCGCATTTGAAAACGTGAGCCGCATGTGCTCTGTCGAACTACATTTGCCAGTCTTCAAAAATAATCTGCTCACTATCAAAATCAAAGTCAAAAATTGTCCTTTTCCAGATTCCAACAAGTCCATCTTTTTTGTTTCTGTCAAAACCAAATACTGATTTGCTCAACTTCCCTGATTATACACATCATTCTTAGGATCATCATAGGTTTCCAATTGCATTTGACTAGTTGCATTATTAATTTTACCTTAGACACTCACTTTGCAGATTTTAGGAACACACTCCTTACCATCCATTGTCAAGACTTTGTCTTCAAAAGTAGGTTATCATTGGACCCAATTACCCTTAGTCATTTAGTCAAAACTTTTGTGATTTGTTTCCCACTCAACAGTCTAGTGTGGAAACTTCACTTTGTCCTCTTTTAGTCCTATTATGGTCCATTGATTTTCCAAACCTGAAACATTGCAAGCACTTTGTTTGGTCAAGTAGTCATCTCCTTAGATTTCTCAATATTGAGTGCATCTTAGGCTCCATTTAGTTTGCATATCATTAGTCTCCTCATTTTAGAGTCATACCATTTGCATTCACAAACCTTTCATCTCCCTTTTGCATTTCATCACATTCCTCATTCTCAAAAAACACAAAAACATAGTGTCATATTTAGTCATTCTCACTCATTATCCCTCATCATCCCAAAGTTGAGCAAAAATTTTTATGGTTGGAACTAGATTACAAAAAAAGAAAAGACTCATGGATTCTTTTGGTCAAGACCCCAATTTTACCAATTTCACCAATGACATGAATTTATTCCCTAACAACATGAACACTCTTGCTAATGACATGGGAAATTCTATAATCAATCCTTTTGATGAGACATCTATTCCACACAACCAATTTGAACAATTCATCTATAGAAACCAAAAAGGGGAAATTTTACAAGTTGCTGCCCAAAACCCAGAAGTGGCCTCTTTTGTGGACGAATTAGTCCTACATGACTCATCCAGATATTTAGCCATGCTCCTTAACCAAGGGGATAGGTTACCACAAGGATTTGACCTCAATGCCATTAGAGAAACATCCCCTAATCACCAAACACACAATACTTCCATGGGAGCCTCTCCACAAAACACCATTAACACCATCAATACTACCTCCCTTGGTCATACTCCTACCACAACCAATGCAGCTACCACAATCAACACAACATCCATTGGAGGATCATCTACCCAAAACAACACCACATCACAATTCATCCCCCAACAAACAACTACTACTCCTTCACAAACATTTGGATCAACAATGGGGGCAACCACCTCACCCATCTTTGGAACATCATTTAATTCCATGGGTACATCAACAAACCTGTTAGGAGGCCCCTCAAATACTATGGCAACTAATTCATCAAATCCTTTTGGGAGAAATAAACGAAGAATTACCATTCAAGGACCCCAACCTAATTATTCATAGGTTAATACCAACATTCCTTTGAGACAAAACACCAACACTAATCAAGGCCATAATTTCTCATTTAGACAAGGCAATCAAGGCACCCAATCTTTTACTCCATTTGGACATCAACATACTCAAAGTCAACAAGGCCCACAAATTCAATCCAACATGGCAGGATCTCAAATCCCCACATATGCTACACAAGTGCATACACGACAACATAATCCCCATCAATACACCCATTTTCAACAACCACACAATCAGAACACTCACTTTGCTCACCAACAACACATTCAAAACCAACACATCTCATCACAACAAGTGGGCAACCAATCCATACCTCTCACTAACATGTGTGATGCTACCAACAACCCCATTGTGGAAGCACTCACACTCCAACTTGCTGCTCTTCAAACACAAGTAGAGACCTTGCAATAGTCCAACAAAAAATCTTACATGTCACATGACTTGTGTCCATATCCATTTGACACAACCTTGTATATGCCACCCTTTCCTCATGGATATGTGGTACCTCATTTTCCTAAATACAAAGGCAAGATGAACCCTATTGAACACATAAGATAATTCACCACTAGTTGCATTGACATTGCATATAACCAAACCTATCTCATGAGACTCTTTTCAAGAAGCCTTGCAGGTCATGCATTAGAGTGGTTCTCACTATTGCCTAAAGGAATCAAAACATGGGACAAATTGGAAAACAAATTTGTTGAAAATTATGCCTATAACATTGACACAGACATTGACATTGCCTCCTTATGCAGACTTACCCAAGAGGATGCAGGAGAGACTTTCATTCCATTCTTTCAAAGATGGAGAACCTTAGCAAGTAGGTATCCGGTAGAAATACCCGAAAAGGATAAAGTAACCATGTTTGTACAAACTCTCCTTGGACCTCTAAGGTATGGATTATAGGTCCATTGTTGCACCACTTTTATTGATCTTGTTGAAAAAGGTGTCCAACTTGAAAAAGCCTTAATCGCTAAAGGAAAATTGAAATATGGTGGCAAAACCATCAACACCACCACAAGTAATAACCCAAGTAGCCCAAACGACAAAACAAAATACTGGGTTAAGAACAAGCATATCACTAATGACAGTGTGGTTGATGCCAAAACCATCAATACAACAGGTCATGTACTCACCATCAAAGGAGTACAAAATCAAAACACACCTGTGACTATACCAACACCAACTGCAAATGCTATCCAAAGCAATCCTACTCAAACTAATCAAAGGCAGTTGCGTCAACCGTGGAAATTCCCAAAACATACATACACCCCTTTGGGTGAGCCTATTGAAGTTGTCTTGAAGAAACTCCTTCAAAATGGTGTCATAACATTGGAAGACCCTAAATCATACGACCCTGGTCAATTCAAGCCAACATGGTGGGATGATAGCGCATTTTGTGATTTCCATCATGCCAAAGGGCACAAAACATCCTCTTGTCGTCAATTGCAAAATCTGGTGCAAGACCTCATTAAGAACCACACCATCGAGCTAGGTGGTCAATCCTTCACATCTAGCGGATCATACTATACAAAAAAACCCATTGCAGGATCATGGTAAAGCTTCCTCATCTAGCACAATGAATACCAACAATCAAGCCAACCACATCTGTCCAGCCTACAATACTACCCGTCCTGCATACAGTTACCTTGATGGTACCATTATTAACAATCTTCACGCTACTGGTGAAGATGAATGTGTTAATACCATTTCCATTAAAAAAGCCCTAGAATGCAATGTGACAACGCATAAAGGCAAGGTCACTATCCCTGGTCCTTCGACACGTCAACCTAAGATCACCATACCTGGTCCATCCGCCAAACAATCAACACCCAAACCGGAGTTCAACCTCATTGAGCACCTGAATAAAAGACCTGCTCAAATATCCATTCTCGAACTACTCCATATTTCACCCATACAGAAATCCATCTTGGATAAAGTCTTACAAACATCATCCGTCCCAACCAACATTGATATCAACCACTTTGAGACTATGGTCGGATACCTAAATTCACCTCATCACATCACCTTTTCGGATAGCGACTATTCCTCGCCCAGACCATCGCACAATGATGCCCTTCACATCAAGGTTTTTGTCCACAAACACAAGGTTAGACGAGTCCTAGTAGATGGTAGAGCAGGATTGAACATCTGCTCTCTAAAATTGGTTAAGGCTCTTGGTTTCTTTGAGGAATGTGTAGATGCCAGCAAGAGCATCGTCATCAAGGCATATGATGATGAAGAATGTGCTTCTAAAGGCATCATTACCATTTCGCTCCGGGTAGGACCCATCATCATAGATACAACATGTCAGGTCCTGGATCGTGATATACACTACAACATCTTACTTGACCGCCCATGGATTCACGCCTTAAAATCCATTCCATCCACATACCACCAGTGCCTAAAATTCCCTTTTGATGGAACTGAGATCACCATCCCAAGAGATCCCAATCCATTCCAATATTGCACCAACCTACGAGCCACTACTGAGCACCAGGTACCCGTCAATCGAGAGGTCTCATCTTCCACTTCATCCAAATACATTGACCCATCCACACTCATGAAATCATCCATTCCATCATCTTCTACCACACCATCTCCATCAGTCTCCATCCCAAGTAATGACTTTCAGATCCAGGACCTTGGCTGTGGAGAGTTCAAGTTGAATACAGCTTATTGTATCACCACAATACCTAAGCCACAAAAGTCTATGGAAGACCATGTTTTGCAATTGAGCCCAAAACAACTTTCAATGTCCCACCAAAAAGTGTTTTCACACTGTGGGGTGATGTGGGTAATGAATTCATCGACGACATAGCTAACTGGATCTATAAAGACCTAGTAGAGTTACCCCCACTACCGTTACATCTCTATGGCAAAGGATATGACATATGCAAAGCCCAAGGTTTGGATGGTACAAGCAGCCTTGGAAAGAATAGCAACGAAAGACGGGAACCTATTATCATGATGGCAAGACCAAGATACATAGGGTTAGGGTTTGACCAAGTCGGAACTGACGATCAACGTACTCTTGAACTTTCAAATAAGGTTGTAACGGCTACAGAAAGTGTTGAGACATGCAAAGAACCCCTCACTGAAACAGACTCAAACGAATGGGAATGGGGATCTGACAAAATAGTCAGTGACTATGACATCGATGAACTATTCTTGGAACCTGGCCAACTTTCCTTTGAAGAACGATTTTTCCAAGAATATAGCATAGACCCCATTAACCGACATTCTAAAAATAAGGAATGGATACGCATTCCTTGGAACCCAGAAGAACCCAAGGTGTCATCGAAAATACCTGAATCATCCCAATCCATTCTTGAGCCCACCCATGAACCTAACCTACCTGAGTCCACTATCCATACCTCTGAAATGCCAACCACTAGTCACGATGTTGACAATTTTATCCCATATTATGACTTTGAATTCGATTCATCTGACTTGGAGTATGGCCCATCCATTGCATCAGACACGGAAGTGGAAATTGACAACTTTTCCTTCACACTTGAGGCTTCAGTTGCCACACTCTCTACATCTTCCCCATCCTTCACCAACACCGACAATGGGATTTCACTTGTCTATCCACAACTGATCGACTAGGACCAACAAGAGCCACCACTAATGGACATGTTTCAAAATGATAAAGCCATAGCAGAATTCATGGGGCTCAAAGAAGGCATACCATGGGGAGATCACAAACCAGGGTTTTCTATTGACCTAGATTGTATGGCTTACTTCGGGGAGATGGTACAATCCTCTAGTCACAAAAATACAGTGAATAAGACAAAAAGAGAAACGTCTTTTGGTGAAAACTGCAAGGCACCTTCTAACAGTGAAACAGTAAAAACAAAAGACATATCTGAAGGTGAAAACCTCTCTGAGGTGCCTAAGGATGGAGGATTGGACTTTCTCCCTGTGACACAAGAAAAATAACCCATGCTAATTGAAGACACAATGGAAGTTAACATAGCCACACTAGAGAGTCCCAAAATGATTCTCTTGGCCGCATCATTGTCAGAGAAAGAAAAGCCTGAATTTCAACATTTTTTCACGGACAGGAAGGTTAACTTCGCATGGTCATATGCTAACATGCCGGGTCTGGATCCCAAATTGGTTCTACATCATCTTCCTCTCATCCCAGGAATCAGGCCGGTGAAACAAAAGTTGCGAAAAATGCATCCACAAATTGCGCTCCTGGTAAAAGCTGAATTAAAGAAATTATTGGATGCTGGGTTCATACGGTCAATAGCCTATGCTGATTGGATTTCCAACATTGTCCTAGTCACGAAGTCGAATGGACAAACCTGTATCTGCACGGATTTTAGAGATTTGAACAAAGCTTGTCCAAAGGATGACTTCCCCTTGCCAAACATAGACATGATCGTGGATCTCATGGCCGGGTACGAGATGCTATCCCTCATGGATGGTTTCTCAAGGTATAATCAAATTTGAATCGCAACAGAAGATCAGCATAAAACGGCATTCGCCTACCCATGGGGAACATACTGTTGGAACGCCATGCCTTTTGGCCTAAAGAATGTAGGCGCCACATACCAAAGGGCTATGACCACAATCTTCCATGACATGATGCATATCCTCATGGAGGATTATGTGGATGACCTTTTGGCCAAATCATTGACAAGGAAAGATCATCTCAGGGTCCTGGACAAAATATTCAGGTGGCTTGAAGAATACAAGGTCCGTTTAAACCCAAAGAAATGTGTCTTTTTCTGCTTGCGGTTGGTTATGACAAAATGACTAGGGAAAATTGTACTCTTAGTATGAGTCATGATCATCCTTGTTTGCGACTCCTTGTCTTATTTGATGGTACGACCTTGCACATCTTGATTTATATCATATCATGGTGTTTGTTGGCCACTACGATAATCTGCCCAATGATGATTAAAAGAGCAATAAATATTAATGTCCTATGGTAAACGTTGAAGGATTTAATCTAGGAACTAACATGTATCTCACATAGGCATTGCATTCATATCATCATCCATTTCTTTTACTAACACTTTCTTGTTCTGTCGTCTTCTAGTCTTCTCATTCATTTCGAGAGCACACCCATGTTCTTGGAACCCGTCTGCCCTCTTGAGGGGGCATACGGCAACCCTCCTCGTTATTCTTCCTCATCTTATTTTGCACTGGGGCATATGTTTGACTTATTTTCTTTGCCACAATGCGACAAGCTGCATTATGAC
This sequence comes from Sequoiadendron giganteum, assembly GCA_007115665.2. NCBI lineage: Eukaryota > Viridiplantae > Streptophyta > Pinopsida > Cupressales > Cupressaceae > Sequoiadendron > Sequoiadendron giganteum. The sequence goes on along the minus strand of CM021101.1, from coordinate 741,951,996 downwards.
AAAGAGGGGCAAATGTAGACACGTAAAAATGACCTAGACCCACAGGCTCTTCTTCTAACCCTAATTAGGACATTTTAATTATGTCCCTAACTCACTTCCAATTATTAATTAGATAATTCTTAATTATTTAATTAATTCATGTCCCTTTCTATTCTTCTTGATTATTAAATAAATAATTTTTATTTATTTATCTAATGCGTCACTAATTGTCTAAATTCCTCTTATAATTAAATAAATAATTTTATTTATTTATTTAATTATGTCACTAATTAGGTCCTCTTCTTTCTAAAATTAAATAAATTCTTATTTATTTAATCCACCTTCCACTATAATTAAATAATTATATTTAATTATCTAATTATTCATTAGCCTCTTCTCTCCTAAATTAAATAAATTTTATTTATTTAATTTGGTCCATTTCCTAAACTTTAAATTAAATCTTTATATTTAATTTAAAAGGTTCTATTTGTCACATTCCTCTAATAATTAAATAATATCTCTATTATTTAATATTCCACCTAAATTAAATAACCTTTTATTATTTAATTTCTTCTAAATCTTATTTATTTAAAATAAGTCTCATTTAAAATTCCCTTCTTTAGTAAATTATTTAATTTAAATTATTTACTGTCACATGACCCCACACTTTTTGAATTAAAATAGTTTTTAATTCGAAAAGTCAACATCTCCTCTTAAATCAAATAATTTTAAATTATTATTTGATTCCCCAATGACTCCATTTTTCGTGCCCAGAATCTTTTGTCACATGTTTTGTCAGTCATTGATTTGATTTTCTAAAAATCAATCTTCACCTTTCATTTTGAATCTGACCTAATGTTGCCCTAACCCTAATTGTGGGTTGCTTTATTGAATCTCGTCCATTGATTCTAGGGCATTTACTAACTTTCAATCTTGGCCATTCACACAAAATTGCCTTTTCTATAAAAGAGAAATTTTGGTCTCATTTTGAACACCTTGCATTTTCATAATTTGTTATCTTGCATTGTCATATTTTAGAGATCTCTTAGCATCTTGCTTTTTCATAGTTTCTCATTTTAGCATTGTTATCATAGTATATCTAGGTTTTCATTTGATATTAGCTTAGAGATTGAAGATGTTTACTATTTGCAGTAGGGCATAGTTGCATTTAGGTCATTTCAAATCCTTCAATATTTGCTTAAGGGCTTGTCATTTTTATTGGCTTGCTCTTCACAAATCTGAGGGCAAACAAATCATATTCAGAAAATTAAGAAGGTGTAATGGAGGTTAGTCATGGAGGATGAAGACAATCTATAAGATTGTTCATCTATTCCTTTGCACTCCATTACCAACTGTGGGTTTTTAGGTTTTCTACATATTATAGATGCTAACCAAATTCTAGAAATTTGTCATTGTTATAGACCCCACCGACACTCAGGAGGCTAATACACAGGATCCATCTACAGCTATGGAGATGGAGAGGGAAGTTGAAATTTTGCATGAGGCATATGGCATTGATAGTCAGGTAAAAGTTAGCATGTTCATTGAATTTAATATATTAAATTTTGATTTTGAAATGCAAGATTAACTAAAAATGTTTTATGATTTTAATAAAATTCCAAGGTCATAGTGTTGAGACAGGATACACTAGCCCTCCACCTACTTATTTTTGTAGTACACATATTGTTGGGATATGTAACTAGTAAACATTTATAAATTTATTACATGTTAATAGCATTTTTTTACAAATGGTATTTTAATATGTGATTGTGGATGTTTAATAGGCTAATATTGGAGGTTTCAAGGGAACACCTCCCAGTTCTAGTGGATTTACTCAAACATACACAGAGGTAATAGAATAAATATTTTAACTAATAATTATACTTAATATATTTATGTATTTTATATGCACATCGTTGATTACATTGAATAATTTGTTGTTCTATTTTGAGATGTTGCAAGACGAAACACCTATGAATGTGACGAGGGCAATGTAGATCAGTATTTCATCTGCTATACAATCCTCGATGGCTCTCACAGGGGAGGTATGAGTAAAAATTAGTAAATTTATTTAATATACATTCGTTGTTATAGATGTTAGTTAGTGAAAAATCAAACCATTATTTAATCATAGTTTAATTTCTATTTGGATGGTTTATACAGGGCCTAAGCATGCCTTAGCATGGGTGTGTGAATATTTTCCTCATCGAGAAAGATCATGAGATGGCAATAAGTGATTATTTTTTCAAATACATCATTTTTTATAATGTAATTTCTATATATTCATGTCTTTACTTCTTATTGTAACAGTTAAAACTTCACCATGAACTAAACACTAGGAGGAGCAGTAGGAGCACTCCATGAGTGCAACACAAATGAGTGATAGGCCTATCGCCATCCGATCGACAAGAAAAGGGAAATAATTTGTTTCCAAATCATGGAGAGCAATGACTTTTGATTCTAGAGCCCTTTGTTGTATGCCTACATGGCAATTTTGTACATATTTTGGATTGGACATATTTTACATTGTATGCCTATATGGCATTCTCGTAAGCCTATATGGCTATTTTGTACATATATTTCATACTTATATTGACATATATTGATGTATGCCTACATGGCTATTTGGTTAATACAAATATTTTTATCCATGGTGTCCATATTTGCATTCTAAATTGATGGTTTAATAGATATGAGTTACGTGTATTCAAGTGTATATTTTACAACTTACGTGTATACTTTGTGACTTACGTGTGTTCCAATGTATACTTTGTGACTTTTGTATTTTCATGCGTAAACCTTGTATTCATGCATATACTTTGTATTAATTTGTGTATACTATGTATTCATGTGTATACATAAGGCTTATGTGTTTTTGAGTACTTTTGATTCCCTTATTCACATGTACATGCTTGAATTATTCACATGTATACTTATTAATTGGTTAGCCCTAGCATTGATCATTGTTTTCCTTCATGGTTTGTCTTGAATATTAATTGATTGATACTAAACAACTTTATCTAAAAGCACAAAAATACGTTTTCAATTGGTATTCCATGAAATGATTCATAACAAGATTCCAATATGTTTTTGATGTGTCACCATATAAACACGTCGAAAGATTTATATGTCAAATTTTTGCAATATTATTTCTTGTATATGAAATGGACTTGGGAGAAAGCAAGTTATAATCTATAATACAAATAATAAATGGACTGAACACTTTCCTAGACCACTGAATAAATCTATTTAACAAAGAAAAATGCTCTCAATCACTCTTCCAATTGAAAAAAACCATTGGGAAGCATTTACCAATCTACAAATCCACAAAATCCACATTTTTAGGGTATGATTGGCGCTCTAACCCCACTATCCTCTAAACCCTCACTTTTCTCATATTTCACTAGGGTTTATTGAAAACCCCATATCCAGATGTTATACAACCTAAAAACCACTTCCAACACTCCTCATTCTACCTACACAAACTTAATTGACCACCAAATTATGTTGCCCCTTGACTTTACCCTCTTTTACTCCCTCAAACCTCTCTTTTTCATTCAAAACCCCTCTATTCCCAATTAGGGCATCATGCGATAACACACTTTTGACCTCCCTTGTCCTTGTAGACCATTTGAACACATCAAACTCTACAACCTCATCCTATTTCCAACCTATTCTAATTTATTCTCAAGAAGTTTCATTTTTTCACCTCTTCTAGCCTTCCTTTTAAGGCCTAAATTCTGAATTTTGAATAGGGGCAGCATTAGTAATCTCTTCCAATGACTTTACCAATGTTATTTTCTTATTTGTACTTACATAATTGAATTGAATGACCCCACACTAACTCAAAACTAAAAACAAGATTATAGAATGGGCTATCATGACATTATAATGACTAAAACCACTGAACTAGACCTTCTTCATCAAATGGAGGAACAAGGTGCTCTACACCAATTATCATATGCTTTTGTGTGGAATACTTGAACTTCTCAATTGTCATGTGTATGTTTCTCTTTTCCATTGTTTTGCATGCCATCATAAGGGATCAATCCGGTTGAACGCATATCAGATCAATTCCACGTGTTTGGGTGAAAAAGAGGACCATGCCTAGAGTAAAAATACCTATCAGGATGCATTGGAGCAATTAGTTTGGTCACATGAATTACAAAAAAAAAATTGCACCACTTTGCAACTTTACATTGCTTCCATTTGACACTTTTTTCCATCAAGTGAAAACTAGACACCACAGGAAAACGACTCTGAGATAACAAAAACCGAGAGAGGTTATTTTAGAGGGGACCAACATAATCCTATAGGCTCAAATGGAGAGTTTGTAAGCATTACAGTTTATGATCAATAGCCCATCAAATTTTGCTTCCTTTTTGCACTTTGGACCCTTAAGGGATCGATCTGGTTGAACATAGCTCAAAGCGATTCTGCATGTTTGGGTGCAACATATGACCATGCCTAGTGTAAACATACCTATACAGACACATTGGAAAAGTTAGTTTGGTCACACGAGTTGTAGAATGAAAGTTGCACCACTTTGCAACTTTGCACTGCTTGCATTTGACACTTTTCCATCAAGTGAAAATACACCACCACGAGAAAACCACTCCAAAATAGCCAAAACTAAAGGAGGACCATGCCTAGTGTAAACATACCTATTCGGGTGTATTGGAACAATCCTCTTGGTCACATGAGTTTTAGAATGAAATTTGCACCTCTTTGCAACTTTGCATTTGATGCTTTTTCCATCAAGTGAAAATCTACCGCCACGAGAAAAAAACTCTGAGATAGCCAAAATCGAGAGAGGTTTTTGTAGAAGGGCCCAACAAAATATTTTAGGATTAGATGAGAATTTTCTAAGCATCATGGTATCTGAGTAACATAATTCTAAATTTGGCAGTCATTTAGGACTTTGGACTCTTGAGGGATCAATCTGGTTGAACGTACCTCAAAGTGATTCTACGTGTTTGGGTGCAAAAGAGGACCATGCCTACTGTAAATGTACCATTCCAAGCATAAATTTACCATTTACTTAGAAGAATATCAATAAAAATCATTGTTTCCTTGCATTTTTCTGTATTTTTACCAGAAATATGATGTTTCCTTGAACTATACAGTTCTGTATAGGGTGATTTTGTTTTCTCTTTTCAATCTCTTTGTGTTTCCACAGAATCAATACATATTTAGAAACTTTTTGATGCCAAAATTTGGAAAGGTAACAAACTCTATGGGAAACATAGTTCTAGGGTGGGAACTATTGTGCCAAACTGAGTGACCTCCAGATTTTAAAGAAGTTGGCTTCTTTTGTAACTGGGGTTTTGAATGGGAAAAGGAAGCAAATATAAAATAAAATGATCTAACTAGGGCGATACACCAAGATTTAGATATTAGGAGCAGTAAATCTATCTTTAGGGATAAGATTTAAGGGTCCGTTGGTGGTCTGTTGTGTTCCAGAAAGGAAAAAAAAAGATAGAAACCTAAATGATTCACTTATATGACATAAAATAAAATTCGTAGATATTTTCTACGTAGAAGAGTTTGAAACATGATCTAGACCATAAATTTGTATTGGTTTATAGAAGTATGAGAATGATACATCCAATACAACAATGGCATAGTAAAACCTATCAAATATTAAAGACAATAGAAAGTTCGAACAATGGCATAGTCTATAAGTTCTTTACAATAATCTAATAAAGAAAATAAAGGCTTGATTATTCTATTAATTCTCTTTCCAAAAAAAAAATTAGGAACTCTTGGAACATCTAGAACCCTGGAAAACCCCCTTTCTTCTTTGAATTAAGAAGCATTATTTATAATGGAAGCTTAGCTTGAAGAGAAAGCAACAAGAAATATTTTTTGATCATGAGCAATGATGCATTGGCAATGATTTTCCCCTGGTTGTTGCAACATAAATGATTTTGGCTATGAACGAGGATGTTCAAAGGCCGCATGCATCTCTCATGAATGATGGTAGTGGTCCCAACAGACTAGAGCATGTACACGTGCATTTCACTCATGGTGGAAGTTATAGGTCATGGCAGCTGGTGATAGTTGTCACCTACTCATTTTGTCTTCTCAATGAAGCCTTTGAAAAATCACATGCCACGTGGTTGAGGCCCAATGCTAATTATTCCCTTTGGGTGATGAAGAAATTGTGTTGTGATGACACGTGGAGGTCTTTTGTATACTATGTCGAATGGTAGGGTCTGACTTGAAATTTGCAGCAACTGGTTTTATGTGGAAGACGATCAGGATCCGAAAAGGAAGCGACGTGAAGAGGCTTGAGAGTTTGTGAATGGCTGACATGTGGAAACTTGTTGCAAAATTTTGAAAGGAAACACGAGAAAAAATCTATGAATAGCGCCCGACTGACAAGTGGTGGTACTGGCTTGATTTGTGTGAAAGAGGGCCCGAATTTACCTTTTCTCAAAAAGAGGATGTGGTCGATACTTACGAAAAATAAAGCTACTCGAAGGAAGCTTGGGAATTTCTATGTTCACAGCTTCTTGTGACTTACCAGGGGTGTTTCTCTTCAAAACGAGGAACCCAAAATCTTATGGTCTGCAGACAAATCCTTATCCATTGGGTGATGCTATTAGATTTTTGAGAGGGTGGTCTGCAGTGGCAGCCATTCATCTTTAGATGGGGGCGATAGGTAATGCAGATTCTCCTGCGCTCTTTGTAGCTTGATCACTTCCTTGTAAGGTAGCGCTAATGAAATATCAGCCCATGACTCAATTTGGAAAAGGAGATGGGCGATCGAATGAGTGATGTCCTCAAAATCCTCTATGGTAATGGGTTGGCTAATATTTTGTAAGGCAAGCACATCTCGTTGCCTTTCCTCGACCTTTGTTGTAATATGCTCCATTGTGTCCACCGATCCATCCTCAAGTAATAGAGAAGGTAATCCCATCTGAGTTAGACGGGAGAAACTAGACCTTATGATGTTCATGGCCTGATCCAGCCTAGTGACACATTCACTTGTATGAAGGACAATTGTGTGGTAGTGGATTACCCTATTAGCTATTTTAGTAGTGGCCCCTCAGTCTTCAATCCCTGCTTCTACCAAGATCTTGTCTGAGACCAGATATAACCCATTTAATAATCCCTTAGCCTCAAGAACTCTCTCCATGGTGGGCTGAGGAATTTTCTCGATTTCCTTATGAATCCCTATGCTAAGATTTTTTGTTTCTGCCACAAAGCGGAGTGTCGGCTATAGAGTTAGGCAGCATGCCTTCAATCTTTCCCAATATGAGATGTGTAGTTGTTGGGATATTTTTCAGAGGTCTATATGATCGATCAAGCATAAGGCTGAGTCCTTTAATAAGGTTCTCTCCTTATCCCTTTGTTCTATATCTTGTGCAAGCTTAACAATCCTTTGGTTTTCCATGGTGAGTTTCCCCTTCAACTTCTATAACTCCGTGAGCCAGTTAGTCTCGAATCGCTGTATGTTCGTCACCTGTTGTTCTAGTGAAAACCCGAGCTCTATGATTTTGTTCTCCAATTCAGTCTGGTGGTGCTAGAAATCTGTATCTTTCTACTGTATTTGCTGCTCCATTCTTATCAACTAGTCCTGATATTCATGACTCTTTTGTTGTAGCTCATTGACTATATTAAGATCAACGGATTGAAGTCCCACAAATTCTTCTCAGATTTTTTCCTCTTCCACCTCCCTTTTCTGCAATATGCATTTAAAATCTACCTCCATAGCCTTTTCCTTGGAGACCAAGACATTAAATATGTCCTTCAGGTTTTTAATATCTTCTTCCTTTTTCTTGAGTTGGCAATCAGACTTAAGAAAGTCAGTGTTCACTACCCATTGTGTCTCTTCCATGAGTTCCAATGTATCCCGTGGCTAGGCCTTGCTTAGGTCAAGCCCTATGACATACATATTGTAGTTATCCGATTGCATCTCTCCCTGTAGTTTTCTTATGGTGGGTAGCATTGTTGTGAAATGTAGCGACTGTTGAGCCTCATGAAAAAGAGTGTAATTTTGGCTCTGTTGGCTTCTTGGCATCCTTTTCTCTTATTTTTTGGGTTTTGATTCCTCATGCATGCTTGGTTTTTTCACCTTCCAACAAGAATTCGACGAGCGATCTCATGAGTCTGCCTACAAAAGGTGCACCGGGAAGAAGAGAGAAAGGAAACGAGAGGACATCAGTCTTGGGTGACTTCTTCTTTGGAATCTTGATAGTCTGGGGCGAGAAAGGGGGAATACTCCAGTAATCAAACTATGAACCAGAGGAACTCGATGAGAGTGGAGTCATGGTAGTCACCATTTTCTGTGAAGAATGGATTGGCTCAGATACTACTATAGTAGGGGATGTATCAATGAGGGTTGCAGGAGTAGAGTACATGATGCTTTGGGATATGGAATGGGCCAAGGCGAATGGAGTGAGATTTTGTGAAGGAGTTAAGGAAAATTGGGTTGAATGAGAGAATTGTGCAAACCCTCCTATGATCGTTGAAGCAAAGGCGGAAGTGTATTGGGCGACACATTTAACAAGAGGTTCTATGGACACAACAAGGGTGACCAAGTTTTGTGAATTTAAATAAGAGGGATCAAAAGATACCTACAGTGCACAAGACTGTGGTTCTTGACCTGTTATAGGCTCTTCTTCCATGTGTGGTTCCTATGAACGTTCTCTTGAAATTGCCTTGATTTCTGCCGCTTTGCTGGTGGTGAGATATCAATCACTTTGGTCTCACCTTTCTTTGGCGATGTTTCCAGGGTTCTCCTTGTTGTCCAAGTATGATTTAGTGAATACTTTGCACTTGATACATTAACCCGTATGTTAGAGGAAACCTTAGCAGGGTGATTAAATGGTTTTCCTCCTTGTTGTGCAGAGGTGTCCTATATTTTTGCATCTGGATGATCCCCTTCATCTGACTGTGACTCGACCTCTTCTAAACTGGAACTCTTTTTACCACTCTCATCGGAATTTGGATGCTCATTGTTCCACAATTTTTTGAACTTTTCATCCATCTCTAAGTTGTTATAGGAAGCCCCAATCTTTTGGATTTCCTGGTAGTATATCCAAAAGTTATTGACTTTTTCCTACTTCCAGTCATAATTGTTCATCAGATTATTGCGTAGGGTTGTTCCGATCCTTTTGGTTTTGTCAACTTGCCCAATCTAGTAATAGAACCTCAACCAGGGTGGCTGACCATCTTCAGTAGGGATGTAGACCAAGTCGACAATACACTCATCTGCATTTGAAACTAGATTCTAACACTCCTCCCAATAAGGCCACCCACAGTGCATCTCCTTGACATACTTGTTAGGTAGGTCATTGTTGGGGTTGTAGTTCCATTTGTCACAGATCCATACTAGCCTGAGATGAGCCAACTTCACCTCCAATATGTCGTGAGCCTTCCTTTTAGCTATGATCATAGTCTTGAAGCTTATCAGAGGATAGAAAAATGCCTTCTTACGTGCCCTCTCGCTGCAAAATGTGTCATGAATTATCAAAACCTGTCGGAAAACCTCCAATTCCAATACTCGGTCTATAATACATGATGGAAGTCAGAAGGGTTCTCCAGTGAAACCGCACAATCGAACAAACGCAAAGTCCTTGCCTAGAAACCAGTCGCACCTTGGAACAAAGTTCTGCATGAACTCAGTTTGGTTGGAGCTCAATCGTAAGACAACATTATCCCCTCTCAAATCTTGCAAAATTGGATATAAGAAATAGTCAAAAAATGCATAATAGTCATATGTCGTAGAGAGAAGGGAGGTCCATACATAAACTAGCCTCCAATTGTGATTTTCATCAAATATGGAGAGTTCAAAATGCTTTTGAAAGAAGTCAAGATTTTGATTCAAGAACATATGCAGAAGGAAAGACGGGAACCTAAACCTCCATTGAAGCTTACACTAAGCTATCTATCTAAGCATTTATTTCCCAAGAAACTTGGTGAAATCATATCAGAAGAGAGAATGTTGCTTTCATAATTGAAAACCCAATCCTAGCTGAAACTCCTGGACCTCCTTGTCGGAGTCCAGTCTATAAACAAATGCCATCATCAAGAATGCATCCTTCATCGATGCATCATGGAACCTTTTATGTGTGGTTTGGATCTTCATTGTTCTACTCTGATTCTCTTTGTTGTTTAAATTCATTGCGATGTCTCTACCTCTCCAATAGTTTTCTCCCTTTTTTGGAGGGAATTGTTCCATTTTTTTAACCTTGAAACTTTGTTATGGGATGCAGAGCATATTCCAAATAGCTTTCTTGCATATGTTCATAGCTTCTTCTCGACCTTCTATGGTGTTGGGCTCTGGGTTGAAATGTTTGATAGCCTCATCAACCGATTCACGATAGTGGTGCACTAGAGGAACCATATATTGAGGAAGCCCAATGTTCCAACATTTTTGAGCCAAAGAATCAAGGTCGCTATTCTTCTTCATTCTTTCATAGGTTGCCTCCCTCAGTGATTTGGGATTCCTTGCAAGAATGGGTTCATGAATTTTTCCCCATTTCTCTTAAACTCATTTCTTGGTTTTGTGAGGGCTCTTCTTTTCTCCAACTCAGGTATTTACCCAGCTCAGCTTTCTCGGTATTTCAAGCATGGCATAAGAGATTTCTTTGAAGACATAGGCACCTAGTGCTATACACATGAGGTTAAACAAGCTTTGTTCCTCTCCATCCCAAAAAATTTCCTAAGAAAATTGAGCAGTTGCCATTCTCTTGCAAACTCCTTGCCCAGAAAGAACACTGAAGCGGTATGAATAGAACATAAAACACAACACAAGGCTATGAACCTCAATACTAAGCAGCCCTTTGTTCTAGGTTTAATTCATGCTAGGGTGGTGAATTCCTTTCAATTTCCTATACTTATCTCCTTCCTCTATGAATTGCATGATACTTGGTTACTTTGATAGCTCTGCTCCTACTTCTTGTCCCTTAGTGTGTTTGGAGAAGTTTTTATGTTTTGTCCTCCCTTTTTGCATGTGGCGTTTGGATTTTATTTAATTCCTTGCATTTAAACCGGTAGGTAACGGTTTCATTTTGCATTTAATTCGGCATGTACTACCAGCTCCTTAGCTTATGTGAGATAAGCTACTTTCCTCTTTTGAAAAGACAAGGATTCATAATTGTATTGGTAATAGCACCCTGTCAGGGCGATTTTCATGGGAAATTGAGTCATCGGTGCAATTCTTGTCATTTCCTCGTCTTCTTTAGCAATTAATATCTCTTAAAGCGTGATCAAGCTAAAATCATCATGAGTACTTTGGAAAGATTTGAGTTCACCCTTGGAGATTGAAAAGGCCTATGTCATGCCACCTAGCCTTTGTCCATATGAGCCATCACTTGAGACTGCCACCATCTTTGCATTGATTGATTACAATTTATTAAGCTTGAATGCATTAATTCCTACCTACAAATGCAATAGGGGTGGGATGTCGAGCTGATTTTTGTGGTATTTTTGAGTAAAACTCGATTACCCTCATGCTTTGTGTGTAAGCTACCTCGAATATTCCTATAAATGAGTCCTCATTCAGCAGTGAGAACCTACTTAGTGGAATAGCCTTAGGCGATTAGACAGGTTTGAAATTCTCATAGAAATAACCTTAAGTGTTCTTAGCAAAGGCTGAAATAATGAATACTCCAATTCGGTTAGCGTGCAACAAGGCTCAAATGACTTTCCTAGGAGAGATCTCAAGTAGGCACCTGAAATGTATGATGAAGAATACACATTCATTGGCTATCATAGCCATCAAGTGGGTCCTACGTAGAGACTGAATTGATTATGAGGACAAATACTGAGTAAACACTGATATTATTTCACACTTCGTTACTTTGCTACTTGATGCTCAGGTTCTGAAAGCTATGATTCTTTGTTTGGCAATTCAGATTTTCCCGAAAAAGTACCTCGGGGGTCTTGGCGAGGTGGTGAGTAATGTGGTGTATAGTCTGGGACATCCCATTGTGAGTGACCTGAGGAAGCATGTTGAAGAAGATACAGTGGTGCAATGGGTGCCATTTCTGAGTGGTTTTCGGCTTCCATCACTTGTTGAGCATCATGACAAAGCCACCTCTGCATGCCATTTCCTGCTATGTTGCTCCAACGTCATGTTGTATTATGATGTGGATTGGTATACCAATTTTAGGAAACATGTGTTCCCTCAGCTGCTCCTCATCGGTGTTGATGTTGCTTCCGCCACAAGTCCTGTTGTTGTTGACAATATTCCCGTCGCTCCCAACAATATTCCAGTCGATGAAGACAATACCCATAATGCAGAGATATCAAGTTTGATATGATTTTTACTTTTGTATATATATGCCTGAAAGACAACTCGCATATATATATAAACCCATGCAAATGGTTATACCTTTTGAATAATTGGCCTTAGGGCCATTTTGACAATGTTTTATCACGACATATATATATCGGATATACTTGCTTATGTTTAAACCTCTTTGTCTTCTTTCTTTTGTTTTTGCGACATGGGTTGAATCCTTCGCATCTTAATTTTAATTCTACAATATGAGTCACATGCTTTTTCTCTATTTTTGTAATAATAGGCCTCATGAAATTCTCTCTGCTTGTCATTTAACTGTGAAAAATGTGATAAAAGAACCAGCCGACAAAACACAAAAAAATGAAAACTAATTACATTTTTTACAAATTTACATTTACATAAAACAATTGTAGCCTAATTCAACAATTTTAAGTGAATTTTGTTGAATGGAATCCCAAGTGGCTCTTGTTCCATATTCTCTAATTCAAATGCATTCTTTTGTTTGCACTAAACTATTTTGAAAGGGCCCTCCCACAGCTTGTCAAATTTTCCATGTTGTCCAAGTTTTGCGGCTCTTTCATTGTATTTTAGTACCAGGTCTCCGCAATTTAGACCTTGGTCTGAAGCCTTTTTGTCAAACCATTTCTTAACCACCTGTTGGCGATTAGTCATGGCTATTAGGGCTTTCTCCCTTTTTTCTTGCACCTCTAGTAATTCAACCAACCAAACCTCCATTGCTCCATTATCTTCAATCTCTAAAGATTTGAGTAATTGCAACGCAAGTATCTCTATAGAGATAGGCAACAATGCTTCTTTTTCATATACTAGCTCATATGGAAAAGTCTTCAAGGCTTGCTTAGGATTTATGTAGTCCACACATAATGTTGTTTAGAGATGCTTATGCCATTCCTTGTCATGACCAGACCTGATCATTTTGATGAGTTGAATTAAATTCTTATTAGTTGACTCAACTAGGCCATCTCCTTGTGGGTAATAGTTTGATGAGGTCTTTGGGAATATGTCATGCATAAGTGCGAACTGACAAACCTTAGAACCTAGGAATTCTTTGGCATTGTCTAAGATGATGGTCTTTGGTGGGGCGAACCTTGTTACTATCCCTTCAAGAAAATCCACAATTTTGGCTTCGGTTACATTTTCAAGGGTACGCCTTCGGTCCATCTTGTAAAATAATCTGTAGCTATGAGAATCCACTTATGGTCAGTGTTGGAAGCTAGGTTAATCATTCCTATTAAGTCTAGTACCCATTGGGAAAATGGTTTATTTGATACTATCGGATTAAGTGGGATGGAAAAATTATTTCTCCTCCATGCATAGTATTGGCATTCCTTGCAAGTTTTTATCATTTTGTAGGAATCATTAGAGACCATGGGCCAAAAGTACCCAGCGCCCAAGATTTTGATGGCGGTAGTTTTTTCAGAGAAGTGTCCCCCTTCGGAGCTGTTGTGGAATGTGTCAATAATTTCCCTTGATTGTTCCATAGTGACACATCGTAGTAGGACACTAGTGAAATGTCTCCTGCAAAGAACCCCTTCAATGAGTGCATACCCGCTATTTTGTAATTAGTAGAACCATCTCTTTTGCAAAGGGAGGCCTAATGGATATTTTCCAGTGTGCATAGATCTTGTCTTGTCCATTAGCAAACATCTGATGGGTTCTAACTCGTTCACTAGGATTTGTTTTGCTAACTCTGTTTCGGTTTTTGTTTCTTCATTGTTTGCAAAATATTCACATAGCCCTCTTCCTTTGATGGTATTTTTGGGCTTGGCTTCAATGTCATATTCCAAGATCTTAGCGATCTTGTTAGCTCTCTTCTCAATGATTTATCCATCCATAATATATTCGCACACACTGGAGTGTGCAACATAGATGATCACATTGTTGTAACATATCAGATGTTAGAACTTTTTGAGTCCTTTTACTATGGCAAACGATTGTCTTTCAATGAATTTGTAGTTCGCCTCATATTCCTTCAAGGTTTGGGAGTGAAATGCTATTGGGTGTTCTCCTTTTCCTCTACTATCCTTTTGGGTTAGGATAGTAGCGATGCTTATCTCACTACCGAAAACATACATCATGAAATCTTTGGATAAATTTGGGTTTATCAGTATAGGGGCTAAGGAAATGGAATCATTTACCTTTTCTAAGGCTTCCTTTGCTTCCTTTGTCCACTTGAATACTTGGTAATTTTTTACCATCAGATTGATTGGCCAAATTATTCCTACAAATTTATAGGTGAATTTTCTTACGAATATTACTTTTCCCCGAAATTACTCAACTCCCTTTTTGTTAACTGGAAGGGGAATTTCACTAATTTCCTGTACCCTTTCAACATCAATAGAAATCCCATCCATGAACACCACGTGCCCTAGTAGCTTGCCTTGTGGTACGTCGAAAACACATTTTTTGGGGTTCAAGGATACCCCGAACTCTTGGCATCTTTTGAAAACCATTTCCAGATGATCAAAATGGTCATCTTTTGTCTTGGAAAATACAGTTAGGTCGTCTGAATAGATGAAAGTGACCTTATTGATTAGTTCACTAAAGGTGATGTCCATCGCTTGTTGAAAGGTATCTCTCGCATTTGATAGGTTGAAGCGCAGTTTGGAATATGTGAATGTTTCACATTTGGTGGTGAACATAGTTTTATATTGATGTTCTTCTTTGACTCGGACCTAATTATAGCCATAGAAGACATCTAGTAGAGAAAAAATTTCTGAACCTGCTATAGTTTGCAGAATGGATTCCATGGAAGGCAATGGGTAATGATCTTTTAGTGATTCTCTATTCAGGTTACGGAATTCAACACAAAGATGAATTTATCTATTCTTTTTTCGGACTGGCACAAGGTTAGACACCCAAGTTTTGTGTTTGATTGGAAATACTATCCTTGACTAGATCAACTTTCCTAGTTCTTGTGCCACCAAGGCTTCAATCTTCAGATTGATAGGATTTTGTTTCTATTGGATAGGTTTAGCACCGTCACTGAGTTCAATGGTATGTTGGATGATACTAGGATCATACCCTTTGAGGTTGTCATAAGACCAAGATATTACTCCTTTATATGTTCTCGAGAGGTGGATTAGCCTATCTTTGTCGCGTTGCGAGACTTCTTTCTCGACTTTTAGTTTTCTTCCACTTTTGACCTCAAGGTTGGCATAGTCTGCTTGGTTTTCCACAAATTTCCTCCTATAATTTCTTGCATCATCACAATTTAAAATATTTTTGAGTGTGACCAACCCTTTTAGAAGTTTTTTTGACCTTAACTGAATGATTTGTCATTCGTATGCCTCTTCTATCTTTGGCTGGAGCTGATCGGAAAACTCACTTGACTATTGAATGAATGAGGCAATTTTTTAGTCACTTTTGAAAACTTTCTAGCTTTGATCGTTTTCTAGAATGGATGGTCAAACGATTACTCATATTCAATGTACATTTTCTATCAAGTAAGAAATAGGATCAAATTGAGATCCTATCATTTTCATGCAATCTGAGATTGAATTATGCTCCCTTGATACCGTGTGGATGTTGAAGGCTTCAAAATTTTTAATGAGGTCCCACACTGTGTGTCTATAAGATCGCATGTGAACATTTCTCGTAGTAGAAGCATTTCTAACTTGATTGATTATGAGTTCAGAATCTCTTAACACTTTTACTTTCTTGATACCCATGCGCTTCGCGAGGCTTATTCCTTGCACAAGACCATCATATTTAGCCTCATTGTTTGAACAGGAAAAATTAAAGTGGGAAGATCTGAGAGTCTTCTCATCGTTTGGGGATGTTAGGCATATCCTAGCACCAGTGCCAAGTTTGCATTTTGCACCATCAAAGTGTAGTGTCTATATCTTTGAGGTTCGACTAACTGTGGAATCTCTTTCTACCTTTGTAAACTCTTGATCCTCATCATAGATGACATAGGTGCCCAATCTAGTAGCATGATATTTTTTGAAAGGGTTGGTATCTATATTTTTCTAAGAAAAACTTCCTCAGAAGTGCCTTCTCCTTTGGCAGCTTCTCCTCTATCTTTGGTTGGCTATCGGTAGCTTCTTCTTTCTTCAGAGGGGTTTCAATAGCCTCGTAGTTGATCATTGCTTCATCGGCAACATGCTCTGAATGCAAGGATTCTGATACAATCTTCACCTTAGATCCATGTTTGGTCTATAGAATAAGGTGAGACCAATCTAGAGAAAGGTATCCACCTATTTTTTCTATAAATTCTCATGATAGGCAGAGGTTAAACATGGGGGGAACATCAATGATCATGGTATCTTATGGTACTATGATGCTAGGATAGGAAAACAAGGTTAAAGGGAGGTCTTTAGTGAGGCCAACCATTTTGACCTTATTTCCATCCAGCTGCATAACTCCCTTTTTAAGGGTTTTTAGCTAATTCCTAAGGACTCAACTATCTACTTGGGCATGACTGTGGTACTAGCACTAGAGTTAATCGTGGAGTTGTGTAATAATTTCTTCCCAACAATGAGAGTTAGGAAAAATGGTCTAGGTTTTGGCTTCTCCTCTTTTCCCTTTATTAGAACTTATTTTGCAATGTTCGCAAGGACTTTGGTTGAAGTTGATGCATCGATGGATTTTTCAGAAGTTGTTCGGTTAGTTGTTCAATCATATCTTTCTACAGGGCTTCCTATAGCAATGATTTATGCTCTTAGAAAACCAATATATCCCAAAGGGATACATTAGGGGAATATTTCTTCAATTGTTCCACAACATTGATGGGTGATGGATTTGGAGGCTTTTGTTCTTTCACCTTGGTGGTAGTAACTTATTTTCATACCTGAGGCTCTTGAGCAACTAGAGAAGGGCTAGGAAGTTGGTTCAGAATACTTCTAGGTTGTGGAGTGACCGGCTCACCTGTAAATCTCCTCTTTGATCGGGTGTTGTAATCAAACTGCACTTTTAGGGTCACTGTCATGGATGCTTCATAAGTGAGTATTGCTTCATCCCCTTCCATCCATGAAAGGAAAGCATGATCATGAAAAATGTCACCTTCTTGATCTAGAGACATTCCTTGTATTTGTGAGGTGAGAATCATATCTTCTAATGCAGAAGAAGTGTATGCATGCCCTCCCAAGCTCATCATTGCACCTTGCCTATGTTGTTCGGAAATTTTTTGCTATAAATTGCCACATGGGAAATTTTGAGGAATATGGGCATTGCCACAGTGATAGCACCAAGTGTTGAAATCTTCAGCAATGTTGTTTTTCCCGACAGTTAGTTCTTTGCTTGTAATTGTCTAAGTAGTTCCCAATGCAGCTCGTACAGGTACTATCTAGTTATTTGTTTGAGTTGGCAGAGTTGAGCCCGCACCCCCTTGATATTGGTTTTATTGGTAGGAGCATCTATTACCCTGATAACTTTGATAGGCTGGTCTCAGAGGAGTAGCCTAATTGTGTTTGATAGTGGTTACTTCATTTGTCAAATTTTGCAACATCTCCCATATGTCACTCATTTCATCTTTCAAAGCGCCAAATATAGAAGTAACATTTGGTTGTGTGCTTGGATATGTGTATATAGATGGTGATAGCAGTGTGGTTGAGCTAGTAGATGGGATCTCTTGATTAAAATCTAAGATTTCGAGGAAGATCAGCATAATAGGTCGAGGAGGCAACTTCCCAAAGTTGATCAGATTATTCTCTTCTTTCACTACTATGTTGTACACATCTGGTAATGTGGCTTCACTGAGTGAATGGATCATCATGGAAATGTTGGCATTGATGGACTTTAGGTAGAACATGAATGCTAACTGAGTCATCGGTCAGATGGCATTCTAGATTCTCTACCAGGTTGTATTAAATTAGGTGTTGAAATCTGTCATGGCTTCGTATGAGGCCCGCTTTATTGTAGATAGCTGGTGATATAGCGAACATCTATCTCCATCATTGGAAAATATCTCATAAAAAGGGTATCCGAGCTCATCCCAAGTTCCGATGGTATTCGTGGGTAGAGTGTGGTACCAATCTAGCGCTCTTCCTCTCAAAGAAGTTGCAAGCAATCTCAGTGCTATGTTTTGATTTGTTACTCCATGCACCAAACACACATCTGTAATGTCTTCTAGATGTTTGGATGGTGTTCTCAAGCCATCTCCGATAAATTTTGGAATAGCTTTAAGAGTAGAGACCAAGATAGGGGCCCATACGATAGGTGCTACTAGGGCAACAAGAGGTCTTCCGACGTCCCAAGCCACATAATTTCGGTTTTCGATCAACACTATGGCTCACACACCCTTTTGATTTGGTTATGTTTTGGTTCCCACTGGGCATGCTAAAAAAAAAAACTATTGATGCCAAAATTTGGCAAGGTAACAACCTCTATGGGAAACTCAGTTTTAGGGGGGGACTTATTACACCAAACTGAGTGATTTATGGATTTTAAAGAAGTTGGCTTCTTTTGTAGCTGGTGTTTTAAATGGGAAAATGAAGCAAATATAAAATAAAATTATCTAACTAGGGCGATACACTAAGATTTATATATTAGGCATGGTAAATCTATCTTTAGGGATAAGATTTAAGGGCCCGTTGGTGGTCTGCTGTGTTCTAGAAAGGAAAAACAAAGATAGAAACCTGAATGATTCACTTATATGACATAAAATAAACTTTGTACACATTTTCTAGGTAGAAGAGTTCGAAACATGACCTAGACCAACAATTTGTATTGATTTATAGAAGTCTTAGAATGATACATAGAGTACAATAATGAAATAGTAAAACCTATCAAATATCAAAGAAAACAAAAAGGCTGAACAATGGTACAGTCTATAAGTTCTTTACAATAATCTAATAATGAAAATAAAGGCCTGGTTCTTCTATTAATTCTCTTGCTGAAAAAAAAAATAGGAACTCTTGGAAATTTTGAAACGTTGGAAAACCACATTTCTTCTTCAAATTAAGAAGCGATATTTATAATGGAAACTAAGCTTGAAGAGCAAGCAACAGGAAATATTCTCTGATCATGAGCAACGATGTCTAGGCAATGATTTTTTACTAGTCGTTGCAATAGAAAAGATTTGGGCCACGAACGAGGATGTTCAAAGGCCGAATACATCCCCCACGAATGATGGTAGTGGTCCCAATAGACTAGAGCATGGACACATGCATTTCACTCATGGCGGAAGTTACAGTTCATGGCAGTTGGTGATAGTTGTCGCGTGCTCATTTTGTATTCTCAATGAAGACTTCAAAAATTACGTGGCATACGATCGGGGATGGATGCTAATCGTTCCCTTTGGGTGATGAATACATTTCACTATGATGACATGTGGAGGTCTTTCATAGATTGCACCGAATGGTGGGGTCCGACTTGAAATGTGCATGAATTGGTTCTATGTGGTAGATGGTCAAGATCCAGAAATAAAGCAACGCGAAGAGGCTTGTGAGTTTGCGAATGACTGACACATGGAAACCCATCACAAAATTTTGAAATACAACATGAGAAAAACTCTATGAATAGCACCCGACTGACAAGTGGTGGTAATAGCTTGATTTGTGCGAAAGAGGGTGTGACTTTACCTTTTCTCAAAAATAGGATGTGGTTGATACTTAGGAAAAATAAACTTACCCAAAGGGATCTTGGGAATTTCTATGTTCACAAAACCCATTTTGATGATAGGGTGCTTATTTAGTGAAAGGGAATATTTTTTATGAGGTTGGTGTTGTTGCACCTATAGATTTAGATGGAAAAGGGCATGAAAAATGAGGTTTCACCCTAGGGTTTGATGAAATATTGCATGTAGAGGTTGGGTGATTTGAAGAAGGTCTGATGTGGTGGCATGTTTTGGTAAGGTGTTGAACCATTCCTTTCAATAAACCCTCCTCATACTAGCATAAAATAAGGGTTTTGTGGTTTGGCATGGTGGAGTGAGTTTCTCCTAAGAAAAATTACCGATCTGATGGTTTGGATACATGATAATCTATGCCCCAACAATTTCATGGGGTTGATGAATGTTTAAAGGTATGTTCCTTTCTAAATTAGGCCTAGTTAGCCTAATGAGGATAGCGAAGATCATTTTTGACGCACATGTTCCAAGACAACCACTATTGATTTTGAGGTATGTGTTGCAACTCAATAATAGATATCTAGATAAGTCATTTTTTTGTGAAGTTATTTGAGAATTTTTCCTCAAAACACCACTAGGAGCCACACTTTTCACTTGTAAATTCATCATAAAACCATGTAGCAACAACTCCACCTTTGTTTCTTGAATTCCCCTACACAAATAAAAAACACACACCTAAAACATCTTAAAGCTAACTTACTCCACTGATCTAAACTATCAAATTTGGTGGAGTAGTTATTATTGGTTATCTAGACTCTCAAAACCCCAAGCTTGAGGGTTTACAGACCGAGTTGAGAAAAATTAGTTCAAACTAATGATAAACTCAATGGATACTCATTGATTATCATGGTGAAGAAAGCTTGCAATATGAACTTAAATAAGTGAATGAAAATCTGAAATATGTAGATTAACCTTTATCCTTAGTGTGAAGAAATAATGAGAGAGAGAGATAGAATAATCATAACACATGCAACAACAGATTTATGTGGAGAAACCCCAAAGGGAAAAAATCCACCACCGAAAGAGAGACAAGTATATTACTAATAATCTAGAATATTACATGTAGCAATAGACTTATCTTATCAATCACTATAAAGTTCAGCAACACCCTGTTATCCTGCAATCCCGCAAAACTGAATTGAATAACTCTAGCTCAAGGCCCCAATTTAAAGAGATTTGTAAGAAAACCACCATGGTTTCACCAAAAAATAGGCAGAAATGCCACCTAGAAAAACCCATGCCTCCCTCCTTGAAATGGCGAAAAAATACCAAAAATAGCCTCTTACAGATGCTCTTACAACTAGCATAAGGAATCTCTCATGCATGAGCCCCTGGGGTCTAAAAAAAGCATATTCTATCATAGGGAATCTATCATACTGTCATAGCATCTTATGAAAACTGTCATACATGTCATAGATGCTCTTACAACACCCTATTTTTAACCAACAACCTCATTCTAGAAGATTTGAAAGTCGGACGTTAGCTATTTTTTCCTTTTGCAAAAGGACAAACGGTAATGGTAACACTGCATTTACATTGTCCCTTTCACGATCGATTTTCAAATGGTTTCACCTCTTATGGATAAATGTAAAAAACACTTTAGGAGAATAATTAATTAAAGGATTTACAAGGTTGATGGCACCTAAATCCTAACATTCTCCCACTTGACATCATACATTGTAAATTACACCCATAGAGATGGGTATGTGCAGGATCATCATGGAAAAAACAAGCCCTTAAGTGGCAATAAAAAGTCAAAAAATCAGAGTTAGACAAATTGACGTAAAAATTTGAATAATTTATCTATATTATTTCAAAAAAATGTAAAAAATGAATCTGTAGAAAATTGAATTTAGTTTCTAAACTACTAGACTTTTTCTTTTTTTTTAAAAGTCTATTTGGTAAAAATTTGAAATTTCAATGCACTAGTACTTAAATTTCAAGGTAAAAATAAGAAGTAGGTGTCTGTCTGACCACCCTAACCACAATAAAATGATAATCTATTTTGATAAGCTTTTAGATATAAGTAGAGGACTCATGTCCCGATGTGATGCATATTTTTTAATAATTTGTTTCCAAGTAAATAATTAATTATGGATTTTCTATTAAAAAATTTTTAAAAATATAAATGCTCATCTATCTAACCACCTTAACTTGGTTAAAACTTCATGAAATTCAATTTTTTTTTTTTTAATCCTATATTATGCAAAGCATAAAATGTGACACATGTTTCTAATTCAAAAAATGTGATACTGTTTGAAAGTTATAGATGTTTTTCAATCAGCCTATCAATCAATACTTTATTCGTAATTCTAACAAAAAATAAATAATAATAATTTATTAAATTCAAAGTAAAGCATAATGTATACTGGTCGAAAGCTGAGAATCTCCTCTAAAAACCCTTTTCATTTCATCAATTTTGGGTTAAAAAAAGTTGTCAGCCACATGGACCATCATATCACTTACATATCGTCACTTTCTAGCCCATCATGATCCTGCACATACCCAAATACAATTACATAGAAACAAGCACAATGATCAAGGCCCATGGCCAACCTGCACCAAGAGAACTTATCTATCATGACTGGTTTCGTAAGAGAATCTGCAACATTATCCAAAGTGTCAAATTTTTCAATCAAGACCTATCCATTCTCAACCATTTCTCACACAAAGTGATACTAAACATCAACATGCTTAGTATGAGCATGATACATAGGATTTTTAGCCAAATATATGGCACTTTGACTATCACATCCGATCCTCACTATCCTGCAAGCAAAACCAATACCATTACCAAGTCTCTATAACCAAAATGCCTCCTTAGAAGCACGTGTAGTAGCGATATACTCTACTTCAGTGGTAGATAAAGCTATTGTAGTTTGTCTTTTACTCATCCAATTGACTACACCTCCAAACAAAGTAAACACATAGCCACTAGTGGACCTTCGACTATCAAAGTCACCTTCCCAATCTACATCAACAAAACCTTGTATGTCCAGTAACTTATCAACATTATCAACCATGAAAACTGAAACAATAATCAGAAGTGCCTTGCAAATATTTGAATACCCTTTTAACAAAAGTCCAATGTTCTTTACCAGGGTTAGACATAAACCTGCTTAAAACTCCCATTTCTTGGGCTATATCTTGTCTAGTAAAAACCATTGCATACATTAAACTATTGAAAACACTAGCATAAATAAATTTAGTCATTTCATCAATATCATCATCTAATTCAAGACACATGTCTAAACTTAACTTAGTACCAACAAGAAATGGAATATTTACTAGTTTGCAGTCTTGCATATTAAACCTCTGCAAAATGGTGTTAACATACTTAGTCTGACTTAACCAAAGCTTTATGTGATCCTTATCCCTAATGATTTCCATCCCAATAATATATTTCACAGCCCCTAATTATTTCATATCAAATGCACCAGAAAGCTGAGTTTTAAGTTCCCTAATCATTGCCTTATTATTACCAATGAACAACATATCATGCACATATAAGACAATAATCAGTATTTGATCATCAATAACTTTAAAATAAACATAGTGGTCCTCTTCACTTCTAAAAAAACCCAACTTTAATGCAAAGCCATCAAACTTCTGGTACCACATGGGTATGTGTAGGATCATGATGGGCCAAAAAGTGGCGATATGTAAGTGATATGGTGGCCCATGTGGCTGACGACATTTTTTTTACCCAAAATTGATGAAACGAAAAGAGTTTTTAAAAGATATTTTCATCTTCCCACCAATATCAATTATGATTTACTTTGAATTTAATAGAGTATTATTATTCATTTTCTATTTGAATTATGACTAAATTCTTGATTGATAGGCTGATTTAAAAACATCTATAACTTTCAAACAGTATCACATTTTTTCAATCTAAACCATGTGTCATATTCTATGCTTTGCATGCTATAGTATTTTAAAAAAAGAATTGAATTTCATGAAGTTTTAACCAAGTTAAGGTGGTCAAACATACGAGTTTTTATATTTTTTAAAACTTGTAATAAAAAATTAATAATTAATTATTTACTTGGAAATTTTTATTTTTATTTTATTGTGGTTAGGGTGGTCAGACCGACACGTACTTATTTTTTCCCTGAAATTTAAGTACTACTGCATTGAAATTTCAAATTTTCACCAAACAGATTATTATTATTTTAAAATAGACCTAGTATTTTTAAAACTGCATTAAATTTTCTATAGATTCTATTCTTACATATTTTTAAAATAATATAGATAACTTATTCATTTTTTTACATCAAGTTGCCTAACTCTGATTTTTTGAATTTTTATTGCCACTTAAGGGCTTATTTTTTCCATGATGATCTTGCACATAACCACATCCTAGACGACTGTTTTAAACCATATAGAGATCGTTTTAACCTACAAACCAAGTGTTCTTTTCCTTTCACAACAAAACCATCAGGTTGTTGCACGTAAATTTCTTCCTCAAGATCCCCATGCAAGAAAGCAATTTTAACATCCATTTGTTCTATTTCTAAATCATAAGCAACAACAATGGATAAAATGAATCTAATAGAGGTTAACTTACCAATAGGAGAGGATTTTTCACCAAAATCAACTCCCTCTCTCTGGGAGTAGCCCTTGGCCACTAATTTGGCCTTGTACCATTCCAACTTACCATTTGCAGCAAAATTATTTTTATATACCCACTCGCAACCAATGGCCTTTCTTCCATTGGGAAAACTAACAAGATCCCGGGTGTCATAGTTTTCCAAAGACATCATCTCATCCTGCATGACTTGTATCCAAGACTCACATTCTTTTGAAGATAGTCTCCCTGAATGATCTAGGTTCATCATCAGTACACAACAAATTAAATTTACAACGAAAATCAGGTGGGCTATACCTGTCAACTAGATTTTTTTATCTTGTGGACCTTCTCAAAGGTGGAGTAAGAGGTTCCTCCTCATATTCATCCCCATTGTTCTCAAATTCTTCTGTTACAACAGATTCTTCAGAACTGTCTTCTCCTTCTCCATCTTCTTGTACATCTCTCTGTTCTTCCACATGTGCATCTTCTTTCTTAGTTTCAAAACGAACTTTCTTTCACTTTTCCTTTGGTTGCTAATCTTCAAACTTAGCTCTAAATTCCCCAACAAATACATATCTAGAAAGTATCATCTTTCGTGTTAGTGGATTCCAAAGTTTATAACCTTTAACATTTTCACCATAACCTACAAAGACGCATTTCAGAGATTTGGGATCCAATTTAGACTACTTCTCTTTAGGCACATGACAAAAGCCTCACAACCAAAGACCCTTAAATGTGAAACTGGAGGATTTTTTACCCAGCCATATTTCATAAGGTGTTTTATCAACAAGATCTTTACAAGGAGATCTATTAATTAAATAACAAGCAGTACCAATAGTTTCTACCCAAAAGCATTTATCTAACATAGCACTACTTAGCATTCTCCTAGCTCTTTCCATTAATGTGTGGTTCATTCTTTCTACTACCCCATTTTTTTGTGGTGTGTAAGGTGTATTCTTTTTCCTAACAATCCCTGCATAATTGGAAAACTCATCAAATTCCTTGGAACAATATTCAACTCCATTGTCATATCTCAATACTTTTATCTTATAACCTGTTTGATTTTCAACCAATGCCTCAAATTCCTTAAATTTGGAGAAAACTTTAGATTTTGAATGCATAAAATAAATCCAAGTATATCTCGAGTAATCATCAATGAAGGAAACATAATAATGAGATCTACCCAAAGAATTTGTGTCCACTGGACCATATACATTTGAATGAATTATTTCTAACAATCCATTAGCCTTATTAGTTCCTTTAGGAAATGATGACCTATTTTATTTACCAAACACACAATCCTCACATAAATCATTTTTACCAACAGAATAATCAGAAATACCATCTACTAGTTTTCTTATCAAGTATGGTCCTAAGACCTTTTTCACCAATGTGACCCAATATATGGTGCCACAACATACATGCATTTTCAGTGCTAGCTACAAAAGATGAGTTACAAAAAGTATATGTTTGTAGCGTAAACAAATTCCCTATATGAGATCCTTTAGCAACCACCAAAATTCCCCTTACCATCCTACAACAAGACTTTTCAAATGTCACATGCATTCCAGTATCATTCAGCTTGGGAACTGAAATTAAACTTTTTATAAGTCTTGGAATACGAAAAACATCATCAAGGATTTTAACCCTCCCATCACTGAAAGACAACTTTACCTTTCTTTTATCGACAATATTTTGTGATCTATCATTACTCATGAAGACCTCTCTTCCATAATATTATTTGTATGTAGAAAACCACTCCTTATGATGATTCATATGGAAGGAAGCACCTAAATCAATAAGCCAAACATCATTATAAACCGTGTTAGCTGAAATAATCAAAGCATCAGAATCACCGTTATCAAAGGACTTTTCTGTGGAGTAATTTGCATTCTTTTTCTTATTTCAACATTCCTTCTTCACATGTCCCCATTTACCACAATTCCAACACTTCATTTTGCTCTTTCCTAGGGTCTTAGATCGTCCTTTAAACTTATCCTTCTTCTTATCCCCTTTAGGCCCTTTCTCCTTGGACCTACTTCACACATGCAAGGAATCTTGGGAGCCACTATGCATGGTATTTCTCCTCATCTCCTCTAAAATAAGTATGAGAATAATATTATCCATCTTAGGTTCTACACCACCACTTGTTATAGCAAAAATAAAATTTTCCCAACATTTCGGCAAAGAGAAAATCAATAAAACGCATTTATCCTCATCTTCTCTTTTAACATCAATAGATGCAAGCTGACTTATAATGAAATTAAAATCATTCAAATTTTCAATAATAGAATTACTATCCTTCATCTTTGATGAATATAAACACCTTTTGAGATACAACTTTTTAGACAAACTCTTAGTTTGGTAGATTTCACCTATCTTCCTCCAAAGCTTGTATGTCATTTCTTTTGAAGAGACATTCAGGAGGACAGAGTCAGTGAGATGCAATCAAATGGTCCCTTGAGCCTTCTTGTCTAACTTCTTCCAATCTTCATCTAACAAGGTTGAAGTATATGGCTTTGTATCAACTAAAACTAGTAACCATTGATCTCTCTCCTCAAGGAGATCCTCCACTTTCAACTTCCACATCTTGTAACCAGTGCCATTGAACTTCTCAATATCTTGATGAGAGGTGGAGGCCATGATATGTAATCATTCACAAATCTGCAAAACCCACAACACAAAATCTCCCACTACAACAAAAAACCTTCAACACTTAAAAGGAAAGTGTCCCTTCCTTAACAAAACCGTTAGCTCTAATACCAAATGTTGATTATCAAGGTGAAGAAATATTTCAATATGAACCTAAATAAGTGAATGAAAATATAAAATATGTATATTAACCTTTAGCCTTAGTGTGAAAAAATAATAAGAGAGAGAGATAGAAGAATCATAACACATGCAACAGCAGATTTATGTGGAGAAACCCCGAAGGGAATAAATTCCACCACCAAAAGAGAGACAAGTATATTACTAATAATCTGAAATATTACATGCAAAAATAGACTTCTCTTATCAATCACTATAAAATCCGAAAACACCCTGTTACCCTGCTTTCTTGCAAAACTAAATTGAATAACTCTAGCTCAAGGCCCAAATTTAAAGAGATTTGTGAAGATGAAAATCACCATGGTTTCACCAAAAAATAAGCAGAAATACCACCTAGAAAAACCCATGCCTCCCTCCTTGAAATGTTTAAAAAATACCAAAAATAGCCTCTTAAAAATTCTCTTACAGTTGTCATAAGGCATCTCTCATGCATGGGTGCCTGAGGTCTAAAAATCGCATATTCTATCATAGGGAATCTATTATACTATCATAGAATCTTATGACAACTGCCATACATGTCATAGATGCTCTTACAACACCCTATTTTGACCCAACAACCTCATTGTAGAAGATTCCAAAGTGGGACACCTAGCTATTTTTTCCTTTTCCAAAAGGACAAATGGTAATAGTAACATTGCATTTACATTGTCTCTTTCACCACCGTTGGTTCAAACAATTTCACCTCTTATACGTAAATGTACAAAACACTTTAGGATAATAATTAATTAGAGGATTCACAAGGTTGATGGCACCTAATCCAAAAAATACCCTCCTAAATATATTCAAATGAAAGCTACTTCACTATTCTACCTTAAACAACAAGATTCAAGACCTTAAACTGCTATACAATTCATAAAAGTTAATGAACAATTGGAAAATTTTATAAAATCACTAAAATAGGGACTTTATTGATTCTAAATCTTCAAGAATACAAAATATCTTTGTTTTTCTCAACCTTACATGCTTTATATCACTTCTCTAATCACCTAATGACCTCTTTGAGACTTTGAATACATTACATATGACCTTGACATGACCTTTTTCACATTGTTTACATTTCAAAATTCAGATTTTGAAAATTTTTCTATTGAAGGAAATTAGAGAACAAGGTGCTACTACACCAAACATGAACTCCAAAATTACAGTATTTGAATAAATCTCATTACAAGTAAATCTCATTACAATTCTTTAGGTAATCCATTCTCACAGATATTTTACAATGTCAGTCATACATTCGAGATTGTCTATAAATGTCTACATCATAGGTACTCATTTGAGGTTAACTTTGATTGAGTAACTTGAGATTCCCTCGTTGAGCTTCACAGGCTCTTTTATAATGGATTGAAATAAGAATTGAGATTTGTCAAGATCATCAAAATAAGGATGTTGCATTGCTTTTCTGGCTGAGATTCTCTTTGATGGCTTATAAATCAACATTTTATGCAACGAGAGACCAATAAATTTTTAGTAGTTTACTTACAAATACACAAAGTAAAAGAGAAAAATAAAGAGCATCCAAAATGGAAATGAAATGAAAATATATGGAATGAACTTATAGATAGGCATCCAGGTCTCACAACTTAGTGACTTTTGGTCATACATCTTCACTAGGAACTCCAACATACCTATTGCACACAACACCTATCATGAATAGAGTAAGTTGAAATTTTAAATGCTCTTATAATGTCTACATCATAGCTTTTCAGGATAAGGTTTAAGGGTGAGAGAGAGAGAGGTAGAGGGAGGGAGAGGAGAGATATATAGTAGAGAGGGAGGTAGGGTTGGGTTAAGGATTTTAGGGTTTAAGGGGCCAGGGTTAAGGGTAGAGGGTGTATGGTTGAGAGAGAGAGAGTGGGAGAAAGAGAGAGTGGGAGAGAGGGATAAAGAGAGAGAGAGAGAGAGAGAGAGAGAGAGAGAGAGAG
>CM021101.1:741828626-741920104 GCA_007115665.2 Sequoiadendron giganteum | reverse complement strand
ATATCTATGTCCCTCCCTCCTCTTCTCTCCTTCTCTCTATCCATCCATACCTCCTTCTATACCCTAATCCATCAACCCTAAACCCTTAAACCCTTAAACACTCAACCCTAAACCCTCAACCTTCAACTCTCAACCCTTAAATCCTAAACGCTTAAACCCTCTACCCTCTACCCTCTGCCCTCAACCCTCAATCCAATACCCTCTACCCTAAACCCTTATCCCTCAACCCTAATTCCTCAACCTTTACACCCTTAAATCCAAGAAAAATCTCTAGCCTAATCCCTAAACCCTCAAACCTTAACCCTCAACCCTTAAACCCTCAACCCTCTACTCTCAACCCTTAAACCCTAATCCCTCAAACCCTATAACCTCTACCCTATACATTGGACCCTCAACCCTAATCCCTCGACCCTATACCCTATACCCTCAATCCTCTACCCTCAACCTTAAACCCTCAATCCTCAACCCTCAACCCTTAAACCCTCTACCCTATACCCTCTACCCTATGCATTAAACCCTCAACCCTCAATCCTTAATCCCTCAATCCTTAAACCCTAAACCGTCAACCCCTATACCCTCTACCATTCACATTGGACCCTGAACTTAATCCTTCAACCATATACCCTCAAACCTATACCCTAAACCCTCTACTGTCAATCCTAAACCCTTAACCCTAAACCCTTCAACCCTAAACCCTTAAACCTTCTACCCTATACCCTCAACCCAATACCCTCTACCATTGACCCTATTCCCTCAACCCTCAACCCTTACACCCTAATACCCTAGAAACCATCAACCCTATAGGTCCTCCACCCTAATCCCTCAACCCTATATCCTCAGCCCCTATCACTTTCTCTCTATCTCTACATATCACCTCTCCCTCCCTCCCTCTATCCTACCCTCTCCCTTTTTCTACGTACCTCTCGTTCAATCAGTCCCTACCACCCTCTCTTGCTCCCTCTATCCATCTCTCTTTCTATGTCCCTCCCACTCTCTTTCACTCCCTCTTTCTCCCTCTCTCTCATGTCTCTCCCTTCCACGCCCTCTCTCTCTCAGGTCTCTCCCTCTAGTAGCCTACCTAGGTAACTCTCTCTTTGTCTCTCTCTCCTCTCTGTATCTATCCCTCCCACCCTACCTAGATAATTACCTCTCACTCCACCCCTTCTTTCTCTACCTCTATTAGGTCACTCCCTCCCACACCCTCTCCATCTCTCAGGTCTCTCACTCACACTCCCTCTCTCCCCCACTCCCTCTCACTACCTATATCTCAAGTCTCTCCCTCTCACCCCTATCACACTCTCAAGTCTATCCCTTTGGCATCCTACCTACATAACTCTCTCTTTCTCTTTGTCTCTCCCTCTCCCCTCTCTCTCTCTCTTCCTCTCTCTCAATTCTCTCTCTCCCACCCCCCTTTCTCTCTCTCTCCCTCCCTCTATCCCTCCCACCCTACCTAGCTAAGTCCCTCTCACTCCAACCCCTTCTCTCCAACTCCCTCTCTCTTAAACACTCACTTCCACTCCCTCTCCCTCTCTCTAGACTCTCTCTCTCTCTCTTAAAATTCTCCCTCCCTCTGACATACGTAAATACATACATTCTTACATACATACAAACCTACATCCATACAAGCATACATACATACATGTGTAGATACAATCTTACATACATATAGGCATACATACAATATACATGCATTGATACATACAGGCATACATGACATAAAAGCATACGTGTAGATACAAACATACAAGTATATCAACATACATTCAATAGACTAGCATTTAACATAAAGGAGGACATAATGTGAGCATGTTATAATGCACTCATGTTATGTCTTGGTTGACATGTTTATCGTTGAAGCAAAAAACCATGTCAAAACTGAGATATAACGTGAGCGCATTATAACGCGATCACATTATATCTTGCTTTGGGAATCCCCAAGCCTTAGGATTGATATTTTCCTTGGAATACAAACCCAAAGGCTTGGAGGGCATTCCCAACAATGAGAGACATGTTTTTGCAAATTCTACAATATTTCACATAATCGAGTTTGTGCTCATTGTCAGGATTGGACGCGGTTCAATATTAAACAAATCAAACATCTGTATAATGTTACGTTCTCTCTTAGCTATCCAACGATGTAATTTTTTCACTTTCTGACAATGTTAAGTCTTTCATCCATAATTTATTTTGTTTGTATGTCTCTTTTTTGGCAAAAAAGTAGTGTTTGGTGTTTTTTCCTTATAAATTAGCCGTTCATCGAAAGTTCAAATAAATTACATTTTTAGAAACTAGACTCCATTCTACATTTTTTTATTTAAAAAAAAAATCAATTATTTTCCAAAATTTGTAGGGGTAGCACGACCAAAATTTTATTTTTTAGGAAGTGTCCACTTCGAAAATTAGTAAAAAATCAAACATTCATTAAAAAATTATCAGAAAAATCGTGAATCAACTACTCACCGTTGCGATTTTAAAATTACCAAAAAAAAATTCACTGTACAAGGGTCATACAAGAGTTGCTATGTTATGTTTTTCTGACAAAAAAAACACCAATTTTTTTACATCCTTCTTTTGAACCCCTTAATCTCAACCATTCTAAAAATAAATTAGTAGTTTAGAAAGTAGACTCAAAGCACTTCGATTGTTGTTTTTTTTCCATCTCAAAATTTTGAGTGTAACTATCCTCAATTTCACGTCCAAGTTCAATATTTCCTTATTTGAGAAAAAAGTTATCCACTTAAGTCCCCTTTTTGGGAACCATCTTGGTGCACTTACCCTTCAGCAAATAAATTGGGAACCCTTCAAAATTATCTAGGCCATTTTCTACTACAAATTTTTTGTCTTCTTCTAAAAGGAACACCATAATGAAGAATCCACTTGGAAGAAATTTTATACCATGATTTTTTAGGATATTCTTTCGATCCCATTCTTCCACAGGTGATTCCTTTCACTTCCAGGTCCAATTATTTTATATAATATGGTGACCTTTTTCAGCATCTCAAAGTCTTCTTCAATCTCTCCTCCTACACCTATTTTCATTGGCTCTATTTTCTTCTCTATTGGTCTTACATCTTTTTGTTCATGGTTGCTCCTAGGACCTTTCAAAAAAAAATTGTGGTAAAAATTGAATATGAATCTATATGAGTGACCCCAATGACACTACTCAACCAATGTAAGTTGAAAATACAGGTGCCAATAGTCTGAAGAACTTTGATCAAATGAGGATGAAAGGTTGCCTCCACAAAATAGGAATGCAAAATTGTCTATATGGTAAATTCTCCATCTCACTGAAATGCATGGGTAACCAACCGCTGCATCTTCCTAGTACATAGGAACAAATACTAGATACATAGTTTACTCTGAAGTGAAACCAAGGAAGTATTAGCATGAACAATATAATACCCCCCCATAATGCTATCTTTGGAGAGGTCTAGAAAATCCATTGAAACTCTGTGTTTCACCATGCAGTGCATGAAGGAGAAGAAACATCTAAAAGTGCACACGAATGTACGTGCAACTAAAAAAGGGTGTGCAAAATAAAACACACATGCATGAGGCTTGAATCACATGGATTCATTGTTGTCTTGGAGGGACACTCACTTGACAAAGGTGTGATTGCAAATAACAAAGGTACTACACAACCCCCCAATGACACTTTATAATATAGTGTGAGTACAAAATATGGTGCAACCTTATGTGTAAAATCAGTAAAATACATCTACAATAGTGTGACACTTTATGTCAGTGTGTTTACATATAATAAATTGCATACAAATGATGCTCAAAATGCCCACAAAGGAAAAAATACAAAAAATACAAAAAATACATATAAAACTATCCAAATGAAGTGCAGAGAAAATGCGAACCTAATGCACAAAAAAAAAAAAATAGTGCATGCATTGATGAATGTTCACATCTTCCTCCATGATGAAAATAACCTCAAATTTTTGTAGATGACAAAATTTGAAAAAATAGCCTACACCACTCCGAAGTGCTAGAAACTAGCTTTCCGTCGATATCTCGTTTGCCAGAAGAGACACCGTGGCCAAAAGATGATTTTTTTTTTAAATGTTGAATTTAGTCTGCAAACAAATGGGTTTTCTAGCAACAATTTTTTACTTTTGATTTGATTTTTGAAAAATCTACTCAATGTTTGTAGACAATAACAAAAACCCATAAATATTTTGATGCTAAGAATAAAACTTAGAAATCATTTTTTGATCCAACAAGCAAAAGATGAAAAAATATATTTTTTTAACCTTCATCCGGTGAAAAAATGACGCGCGATGATTTTTGGACAACAATTTTCTTCAGATGTGTACAATATTTGTAAAATCTAAAAGATACCCAGTTTAGATTTTGGCTCTGGCTACAAAACCCATAAATCATTTTTCCTGCCAATGAGTGAAAGTTGGAATTCTGAAGCAAAAATGATGACGGCTCCAATAAAAAATAGCTTGCAACAAACCCTTGTTTGCCAAAAATGCAAATGGTGACCAAATTGAGTGAACCAAAAGCCAAATCTGACTTTTTCGAGCCTCGTGGATGCAATTTTACAACAAAAAATACTACCACTATAGACAAAAGTGTTGCAATCACCATATCTCACTAAAGTGCATACATGCAATATAGGATACAAGAACTCAAATCACAATAAAAATTGATGAAAACTCTAATAAAAAAATGGAAGGGGCTTGCGAGATTCAAAGTTTGGATACCATATTGAAGTGAGCAACCCAAGATCTTCAATCTGCAACACCAAATAACCTCCACAAGAAATAGAGAAAAACAACAATGGAAGATGTTATTCCACCAAACAAGAATTGCAATATGATACAATGATCAATATTCTATGCAATAGAATACAATACTATTGAATGCAAAACATGTTAGCGATGCCTTTCTTAAAAAGGAAAGGATGAGAGGGGTATGTGTAGGATCATCATGGAAAAAACAAGCCCTTAAGTGGCAATAAGATTCATAAAATCAGAGTTAGGCAATTTGACGTAAAAAATGAATAAGCTATCTATATTATTTCAAACATATGTAAGAATAGAATCTATAGCAAATTGAATGTAGTTTCTAAACTACTAGATTTATTTTAAAAATATGAATATTATGAAAATTTGAAATTTCAATGCAGTAGTACTTAAATTTTAGGGAAAAAATAACAAGTAGGTGTCTATGTGACCACCCTAACCATAATAAAGTGATAATATTTTTTATGATTTTAGACATAAGTAGAGGACTCATGTCCCGATGTGATGCATATTTTTTTGTAAATTTTTTCCAAATAAATAATTAATTATGAATTTTTTATTACAACTTTTAAAAAATCTAAAAACTCGTATGTCTGATTACCTTAACCTAGTCAAAACTTCATGAAATTCATTTTTTTTTTTTAATCCTATAGTATTCAAAGCATAGAATGTGATGCATGTTTGAGATTCAAAAAATGTGATGTTGTTTGAAAGCTATATAGATGTTTTCCAATAAACCTATCAATCAAGACTTTAGTCGTAATTCAAATAGAAAATGAATAATAATTATTTATTAAATTCAAAGTAAAGCATAATTTATATTGGTGGAAAGTTGAGAATCTCCTTTAAAAACCCTTTTCATTTCATCAATTTTGGGTAAAGAAAAAGTCGTCAGCCACATGGGCCATCATATCACTTACATATCATGACTTTTTGGGCCATCATGATCCTTCACATACCCAAAGATAGGGTTGGACAAGATCATGACAAGTTTCTTAATCCTATCACATGAGACAACTAACTCATAACTACTTAGGAAAGTGTAAAGTCTAGATAAGACAACTAAGACTTCTAGAATGAATCTTTTATCCTAAGTAAACTTAACATGTCAACTAAGTCCCCTAAGTCCCTAGTAAAGGAATGAACTAGGTACAAGACTTATTCACACAAACACTTCTTTACATTGAAAATAGGTTCCTTGAAAACCTCCCCTTCTTGGTCCTCGTCCCGATCTTCCTCTACCTCTATCATTCTACTCATGAAACTTGTTTGAGCTTTCACCTTTTTCACCATCATTGTCCTTGATGTCTCTAATCTTCTTCCCACCCTCTTTTTGTTGCACATAAATTTTTATTTTCCCTATCTATTTATGCTCAAATTTTTTGTTCAATCTTTCTTCCACCTTTAATGAAAACTGATATGCATCCTCAATGGTGTATATTCTTACTAATGCCAATTCATCTTGTATGCTTGGCTTTAAACCATTAATGTAACATGCTACCTTCTACTTGTTCACTTCAGAATTTCTTTTTCTAATTAGGATCTTATAAAATTCTTCTATATAATCCCTCACCATCCTTGTTCCTTGTCTTAGATTTTGCATCTTCTTGAGTAGCTCCAACTCACAATCGATTGGAATAAATTTCTTCTTCAATTTTTCCACCATTTTATTCCATCTAGAAATTGTATCCTTCCCTTGTCTTTATCTTTCAAGTGAGATCTCTTTCCACCAAATACTTGCATGACCTTTTAGTTTTGTCTTTGCAAACATCACCCTATCTGGGTCTTCAATATCCTCAAACTCAAAGAATTATTCCATATCGTTGATCTAATCGATCAATTAATTAAGATTCAGACTTCCACTAAAGGTCGAAACCTCTACTTTTGGTGTTTTTCCAATACTTTCTATTTCTCTTAGAAATCTAATTTCTCCAAGATCCATTTGATCATGTTCTTCCTCTTTTATTTCCTATTCTATTTCATCTTCACTGTCATCTCTTTCTCAATGCACATCTCTTCTTCAAACCTCTTGCTGCAAGGTTTCTAATTACCTTCTGAGGGCTCTAATTTCATCTCTAGGTGGATTCCTTTCTCCACCGTCTCTACCTTTACCTCTACCAAGATGGGCAACTCTAGGAGGTATCTTGATCTCAACCCACACTCATAGGTCCTGTTGTAACTGCCTCACATTTGATGCTTTGTTATAGACTCAAGGCAACCTACTCAAATACCAGTGATGAAGAGTGCTCCCCTTACAAAATTGAACACACTCACCATGCATAGGTTTTCACAACAAAAATTTAAGAAGAATTATGAAAAAAAAATTATACTAAAATGAAAAATGAATTATAGAATTCATGGGATTTATAAACATATAGATCGGGCCCTACATTCACCAGCAAGTGCTCAACCTTTCTTCTCTGCTCCATGATCCCGTACGTCAAGAACTATAGGCTACTCTACCACCCTATCTCTTCCCAATCTTTGGCTATCTTTTATAGCATCACCTTCTTGCATGCTAGTCTAGCCTCATAAGTATTTCTTTGTCGTAGTACGATTGTTTGTCCAATGATCTTCGAGATCTAGTACGCGGTTACATCATTCTCAGTGACTACATCCTCATTCATTTACACCAGGAAATATTCCAACCAGCGATGCAATCATTGACCAATGATTATGTTGTTCCACAACAAGGATGTGGAAACAAAGTATATTGTTGTGCCATGTGTCATTAACTCATCGTCCAACCATTACCATTGACCAACTCATGCCTTTGTTTATTCTTTCCACTTTCACCATGTCAAGGGGAAATCAAAATGAATCTCACCGAAACAACCAAGTCTCACCAATGAGACTTTAAAGAAATATCGTTCCTTTCTATTATCGCTTGTCGACCTATCAAAGGGACTTCTCCTAATGTCTCATCGAAACATCCTTGTTTGGCTAAAAATATGTCAACCCCTTGATATGTTTTATTGCCCTGTCAAGGGAATTTTTTCCCCATCCTACCAATATTCCCAAGTCTTCTCGATGCCACTTATTGATATGATTTATGGCTTATCAGGTTGTCGAAGCAATAAGAAATGTTGCTCTACCGATATGTATGCTTCCCATCGAAGACAATCCTCACACCCTTTTTGTTGTTTATTTTCGTCATTGGAATTTCGAGGGGACATGGAATAAGGTACCATCAAAGTCTCCCCATCATGTTGAGCTCCATGTCATGCTAAAGAGCTAGTCCATAGAAGCATAGAATGCCGAAAGAAGTGACAGGGTAAATTCTAGGCATAAATGCAAATGTGGTAACCTGATTTTGACTATACATTCATGGTGAAGTCATGCTAATATTCCTTATTTGAGAGAAAATAAGTAACTTATATTTTTTTGATGCAAGATTTCTCTTCACCTTAGATGCTCTTGCATCATTCAATTTATTCAAAAGTTTTTTCTCTTGTAGAAAACACTAATTATCCATCCCATTTTCAATGATCCTTTTAGAGAGTTCCTTCAAAGCTTCTTTAGAGCTCTGTTTCTCCTTAAAGATGTTCTTAAAGCTATCCTTGTTCAGTTTTTTCAGGTTCTTCTTGATTACTTTCAACTTGGAAGCAATGCAGAACATCTTCAGGCCACTAGGGTGACACTCTTCCCACCACTTCTTTATGAGATGAAAGAAATTTTGGTCCTTAAACGAAATGTTTTCAAACTTGAAGAGACATCTAGCTAGTCCTTGTTCCCCAACAATATCCAAAGCCATTGGGAAGTGATCTGATCCAACCCTCGAAAGGACCTGATAGTCTAGGGTATATGTAAATCAACTAAGGTCACCTTTAAATAAAAATATGTCAAATTTCTCAGTAATGCTATGGAAACCAATCATCCTATTGGTCCATCTAAAGTGTCCATTCCCCATGTCCAAGTCAATTAACATGTTTCTCTCCCCAAATTGTTCAAAATCTACTTGAGATTGCATTTTTTTGCCAACCCCACCTTTCTTGTCTAATGATTTTTGGATAGTGTTGAAATCCCCACCTAGTATACAAAATTCAAAGGTGATAAAACCATAAATATTGTCCAATTCACTCCAGACATCTCTTTTGAATGCAATTATTTGGAGCGTGGACATTAAAAAATAGAAAGCTCAAGTTTGAAGCCAAACTTATTATCTTACATGCAATCCAAGATCTGTTGGTGACCAACTCTTCGACGATGATCAATTGAGGCTTCCAAATTATAACCAAACCACTTGATGGACCCTTCACATTGACTCCAATCAATCTCCATGACTACAGTTCCTTTCCAAAGTTCAATTTTTCATGTTCTACGAGTTTAGTCTATTGTAACATGCATATGTTTGGCTAGATAGAATTCAATTGATGCCTGATTAGGCATCATTTGTTAGGGGCATTGAGGCTCGTAACATTGCAAGATATGAGTTTCATGGTTGTTCAAGAAGGGATTCACCCTTTCCTACTCTAAGCATAATGTTGATTTTTAGTTGGCCATTTTCTTCCACGTCCCATTTTAATTTCTCGTAATTTGTGATCCTTCCTCTCTTCTTACTATCGCCACAATCAAGAGAATATTTGGGAGGATCTTTCTGGCCTATGCCAAGCCTTCCTTGCTCTGATGCCACTTGGGAGAATAGCTTGTACATCTTGATTGGTTTTTGTACCGATCCTACATCCATTTGGTTGGGCTCCAAATTTTCTTGATCCTGATTATATATCCAATCATCAAAGGCTTTAGCTACCTCCATATTGAGGGAATCACTTTTAGCAGCCACAACCAGTTCAACAAGTTCCTCGCCAACTTCAATAAGAGAGTCCAAATCCTCTTCCCATATGTTATTTCCCAACATATCAATTGCTTCAAATATTTTTTATCCAACAAATTGACTTTTCTTTGTACCTCTGAATTGCTAGCCATATCATCCACATCCTTGGATTTTCCTTGTATTTCCTTTTCCTTTGATTGAGATCGACTTGTACCTTGTAGCTCTTGATCAGGGTGCATCTTTGTTTCATGTAGAGGTTCTTGTCGATTGGAAGCCTGGGAAACATCACTATGCTTTGCATTGCCATGGAATTTTTGGGGGGTTTGCCAACCCAGGATTTGAACCAGAGAATCGATTGTGAAGGAATCAATGATTAGGGCTTGTGACACTTGCCTTCCTCTGAAATTAGCCTAATATCCTTCCAAATGACTCTGTTAGGGCTATTTCCCACACAAATCCTAATGTGAGTGCCTACACCATCAGGGTCTAATATTTCTTTGGCACACATATAAGTGCCCAAACTATTTTTGATTTTTTCTAGGATGTTTGGGTCCCAATATTCTAGAGGGAGGTTACAAAGTTTATACCATTCCTGCACGGTTTCCATCTGATGATGAAGAGGATCAAAACTTTCCATGCATCGATGAATGTAAAAATTGCAACCATCCATGATCCAAATCCCATTCGCAATCACCTCCCTAATATTTAGAGACGAACATACTACCAAAAAATAGCCGTTAGCAAGAGATTTGAATTCTAGGTTGTCTACCAATTTACCATGCCACTATAATTTTAAGCTCTCCCGATTCAGATCTTTGACATGCCACTTTGTTAGTAGAGCCAGGCTTTCAAATTTTGAGAACTCCGCTTGAAATTTTACCAGGCTTAGTGTAACTATTTTCTTGGTAATGTATCCCAAAGCTGATTCATCTTTGTTCTTGCCTACATTCCTTCGCTCTGGGAAAGTCGGAATCCCGGGCGGGGGGTTTCGCCATCCATTCTGGTCCCTGTTTCTACCATTCCTATGGTATCAGACACCCCTCAGACCATCATCCCTACCCCTGAATGCTTGATGATTCCAATTCCTTTGACCTTGTTGTCTAGGCCTACAAAATTCAGGATTTTCATATCGCTGCTGCCCTGGGTAGCCAAAATCAACAGGATTTCCTCTTCTTTGATCTTGCCCACTAGGGTTTCTCCATCACTCTGTGTTTGCCTACTGGTGGATTCTTTCCATCAGAATGTTAGCCTCCAAGTCCCTTTCCCATCTCCCTTGATGCCATATTCTTGCAATGTCTGTCTGCCACTGTGTCCTTCCTGATCCAGACGCACCATGAGTTTCACCATCAAACCTTTGTGAATCGCCTTTCCACCATTGCTCTTCTTCTATGCATGCCATCAATAAAAAACAATATCATATAATAATATATTAATAAATAATTATTTTATTAATTAGTTTAATTTACAATTATATTATTTTAATTTAAAATTATTTAAGATATATTTTATTGTGATATTGCTAAACTATGTAGATTTAGGAATCAATTAGTTTGAATCTAATAGCAATATCAAAATTTGACATGCTGTGAAAAATACCTCCTATTTATCAATCTATTTTATTTATATAAAAATTATTGTATTTTAATTTAAATTTACTTAAATATTATTTTTATTTTTAATTCTTTTAAAAATCAAGCAACAAAGAATATTCTGTAAATTTTTTGAAGTTTCACTGTAAATGACAGGTATGTGGATGTCATTTCCCTCAAAATTGATTACATAATTAATTATTAAAAAAAAAAATTATATTTTTTTTAACATTGAATATTTTTTTTACAAAATTATCTTTATTAAAAGAATTTCCTCAAGAGACACTTGGATAATGATAACTTTCAGCATTTTTTACATATATTATTAATTAATATATGTATGCTAGTTAAATAGATAGGTAAGCACAATATTTTTAAATCATGCACATTTAAACAAGACACAACAAAACTTAAGGACAATCTAAATAACATCTAACATGCATGTTTTATGTCTAGTATAATGTTATGTATATTGTAGGAAGATTAGACGTGTCCAAAAATAAATAATATTTTTCAATTTATTTAATTTTTAATAAATAAACAATTAGAAGAACTATAATTAGTTTAAATCTAATATATATATGAATTATTACAATAATTAATTATTATTAAAATTAACAATATATTACTAATAATAATTATATAAATATTATATTATTAATTAATATATAAGATATTAATATATATTAAATAATATTTTTAAATCGTGCACATTTAAACAAGACAAAAAAAAAACTTAAGACCAATCTAACAAGCATGTTTTATGTCTAATATGATTTTATGTATTTTATAAGGAAATTAGACACATCTAAAAATATATAATGTTTTTTAATAAATAAACAATTAGAATAATTATAATTAGTTTAAATCTAATATATATGAATTAACCATTAAATTGATATTACAATAATTAATTATTATTAAAATTAACAATATATTATTAAAAATAATTATATAAATATTTACGCAACGAGTATGTGAGTTTTGACGATTTGGTGAAGGCTAACTTTATGTTTAAATAAGAATGGGATAAAGACTAATTTATTCACCTTGATAGCTTTATTTTTATTTGATGAATTTTTTCTATTTAATTAAGAGTTGTTTTATTTTTTCTGTAAGATTATTTAAGAATTAATATTTGTAGTTTACTCAAATAACTATTTTTAGAACTAGGTTTTATTAGTGCATCAATGAAATAATCAATTCAAAATAAAACATAGAATAGTAAAAATAGTAATTTTAAAAAAAAAATTGCTATGTAATATAAAGTGTTTTTCCTACTCTTTAATAAAATATTTTTAAATCAAAGTAAAATAATATAATACATTGAAAACTAAAAAACGTAGAATTAATACATTTTATATTTTTGAATCAAAAAAGTTTTAAAAAATATTTTATATTTAAAATTTAAGAAGAACAGTGTTAAGTAAATAAAAAATATTAATTATAAAAAACTGAAATTCATATTTTTTAACATTTAATATTTATTTTTAGAGAATTATCTTTATTTTGGAAAGAAACAATGAAATCATATATATTACTATTGAAATTGATGTAAGCATTTTTCCTTAAGTCAATAGACTCCTCCATAATGATAACTTTTAACGTTTTTATATATATTATTAATTAATATACATATGCTAATATATTATTAATTATAAGATATTAATATATATTTAATAATATTATTAATATAATAATTATTCTATATATTATTAATATAAATTTATAAATCATTCTTATATTAAGAATATTACTTTATTAATATAAATGAATTTATTTAAATATAATATGATATAGATTATTTCTCCAGCCGACGTTTCTGAAACAGTACATAGCTTTCGTCACGCTCCCATATATATAAGATTCACATAAACCCTTTCTCCTCACCATTATCTCATTAACACATTTATTCGTAGAATTGTGAAGGAGCATTTTGTTTTAGGTTTTTGGGTTACAGTTTGTTCAATTGAATTATTATATCTGTTGAAGTTTTGAGCCATTTTGCCATGGATAATCCTTTGTTTGGGTGGTGTTGGGGTCGAGTCCCCGAATGGAGATCTTATCAATGGCCGCATTACTATTATTCATATCCTAACGCTGCAACTTCGTACGACACTCCAGTAAAATCGGAGAATGCGCCCAAGAACGTCGCCTCAATTCCAATAAATTTCGTCAACTCAGAGACACCCATATCCGTAAAGGCGCCTTTCCGGAGATTTTGTGTGAGGAAGCCAAGGCCTCTGAACAAGTTGAGGGTTATAATGAAAATCAAGACAGGCTGCAGAAATTCGGAGGCATGTGAATGACGAAAATTTTGTGGAGTTGAAAATGAGGGAGTGGATAATGTCACCACTGCTCAGGCTCGACGAAATTCAGGTTTGCCATTTTGCCATGGATAATCCTTTGTTTGGGGGGTGTTGGGGTCGAGTCCCCAAAAGGGGATCTTATCAAAGGCAGCATTATTATTATCCAAATCCTTACGCTGCAACTTCGAAAGACACTCCAGTGAAATCGGAGAATGCGCCCAAGGTAAAGCCCAAGAACGTCGTCTCAATTCCAGTCGATTTCGTCAATTCAGAGACACCCAAATCCAGAAAGGCGCCGCCATGGATGA
Source organism: Sequoiadendron giganteum (assembly GCA_007115665.2). Taxonomy (NCBI): domain Eukaryota; kingdom Viridiplantae; phylum Streptophyta; class Pinopsida; order Cupressales; family Cupressaceae; genus Sequoiadendron; species Sequoiadendron giganteum. Next base: position 741,906,364 of record CM021101.1, on the reverse strand, counting down.
AAATACAGCGTCTATAAAAATTCAGGCGAATTTCCGGGGGTTTTGTGTGAGGAAGTCAAGGCCTCTGAACAAGTTGAGGGTTATAATGAAATCCAAGGCAGAGGCTGCGAAAATTCGTAGGCATGTGAATGACGAACATGTCGTGGAGTTGATTAGACGAGATGAGGAGGAGCGGTTGAAAATGATGGGAGGGGATTATGTCACTACTGCTGAGGCTAGAAGAAATTCAGGTTTGCCTTTTTTCTCTTTTTTTCTTTTCTTTTGTTCTTCTTTAATCTTATAAATGAAAAGGCTAAATTAATCCTTGATTGGGTCATTCAGTTACAGATATTGGGATTCCTTACAGTTTTTTATTTTTTTCCTAAATGTGTAGATTTTTTAAAATAATTTTTAAATAATTTTTTTGAAATTGCTATAACCTTTTTAGTTTGCAAAGCTTCTGTGAAAAACTGTGTGCTTGTAGTCTGCCAAGCACAGAAGCTTTGCGCTCCAATGTCCTGAACTGTGAAAACTTTTTATTTTTTATTTGACAGACAAGGGTGAGGCTAATGTGTCTTTCGCTTTGGGAAAATTTTCGAATTTTTTTCATTACACTTACCTATGGAAATGATTTGTTTATAGTGCATGTAATTTCTTCTTTTCTTTCTCTTAAAAAATTCAAATCAGAATGTTCTCTGTTACCTAAAAACATAACCGGTGTGAAATGCAGGGAGCAATTTCTTTTGTGAGGGATTCAAGAAAGGCTGTGATTCGTGAACTGGCTAACTTGCAAGAGACTGTAGACGACATCAATGCCGCGAAACCGAGACAAGATGCTACTAGAGAAGTTTCAGTAACTTCTGAATCAGCGATGGAGGAGCGCCCTACTGTTGAGGACAATCTCAACGAGGAATTCAAGAGCAAGGAGTTGCTGGGAGACGCAATTGAGCTCTCTGTGAGCAATGAAAAGGGAGAGGAATCTCTGCCTTCTCAAATGCAAGATTTGCAAATTGAAGATTTCCCTGAAGAAGACAATAATAATAATGGAGGAGTAGAAAATTTCGAACAAGGCTCTTCAGAAGCTGGACAAATTGTGTCTGGAACTGAGGAATGCACGATGGTTGATGATGCTGATAAAGATGCAGTGAATTTGAAAAGAAACAAAGTTGAAAGTCCGGTGTCGGAGGTTGATGCATCACCTACAATCCCTTGCACAAAGGAATGGGTTATAGTAGGAAATGCAGGGGATGATGAAAATTCTTCTGAATCTCTGGACTTGTTGAAGGTGAAGACAGTGAAGCCTGATGTGAAGGTAGAAACTGCAGACTTCATGGACTGTGAAGAAGCAGGAGATAAGATGTCAGAGAAAGTAAAGTCCATTGAAAATATTGGCATGACCAGACAATGCAGCCTGATGTAATGTGAGAAACAGAGTGAGATGATTCATGATCTGAGTCTGCGGATTTCACAGTTGGAAGAGCATGTATCTTAGTGCAACTGCCTTATGGAGGATTGGTTTTGATTTCTCCCCATTCAAGCTTTGAAACTGGTTAATGGTTTATGCTAATTAAATATTTGATGTTTTTATTAAACTACTTTTCTGATTATATTGTTTTAATACAATGATAAATTTTATTTTCTATTAGTCTAGTTGAAAGTGTGATAATGTGTTTTCATTGAAAGAAATACATACAATCATTAGAAAAATAAACAAGATTTCAATTAAGGATCCAAAAACTACTTTATCATTTCTGATTAAGAAATGATCTTATCTATTAACAGAACAAAAATACTACTTAGCTGAATTCTCATAGATGCGCATTTTCATTCTAAGATAATACAAAAAGAAAACATAATAATACCTAAAAAACTACAAAAATATTACACATTTTGCATAATCTATGTGGATTTGAAATATATTCCATCATCTTTTATAAAATATAGTTGAAGTTTAAATAGACCATAAAAATGTTGTGCGATTTTCTTACAAAGAAATTAAAGAATTTACAAAAGTAAACAAAGTTCAAAATTGTGGATTGAGAGATTAAGTTTAAAGTACTATTGCTTCCTTCTAAAGAGTGGATAGAGTTAAGGCTTAAAGGTCTTAATAATTCATAGAATGTCTCAACTCTATTACTTTTTGGAAAGATTATTCTTAGACACTTTGAGAGAGCTTGAACCACAGATATGAGATTCCACCCCTAGAAAATAATCCCTTTTGTTTGTATTGCAAAAACTCCATTTGAAATAAAGTTTAATTACATAGAAAAAATGAGTATTGTAATACTTTGGTAAGTTGGTAATGAAATTAGCTATCATAAAGAATTGGACTACTGGTAAATGACTTCACTCTTTCAAAATGAAAGATAATTTAAATCATTCATTTGGAGAAAGTGTTTGTGAGAAAATTTCTTGTTTGGTTTGTATTATTCAAGGTTAAAAAAGGAGAGTGCTGATGAAAAAAATGATAAGTGAAATGTTAGTAGAAATATTATAAATTTGCATTTATCATAATATATAAAATTATTTATTGTGATCTATTATCAAAATGAGTAAGAAATAAAGGTGGATTGCAAATATGGCTACATAAGAAGGGCTGAAATAACTTGTACAACCTATTTATTATTTTCTTATTGTATCTAAAAAGAAAGAATCAATGCAATTCTTTGTTAATCTAGGAGTTCAAATTGTTGAGCACTTATTTCTTTTCAATTTGAAAAAGAAATATTACAATTTTGAGGTTTTCTCGAGGGCATTGAAGTGGTTAAAGTCTAGATTTAAGATCATTTGAATTAGTTTTGAAGTTTGAAACAAGAATTTTAGTATGTTATTGTTTCATTATTCCCTTATCCTATAACATGTATTGGGATATGATGTAACCTATTATGGGTCACATAATCCTTAATTGAGTATATTATGATTCCTTGAGTATAGTATTGATATGTTAAGTTGGTCTTGTTGGGATTTGAGTTCTAATTTTACTTAATGATGAATATATAAGAGATAGTAAGTAGTAGTTAAGTATCATATTGTGAATTATGCTCTTATTGAATACTCTTGGAGGTTTTTTGCTTGAAGTGACTTATTAATCTCAACTATTATCAAGCATTCGTAGCATATTTTTCATTATATTATTCTCTTGTGTAATTGATTTCCTTACAAGTGCTATCAAAGCTTAATCTTTGTATCTAAAAAAAAAGAAGCAATGCAATTCTTTGTTAATCTAGGAGGTCAATTTGTTGAGCACTTATTTCTTTAAAATTTGAAAAAGAAATTTTATAATTTTGAGGTTTTCTCAAGGGCATTGAAGTGGTCAAAGTCTAAATTTAAGATCATTTGAATTATTTTTGAAGTTTTTATTGCAAAACTAGGTTTTTCACTGATTCCACTCCCAAGAATACAAATACATATTTTTTGGTAGATTTTTCAGGAAAGTGAGTTTTGAGTAGAGAAGTCAAACTTTCAACTTATTTTGATATTTAGTAAGTTATTATCAAGAATATTTGAGAAGAATCATGATAGGTCCACAAACTAGAGGCCAAGGCAAGAATTACTACACACTTGACAATCCTAATAGAGACAATACATATTTAGAGTTAAATCAATTAGAAATTTAGATTTGACGTGGTTTTTAGAATTTAAAACAATATGTGAGTTGGATAAATTATATTTAATATGAAATCTAAAATCAAAGGGGAAATGATTAACATCATGCCTAAATAAAAATATAGTGGGAAACGGCAATGCCAAGTCTCCAAAAAATCTATCCAAAAAATATCATGTTCTCAACAGCAAAGGATGAACCCCATAAGCCACTCACTTCCAATGATTCGACCAATGGAAACACATATAGTTGACACCAATGACAACACAAGATTTTTGGCATCAATGAAAACACTAATTTGCACATAATTGCAACAAATATGTGTATGTTTGGAGACAAGGATCCATTGACTTGGATAAATCGAATTGAGATTTTGAGTGACCATAAAAATACTTCATCCGTTTACCAAAATTATAATAAAGACGATGTTTAAATTATTATATTTAATAGTTCTATATCTTACAATTGCATATAAAAATTTGAACAACTTATTTCTTGATTAGCTTAAGGATTACATCTAACATAATTGTACATGTTTAGTCCTAGTTCTATATCTTTTATCATGACACAGAAGGTGAAGGAAATAAATTGAGTTCCTAGAAGGTGTTAGAACCAAAAATTTCCTAGGGTTTTCCTATTATTTTCCATAAAAATCCATGAAAAAACCATAAGGTTTTCTCCATTTACACCCATTATTTTCCTACCTATTTCATAAAAAATCATTTTTCCTGTCCAAAATACTAATACACCTTATACCTTAAACCGTTGCCTTAATGATTACTTTTTATGTCTTTATCACTTTACCATGGCCTCCCACAAAGGGGCTCGCGATATGGCGGTAGCGGTTATGGAGCAAGCAAAGGGAGCTTACCGCCACCCCGCACGTGGTCTTCAAACACACCGTGGTGGTGCGGTAAATGGTCACCAAGGTTAGTCAAAGGCTACCGCTACACCGCAACCAAGCGAAAGGAAGACCGCAGTGGTGTGGTGAGCAGAGATAAAAAGTGAAGTGGCAGCGAAGCCAGTTACCACCGCACCATGACCGACCAGAGGGGGGACCGTGGTAGCATGGTAGACAAGAGGGAAGCAGGTGAAGGTAACATAAAATGTTACCACTATACTGTTGGAAAACTAAACAAACACTACGGTAATGCGGTATGCATGGAAGACAAATGGCAAGGTAGCAACGAGACATTCACCACCATACCGCCAGAGGTTAAGAATGAGCCTGCAATTGAGCAGTAAGTAAGTGGTGAAGACAGAGATAACAATAAATGCTAGTCACCACTTTATCGCGGGCGAACAAAACGAAGGGTACGGTAGCACGGTTGACAGGAACAGTGCAGTCAAATTCAAACAATGTTGCACCGCAAGAGGACGAGGAGTTGACCACGGTAGAGCGGTAAGATAAAAGGAAGTTGCAGAGACAATAAATTTAAAGGAGGCAACATATAAAGTGAAATGCACGGAGCAGTAAAATATAAAGGGAAAACTCAAAAGCAAGATTATAGTTAAAAATATTTAATTTTCTGAAAGGCAACTCAATTAAATATTTTATCTTTGTGATAGAATGTAAACAGTTTTACGAGTCATGTGAAGGGTCACGACCCTTGGTATGAATTATATAAATACTTTGTAAAATCAGTTGCAGAAGGGAGGACAGGTAGTTAGAGTAGGAGTTAGATTTTCCAGAAAATGGAACTAGGAATGTAAAAAAAATGATAGACCTTTTTTGAAGCAGAGCAATGGATGAATTATTTAAATTGGTGAAAACCCTTACTGTGTTTAGTTGTTGTGATATAATAATTTTCATTTCTTATATGGGTTGTCTCCAACTTGAAGTTTTTAAATCATTTAAATCAATGTATCAAGTATATGTTTGATTTATCACAATGCAATTTCACTATGTTTGATTTGGTTAATTGGTGTCTGCAAGTCAAAATTAAATTATTTTAAACAAGTCACAGTGATTTAGGATTTCTTTTGGATGGTTAAAGAAGAACCCGGTAAGAAAACATTCCAGCACTATTTGTGCAAGATAAAATAAATGAAGTTCTCTGCCAGTCATTAGAATTTCATTTTTAAAGTGCTTAACAACTAGAGTTAAGCCAGAGAAGGAAACACACAATTCATGATTTTTGACTCCATTTCCCATGTGGATAGAAGGCACTGATCTGCCTCAACGCAGAGATAAAATTTCATATCAAATAGCTTATTCAAATCCTTTCTTTTGTGCAGTAGGAGTAGGATTAGTTGTAGTGGTTTTCATCTTTTCATTTCCATTTGCCATTGTGGATAGATTGCTCAACTAGGAAATACATTTCAATCTACATCATTCACATAGGTTCACCTACCTTGGTCTAGGATAACCTAAAGAGAAGAAGGTTCAATTGCATCAATTGGCCTTGTACGTTGGCCAAAAGCGTTGTGAGAGCTTGGCAACCTCTTGTGGTTCAAACCTGCATTTTTGAGACCCAACATAAGGGAGGTATTCATGAGTAGGAAAGAGGGGGAACCCCTCTACTATCATTCCTTCAACCTAAAAGATTGAATCATTAACAAATCAAAGAAAAAAGATGAAATGGATACACATTTTAAGCATTATAATAAATATAATATAGAGGATATAAATATGTTGAGAAGTTGTTATACACCAAGGGTTCCAATAATGAAAAGGATGAAGAAGAGGAAATAGTGGTTGTGGAAGACTCTAAAGAATTTCAACCATCTCTTTCATGCATTGTAAAGTATTAAACCCATGAAAACCCTTAAGGTGTTGAGTTTCATTAAACAATAGAAAGTAACAATATTATTTAGCCTGTGAAATACTTATAATTCCATCAACAATAAGTTGGTAATATGATTGAACAATTTTGTTTATCCAACCCCAAATTTTCTATGGTTTGATTGTGGATGGAGGAAAAATTAGTTATTTAGGGAAACACCCCAATATTAAACGCACCATGGGAGACTACATTTTAGATTGTATTTTTTTCTTTATCATGATGGCTAGAGAAAACATTATGCTTGGAGTCCAATGGATTAATAACCTAGGAAAAATTAAGGAACTCTATCATTCATATCTTCTAAGATAATTCACAATAAACAAAATCTCTTGGATTTGGATGCATTTGATGTTCTCTAAAATACTTTTAAAACCAAAAAATTATATATCGATTTGTGGTGGATTGTAGACCCAAAAAATGAAGCACTGAGTTGCTATACTAAAAAGTTTGATACTTAGGAAAATTTATGTGTAGCTATACTTTCCAGACCAACTTATCTTGTACAAATGTCTTCAACGACACTTCTAAATCATGTTAGGATAATCCACAAAAAAATTAGCATCAATGAAAACACTGGATCATGCATTATGTACATATCATACTCATGGTAAGTGATTGCATCACCAATGACATTCTTCTAAATCTTTCAACAATCTCCCCCTTTGTCATTGATGACAACATGCTCCCCAAGAAACCAAAAATTCTCCAAAATTATTTATCTCCCCATTACACATATCTTTTTTTTCCCAAAACTCTCTAAGTATATCTCCCAATATCTCTCCAAGAATATCTCCCCCTTTGATATCAATGGAAAAGGGTGTAATGGGATGACCACTTTGTATACTCCCCCTTAGATATATGTATAAACAATACTAACTCCCCCTTAGAATGTTAACCAAAAATTCTATATCATCCACATATTTACAAAAGAGTTTAAAAAAAATTAAATGCATAAGAATAGAAAATTATCAACCCAAAGATGTTGACCCTTGAAGCTTTTGTAAAATAACTTGACAAGAAGATTTAACATCTTCCCAATCTAGAAACTAAAATGGGTATGGATAAATTAGCTAGATTGAAGAATAAGATTTTTAAGGACTATGGGATGCACTACTCAAATGCGATGGGTGCTTTGGGAGAGATTGTGACTTTTTGGAATCTCAGGTTGATTCAAAGGGTTGAGGTGTTTAAAGATTGTAACCATGTGGCAACTTATTTCCTTAATTTTCAGGATAAGTTTTCTTGGACTCTGTCTAACGTCTATTCTCCTAATAGTAAGAGTGCTATAAAAAAAAAATTTGGAAAGCCTCGTGTCCTTCAAAATGAGTTAGTCCATTGGTAATTGGTTGGTCATGGGGGACTTTAATACATCATTGCATGATGCTGATAAGATGGATGGCTCACAGATTGTGGATGATAGCAGTTATGATCTAATGAATATTATTAATGATAATGCTCTTCTTGACTTGGATCTCAAAGGTGCTTCTTTCACTTGGTCCAACAAGCGAGTGGGAGATACTCTTATCCGGGTTAAGCTTGATTGTTCTCTTATTACAATTGATTGGTTAGTGTCCTATTCTTGTTCGCTCTCAGCTTTGACTAGACTGGGCTTAGATCATTTTCCTTTGTCTTTGTCTCTGGATCTATTGGGAGGAAAAAAAAAATCATTTAGATTTGAGAAGATGTGGATCTATCATCCTGATATTAGTAATTTATTTTTTGATTGGTGGAACATTCAAGTGGATGGGTCTACTATGTGTAGAGTTGCTAAAAAGCTTGCCAATGTGAAGGACAATGTTTTTGATAAAAGGGTAAAACGGGTTTTATAGGGACCCGAAACCACAAAGTTTACAGAATAGAGAAGAGACCACCAAGGGTCCACTAAAAAAAAACAGCTACCCAAAAAAAGCCAGCAGTGAGTAGGGAGGAAAGACCAGGAGGGTCAGAAAGGAAAGGACAACAAAAAAAGAACACAAAATTACTTCAGAGATCTGAGGACGGTCTCTGTCTCAGCCTCCAACACCTGCATATCAATAACCCCCTACTTGAAGGTTTGAACCATTTTCAGGGTTAAGGGGGCCTTTCGCTTCAAATTGGTGCAAGTTCTTCTAGAAATGCTTCCATCTATTTCCTGGCCTTTATCTTTAGTGTCTTCAAGATCAACCACCAAGGAACCCTGCTGGGCTTTGTCAAGCTTTTCAGTCATTGCATTGATTATTATAGCATTGTGTCTTGCTATTCGGTTGTTCTATTCTGCAATGGTTCTGATGTTAATCCTTAGGCCCTCAACATCATTATCAGTGACCATGTTATTGTGTGCCACATCTTTCTTGCCCACCTCCACAATCTTGACACCCATTTCCTCTATCTTGCTTTGCGGGGCCTAATTTTTAATTTTAAGCTCATTGGTTTTGGAAAAGGTCTAGTCCAGAAGTTTAGAATGGGACTCGGAGTTGGTTTTAGCCAGGTGCAGAAAATCAAGGGATGGCTCTTTACCAGTGTTAACAGGGGAATTGTCGACATTCTGAGTATCCGGAACAGGGCCCACACAGCACTTAGAAGTATTGGTATCAGCTTCCTCCAGCTCGAAGGACTCTTCAATGTAAGAGACAAGGCTTTTAGCCTGGGTAGACTTACCAGTAGGGCTGAACTTAGGAGGAGGATAGTTGGGCTCAAACGCAACCCGGATTTTACCCGAATCCTTGGAAGGGCCAGCATGCGAACTAGGGGCTTTTGGGCCAGGGCTAGGGTTAGGCAAATAATCTGAGCTGCTGGGCTCAGTATCATCACTATCAACATCAGGATTGGCTTCTGAGATAGCAGGGGAATGCTCATGCAGGTATTCAACAATAAGCCTAATTAACCTAGTAAGGAGGATAGGAAATCTTTTGGGATTCTTTTTATTGTCCTCCAAACTTTTCTTCAGAGAGCAAAAGAGATAATAAGGGATAGAAACCCTTACCTTATGGCGGAAATGGTTGAGGAGGGCGAAGTGGTACCCGTAGACTTTAGTGAAATGCCCGTCCATAGTGGTATACTCCATGATGGCCCGAAGGACCTTTCTCCAAATGGATTTTATGGAGTCAACATCAAAGTAACTATTCGCAATCTTGACCAAGTTTTGCTTTTCTTTGTCATTTTTAGGGAATTTTATAACAGCTTCATCAGACTAAGCCCTGTCCCTAAAAAACTTCTTCCCATCCGTGGGTAATCCCGTAACCTTGGCAATTAACTCTTCGTTGAGCTCCACATTCCTGCTGAACAGAGTTAGGTTGCCATCATGCCAGTTTTTGGAAAAGAGATTCATAGCCTCTAGATCATAACCATGAACCTTCTCCAGAAAAGGGAAAAGACCTCCACTTTTTATCTTGTTCCAAGCCTTATCATTTTTCATATGGGTTGCATAGCTTTCCGGCTCAGTTCACTTTTTGTCCCCACCCATTACAACCGACACAGTGAGGAAGAAACAAACACAATCCTTTCTGAAAATGGCCCTGCCAAATCTAAGCACCCACAAAGCGTGCAGAGTAAACTTGTAAATTACTCCACAGAGCTCGGTCACATACAATCTAATGATTGTGATGTAAAAGATCCAACCTGTCCTCATTAAAGGGATAACAAGATGCCTTACCATGTGATTTATCATAATTTAATAGGGCATAGACTTTAATATTAAGATCGCTATTATTAAGCCAAGTACACACTTCTTTACTCTTGACTCCTTCATTAGCAAAAAATTCTGCAACAACATTGGCTTCTCTATAGGCGTGTGTTATTTTAACTTTTTCAAACTTGTCCTATTTCAATTTAGCTTCATCAATCCATGATTTGATGGTCCACAAGGGAGGAGACTTGCCACGGAGGCAGTCAATTATGTTTTTGGAGTCTCCTTCAATCCATAAGCTTTTAATATTGAGACATTGGGCTAGATTTATAATATGGTAAGCACCAGCCACCTCCGCCAGGTGATTAGTTTGAGATCCAAGAGGAGAGGTCGTCGCACCCATGAATTTGCCATAGGAATCCCTTATAACTCCTCCACAACCCGCCACCCCCAGATTGCCTTTAGCCGCACCATCAAAGTTAGCTTTGATCCACCCATTAGGCGGAAAAGTCCAACAAACTCCCTCTCTGTCCTTTTTAGCCTTAATTGTAAAGCTAGACAGAATGGGGCTTATGTTCCAATCCTTAGCAACACAATGATCATAGTTCGAAAACTCAGCATTCAAGGTCTTCCTATCCATCTGGGCCACAGCACTGAAGTTTTCCTTTAGAGATCTGGCAATTTTATCAAAGACATACTCCACAGAGGATTCTTTACCCCTAAAAATTTTGTTGTTACATTCTTTCCAGATATCCCAAGCTATATGAGGGAAAGATAGCTCCCAAAAAAATATGAGTAAAGGATTCCTTGTCAGGGCTTTCCATTGAGAAAAGAGTTCTTCAATGAGCTTTGGGAAGACCCAAGAGAGGTTCCATAATCTGTTAAAATTATCCCAGAGAGAAGCAGCAAAAGAGCAGTGAAGGAATAAATGGTTGACAGATTCAACATCCATCTTACAAAGACAGCATCTATTAGGGATTTGAAATCCCCGTTTACACAAGTTGTCAATCGTTAGCAACTTATTTTGAAGCAAGATCCAAAAGAAGATGTTAATTTTAGGAATCAGATTATTGCTCCAAGCTTGAGACCAAAAGGGAGGATGATCCAGAGAAGAAGTGAGCTTAGCAAAAGCAGAAGAGACAGAAAAACTACAAGAGGGATCATCAATCCAGACCACACAGTCCTCCAGCTGCTCCGAGCTAGGTCTAATAGCCAGCAATGTAATTTGGATGGGGACCAAAACCTAACTAACTCTGCATAAGTCCACCCAATTTCCATTCACTCTGTAATCCTTCACATAAGTACCAAACCGAACCTTACAATTCTTAGCCCAATCTCTGAAGGGATTAATGTTTATCAGAGGTTCCTTAAAAATCCATATGTCTTCCCAGAATCTGGTACTATTCCCATTTGTCACTTGCCAACCAATGCGTTCCTCCACAATCTTTTTTCCAATAATTAGATTATTCTAGCATATAGATCCTTTAGGAAGAAGGTGGGGGTCCTTAGTAATGATTGAAGAGCAATTGTTATCTAAATATTTGCTGGCCATAATATCAATCCACTCCCCAGAGGAGGAGAAAATTCTCCAAATTTGCTTGGCCAAGAGGATTTTATTAATGGATCTGATTCTTCTTAGCCCAAGTCCGCCGTTCTTTTTAGGTCTACAGACTAGGTTCTAGTCAATTAAGGGAATTCTTTTATTTTCCTCAACACCCTACCATAGAAATCTTTTTTGAATTTTTTCAATTGTGTCGGCATATTTAGCAGGGATCTTAAAGAGGCTCAAGGCATAGATAGGGAGATTCTGAAGGGAGGCTTTGAGAAGCTGAAGCTTACCAGCTTGGCTAAGCAGAGCACCTTTCCATCCTGCAAGCTTTTTACTAAATCTATCCACCAATGAAATCTAGAAAGCATCAAAAGGTTTCAAACTTAAAGGAAGACCCAAGTAGGTGGCAGGAAGGGACTCCACCTTACAATCTAGGATTCTGGCAATTTTAGTCTGTCGATGAGCTGGAGTATTGAAAAAGAACAGCGAGCTTTTTTTATTGTTGATCAACTGTCCTGAGGCTCTCCCATATTTGTCAAGCAGGTGTTTAATAGATTTAGCTTTAGACACAGAAGCTTGAACCATGAGCATAGTATCATCAATGAATTGTTGATGAGAACACACCAGGTTGCCCGAGGACGGTTTGAGCCCAGTGATAACTTTAGAGTCAATTAGTTTTTTTAGGTTCCTACCTAAGCTTTCAGCCATAATAGTCAATAAAATAGGAGAAACAGGATCACCCTGCCTAAGACCTCTAGTGCTCTGAAAGAAGGTAGTCAGGGAACCATTGACCATAACCGATATGGAATCTGTGGACACAAGTTGTTCCACCATTTGGATCACCCTATTATTAAAACCAAAGGCCTTCAGAATTTTAAATAAGAAAACCCAGTCAACTCTGTCATAGGCTTTAGAGATGTCAAGATTTAAAAGGAAACCTTCAGACTTCGATTCAACAAGGGAGTGAATGTTCTCATGAACTGAAACAATAGAGTCAAGAATTTGTCTACCAGGAACGAAACCATTCTGTTGAGGAGAAATCAAGGAAGGCAAAAAAAGTAAGAATCTAGAGGTTAAGACCTTAGAGATGATCTTGTATAAAGAATTACAAAGATGATAGGTCTAAGGGCCTCAAAGTTGTCAACTCCAGGTTTCTTGGGAACGAGGACCAAGAAAGTAGCATTTAGTTCTTTTAAAAGACATCTGGCTCCAAAAAATTCCTTAACAGCATTAACCACATCTTCTTCAACAATCTCCTAGAACCCTTGGAAAAAGAACATAGGAAAACCATCGGGCCCCGGGGCTTTATTCCCATCAAAGGAAAAGACAACCCTCTTGATTTCCTCATTGGTGGGGATAGCAGTCATAAAAGAACTATTCTCTTGGATAGTAGTGAAGGACAATGTTAGGAAATGGAATCGGACTTCTTTTGGTCACTTTTTTTGGAGGAGAGGGTGACTAAGGAGCTTCAAGATGTGCAACAATCTATCCAAGTTTCTCGGTATGATCAAGCCCTATTTTTGAAATAAAATGTCCTATCTAAATTGCATAATATTGTTGCTAAGGAAGAGGAATTCTTGAAATAGCACTCTAGGATTATGTGGTTGAAAAGTGGGGACAAGAATATGAAGTTTTTTCACCTATATACATTGAAACATAGGGCTTCTAGTCACATTAAGACTATCAATTTCAATAATCAAGTTTTTGAAAAGGATTTTGATTTGTAGATTGTTGCTTCTTCTTATTTTTCTAATCTACTTGCGGTGGAGGGGGAGCTTGACTTGGATTGTCAGGTGGATATTCTCAGGGATATAACTCAGATCATAAATGAGGATATTAATAAGTAGTTGGTGTGCATTCCGTCGGTGAAGGAAATTAGAAGGGTATGTGCAGGATCATCATGGAAAAAACAAGCCCTTAAGTGGCGATAAAATTCAAAAAAATCAAAGTTAGGCATCTTGACATGAAAATTTGAATAAGTTATCTATATTATTTCAAAAATATGTTAAGAATAGAATCTGTAGAAAATTGAATGTAGATTCTAAACTACTAGGTTTATTTTAAAAATAGAAATCTATTTGATAAAAATTTGAAATTTTCAATGAAGTAGTACTTAAATTTCAAGGAAAAAATAAGAACTAGGTGTCTATCTGACCACCCTAACCACAATAAAATGATAATTATTTTTTATAATATTTTAGATATAAGTAGAGGACTCATGTCCGGATGTGATGCATATTTCTTTGCAATTTTTTTCCAAGTAAATAATTAATTATGATTTTTTTATTACAACTTTTAAAAAATATAAAAAATTGTATGTCTGACCACCTGAACTTGGTCAAAACTTCATGAAATTCATTTTTTTTAAAATCCTATAGTATGTGAAGCATAAAATGTGATGCATGTTTCGGATTTAAAAAATATGATACTGTTTGGAAGCTATAGATGGTTTTCAATCAGCCTATCAATTGGGAATTTAGTCGTAATTCAAATAGAAAATGAATAATAATTATTTATTAAATTCAAAGTAAAGCATAATTTATATTGGTAGAAAGCTGAGAATCTCCTTTAAAAATCCTTTCCATTTCATCAATTTTGGGTAAAAAGAAAGTTGTCAGCCACATAGGCCATCATATCACTTACATATCACCACTTGTTGGCCCACCATGATCTTGCACATACCCAAAAGTGTTATTTTCTCCTTTTAAGGGAATAAAACCTTGGGCCCGGATGAATTTACCATGTTCTTTTTTCAGTCCTTTTGGGAAATTATTGCTAAGGATGTGGTTGTTTCTACTAAAGAATTTTTTCAAACTGGCTCTCTTTTGAAGGAATTGAATTCCTCATTTATTGTCCTTGTGCCTAAGAACCCAGGTGCTACGTCTTTTGATGAATTTTATCCTATTAGTTTATGTAACTCGATCTATAAGATCTTCTCTAAGGTGTTGGCAGTCAGATTGCAAAGGGTGTTGCCTCTTATCATTTCACCTCAACAAAATGAGTTTGTGGCTGGTACGAAAATTTTGGATTCTATTCTCTCAGTTCATGAGAATATCCACTCTTTAACCCTCAATAAGCATGTTGGATTTATTCTTAAGCTTGGCTTGCTTAAAGATTATGATAGAGTTGATTGGGGCTTTCTTTCTAATATTCTGACTTCTTTTGGCTTTGGGGAGAAATGGTGGCTCTTGTGCTTCAACTTATATCCACTCCTTGGTTCTCTATTCATGTCAATGGTCCACTCTCTCCTCTATTTGACTGCTCTAGGGGTCTAAGGCAAGGGAATCTGATATCTCCTTTTTTGTTTTTTATTATGGTGGAATATTTGGGGCATCTTATTTAGAGATTCATTGATTATGGGGTCATGGTTGGATTGGCTCCCTCATCCAGTAGTTTGATTTGCTCCCATCAACATTTTGTTGATGATTCTCTCATGCTTGGGAAGGTGTTTATTAAGGAAGCCAAGGCTATTAACCTTATTTTACAGAGGTATGAGGCCACTTTGGGGTGGAAGGTTAGCTTACCCAAGATAAACTACTCTGGTCCATAGGCAGATCAAAATTGCTAGAATTTAGTAGTGCCAGATTGGTGATCTTTTTGCGTCATATTTGGGTCTTCCCTTGTGATCCAATATTCTTGAGTCCTTTTGGTAGGGGCTGATTGATAAGTTCAATTCTAGATTGGATGATTGGAAAGGGTCATTATTGAGCCAAGCTAGGAAAGTGCAGTTGATTAAGTCTACTTTTTAGAATCTTCCAGTTTATGCTCTTAGTTTATTTTATATGCCAAGGAAATTTTTGGATAAACTGGAAGGAATTCAAAACAAATTCCTTTGATCTAATGTTGAGGATAAGAGAAGAATCCATTTGGTTGGGTGGGATGATGTCTATACACATAAAAAGGTTGGTGGTCTTGGAATTCAGAAAATTCATGAGTTTAATGTTGCTCTTCTTGGTAAAGAGTTGTGGAAGTTATTGTTGGCTAAGAGCAAATGGGAAAAAATTGCTTGGAGAAAGTACTTATGGGGTGTTTATGGTATAAGGGATTTCTTAACTCCTGAATTTACCCCCCATCTAGTTCTACTCATTGGAATTGTATGGTTAAGGCCCGCAAGCTTCTCTTGGAGTGTCTTTTTTCGCAGTTGGGTAATGGCAAGAAAATTTTATTCTGGGAAAATAATTGGTTTGGTAACAGGCCTCTTAAAGATGATCCTGGGGCTCAACCTTTCATGGGCATGTGTTTGCGGAGGTTTGGTGGATTTGTTGCTGATTATATTGATGGTGGTTGTTGGAAAAGGTTGCATGAGGTTGACTTGAGGCTGGAGGTTCTCTTCAAGGCCTTGTCCTTGGTCCATATTCCCTCTCTCCCTTCTTCCAAAAAAATTGTTTGGAATCCCTCTCCTAATGGTAACTTCTCTGTGTCATTGTATTTTCATCTTAATGATTCTTTTGTTGGCCCTGCTCCTTTTTGGGCCTCTATTTTATCCTCTAGATTGATTCCTAAGGTGAATATTTTCTTTTGGATCTTTTTCTAGAATAAGGTATTAATTATTGACAATCTAGTCAAGAGAGGTTTTATGTTGCCTAGCAGGTGCTTTCTGTGTGAAGATGATGCCAAAAATTCTTTCCATCCATTGATTGGTTGTAGATTTGTTAGAATTGTGTGGGCCCATGTGCTCTTTTTTTGGAATCTAAGTTGGGTATTCCTTGCCTCGATTAAGGACTTGTGGTCTCAATGGATTGGACATAGGTCCAATCCTACTCTCCATGTTTTGTTGTCTCTCTCTTCCTCATATTGATAGGGGTATGTGGCTTGAATGCAATAACATGGTTTTCAAGAATTCTACCCTCCTTTCTATCTCTATGGCCTATAAAATTTGTTCAAATATTAAACAAAATTTTGTGGATTGGATATCTTTTCATAATGGGCTGAAGGTTATCCTTAGTCACTATGATATTTCTGTAGCACAAAATTGGAAGCTGCCTTAGGATATTTCCCTCTCGCTTACTAAAGGGAAAGCCTCTAGAGAGGATGTGTTTTGGAAAGCTCCTCTAAATGGGGTGAAGGTTAACTTTTATGGAGCTGCTAAAGGGAATTTGAGACTTGCAGGTTGTGTGGGAGTGATCAAAACTTATAATGGTAGGCTCATCTCCATAGTGGTGCTCCCTTTGGGAACCTAGACAAACCACTACATGAAAGTCATTGCAGCCTATCATGGTCTCAAATTGGCACAAACTAAAGGGTACAAGAAAGTTTGGCTTGAGGGTGACTCTCTCAATATCATCAACAATTTGAAGAACTGTGCTGCCCCTTCATGGAGTATTGAAAATTTGATTAGAGATGTTATTGATATTCTTAAGTACTTTTATGAATATTACATTTCTCATATATTGAGAGAGGGAAATGGACTTGTTGATGTATTCACAAATCTTGGAGTTAGAGGTGCCAGGGAATGGGGACTTAACGACCCCCTCCCTATAGAAGCAATTGCAAGTATTAATCATGATGGCTAAATTTAAAGTGATTGATGAATTATTAAGGCTTGGGTTGTGCATGAATGTCATCACATGCTAGGATATTATGTCAAAGGATGGTAAGAAATATTTGGATATTTTTGTAGCACAGAATTGGAAGTTGCCTTGTGATATTTCCCTCCTGGTTACTAAAGGGAAATACTCTAGAGAGGATGTTGTTTGGAAAACTCCTTCGGATGGGTGGGTGAAGGTTAAATTTTATGGAGCTGCTAAAGGGAATTTGAGACCTGCAAGTTGTGGGGGAGTGATAAAAAAATTATAATGGTAGGCTCATCTCTGCAGTGGTTCTCCCTTTTGGAACCAAGAAAGACCACTATGCGGAAGTGGCTGCAACCTATCATGGTCTCAAGTTGGCACAAAATCAAGGGTACAAGAAAGTTTAGCTTGAGGGGGACTCTCTCAATATCATCAACAATTTGAAGAACTATGTTGCCCCTTCATGGAATATTGAAAATTTGATTAGAGATGTTATTGATATTCTTAAGTCCTTTGATGAATATTACATTTCTCATATATTGAGAGAGGGAAATAGACCTATTAATGTATTTGAAAATATTAGAGTTAGAGGTGCTAGGGAATGGGGATTGAATGACCCCCTCCCTATAGAAGAAATTGCAAGTATTAATCATGATGGCTAAATTTAAAGTTATTGATGACTTATTAAGGCTTGGGGCATGCATGAATTTCATCACATGGCAGGCTATTATGTCAAAGGATGGTAATAAATATTTGGATTGAGCTCATTGTACAAGGGATGATATCCATAGGAAATGGAACTCAAGGGTCATTAATCTCTCTTGCCATTATTCTATTTTCACATGAATTATGGGCAATCTTTGCATAGCCTTCTCGAGGTTTTTTCTCATTGCGTTCAAAGCTTTCAAAATCCTAGACTCTGCAATTCCTAAAGCCATGAGAGGAGATAGGAACCAAACTAAACCTTTCTGGTGTGATGTTGTCAAGAAGAAGCCAGAAGTTTGGAAGCTCTTAGAGAAGGGAGGGTTGACTCTATACCTAGAGAGGTTATGTGGTAACAATCCATAGACTACTACATTGTTCACAAAAGCTTGGAACAATAGGGTTCTGAAGTTGGGTGGAATGGACTTTAATGTGAATAAATATTTCATAGCCTACATCACGAGGTTGTCTACGGAGGGAAAGAAAGTCTTCAGAGATAAAAAGGAATTGTAGGGCACCATGCAAAAAAAATTTAAAGGCGATGAAGCTCAAGACCTGAGGGCAGTGAGGAGTGGTGGTTACTAGAGGAGCTCTCTTAAGGAACTATCGGGGATTTGGTCGAGGAGGTCATGTGTTACATCAACTTTGAAGGATGCTTCTCTATGGTAAATGCCTACCATTTTGTTTTTCTCAATCACTTCCTCCATAAGAAAAGGATTTATTTACCCTATTATCTTTTGGCTTCTTTGGATTCTAGCCTCAAGGACCATAATAAAATCCCAAAGAATCTTTCTTTACATGTGGGGCTTATCCTTTCAATCTTTGATTATGCTAAATCATTTGAAGTGGCTAAGTTGATTGCTACCCCTATGGGTAAGCAACATAAACTGGAGGAACAATATGATATGGTCTCTAAGGAGAAGATGGCTAGTAAGAAAGGAAAGAAGAGGAAGCTCATCCTAGAAAGGGATTTGGAAACTAAGGAGGATGTTGACTATGTACTGAACTCTCTTCCTAACATGGAATTGGACACACAATCCCTTGCTTTGGGGAAGTCTAAAAAAGTGTAGCCAAGCCCTAATAAGGATTATGAAACCTGTAGTGAGGATCCAACTATTGAAATGCTAAGTAGATGCATGAATTAGAAGAATGAAGTAGTTGGTGAGGTATCTTCTCCTCCCCTTTTTCTAGAGATGAAACAAAAAAAGGAGTTGGAGATGGGAAGTAATTAGAAGTTAGTTGTTAGGTCTGCAAGCCAACTATTGGAGATGAATTCTCCACTTAATATTATAGGCGAACAAGGTGTTATGGATTTACCAATTGAGGTTCCAAACTTGCAGATAGAAAGGGAGGTTATGGCAGAGGTGGGGCAGGGTGTTGAGGATTATCCAGTTGTGGACCTAGATAGGCAAAAGAAAAGAAAGGTGGTTGTTGTGGAGATTGTAGAGTCTATTCAAAAAATAAAAAATGTTGGTTGCTGCTGGGAAGAGGAAGGAAGTATTTTTTCTAGTCAGGATAAGGTAAGCTCCTCTCATGAGGAGGATGTTGTGGGTAAGGGAATTTTCAAAATTGTTAAGGAAAATATTTATGATGGTTTGGGAATTGCTAGAGAGGGTTCTATTTTTTTTTACAATTTATTTAAATGGTTGTTCCATGAACTTAATATGACCAGTGTGAAATTTCATGGTGTGATGAGTAAAGTTGATGAGTCCCCAATTTAGAATTAGATTGATGATCTGATGAACTCTTTGAAAATTATGGCAGAAGAAATGCTCAACATGAAGAAAAATCTTGAAGGTAGAGTTCTCACCCTTGAAAATCATCTGAAGAGGATTTTCTCTAACATGGATAAGGGTGGGGAGGGGACTAAATCTGGGGTTAATTTTGAGTCTGTAGGTATTTCCTCTCCTTTGATAGTGCCAAAAAATGCAAGGAGACTGATCATTCTGATGATATTGGTGTTGGTGGTAAGCTACTGGAGGGAGAGGTTTTTGTTGATAAGGGTGGTGATCAGAATAATGTTTTGATTAGTGAGGTGAATTTGGGTTGGCTTGGGGCTAGGACTCGTAACAAGACTAAAGCTCGGGTTGGGGATCCTATTAAAGAACTATCTGATGCCTTGTATGAGGGTCAGAAGGATGTGGTGTGCAATGTGGAGGTTGCGGATATACTAAAGAATAGGTAAAGTTGATGATTGTGTTCCTCCTTTTTGGCTAATTTTTTTTTGATGGTGCTCTACATATGGACTGATATATACTTATTGTAGTTTTCTTTAGTTTTAGCTGCTCTTTTTTGTAAAGGATTCCAAGCTCATTCAAAACCCATTATTTAACTCTAATGAAAATGATCTTCCCAATATTTCTTTGTTGTTATAAGCATTCTATATTGAGACTCAAGCTTACCCTTGAGGTTTCCTCTCCTTCTTCTAAAGTACGAGGAGTAAAATTTATATTTTAAATCTTATTGACTAGCAAGGGAACTTGAGATAGGTATGTACTTCATTTCTACCAATTCCCTTAACTTCCCAAATTTCCTAATTATGTCTTTCTTTATCCTTTGCAATGTAACTAATTTTTCATGTAAGTCCACTATAGTAGTCTAGGTCCAATCATCTCTATCCTTTGCCAGTTCGTAGGAATTTGAAGCATTTCTTATTTGTGTCTCAGTTACATCCATTTAATCCTTTATGATTTGTATGGAATTTGACCACTTCATGCAATACAAAAACATTTTTTTTCCTTTTTCTCACATGCTTCCACTTACTTCAAGAATTCTTAAACCTTTTTGTGTGTAGATGCACACTTCTCTATAATATCCAAAAATTTCTTCTTTGCAAGCCTTCCCTCAATTTTTGTTTCAACTTGTCCTTTTAAACTGGAGGCATATTCCCTGATGGAATCAATCAATATCTTAAATTTTTTCATTGTAAGTAAGGAGGTATCAACATTTTTTTTAGGTGTTATCTCTTGCAATGCCTTTATAGCTTCATCCATTAATTCACTACTCTTTTGATATTCTTCAATAATCTTTTCTTGTTGATGTGTGAAACAAATCACCTAGCTAAAACTTATGAATGGGAGATATTCTATCCAGGTCTAGACTACCCTATTGCATGGGCAACTGAAATAACTTAGATGAGACAACCAGTTGGAATCTTACTTTCTTAGAAAAAATATTTTTCAAAGGATTACTAGAGGAAGATTCACTATAACCTTTCCTTCTTCTTTAAAGGTGTTATCCTTGTCTTTGTCTTCACCTTCCTTGTTTTATTCTTCTCCTTTGTCCTTGTCCTTCTCTGGGTATGTGCAGGATCATCATGGAAAAAATAGGCCCTTAAGTGGCAAAAAATTCAGAAGAATCAAAGTTAGGCAACTTGACATAAAAAATTGAATAAGTTATCTATATTATTTTAAAAATATGTAAGAATGTAATTTGTAGAAAATTGAAAGTAGTTTCTAAATTACTAGGTTTATTTACAAAAAAATAAAATCTATTTGGTGAAAATTTGAAATTTCAATACAGTAGTAGTTAAATTTCCTAGAAAAAATAAGAAGTAGGTGTCTGTCTGACCACCCTAACCACATCAAAATGATAATATTTTTTCATAATATTTTAGATATAAGTAGAGGACTCATGTCTCGATGTGATGCATATTGTTTTGTAATTTTTTCCAAGTAAATAATTAATTATAATTTTTTTATGACAACTTTTAAAAAATATAGACTTGTATGTTTGACCACCTTAACTTGGTCAAAACTTCATGAAATTCATTTTTTTATTTCTTAATCTTATAGTATGTGAAGCATAGAATGTGACACATGTTTTGGATTAAAAAAATATGATACCGTTTAAAAGCTATAGATGTTTTTCAATCAGCCTAAAAATCAAGACTTTAGTCATAATTCAATAGAAAATGAATAATAATTATTTATTAAATTCAAAGTAAAGCATAATTTATATTTGTGGAAAGTTTAGAATCTCCTTTAAAAACCCTTTTCGTTTCATCAATTTTGGGTAAAAAAAAAGTCGTCAGCCACATACCCATCATATTGCCACTTTTTGGCCCATCATGATCCTACACATACCCCTCTCCTTGCTTATTTTCTTCATTTTTTTCTAGATATCCTTCCTTATCACTATCATCACCTCTTTCCTTCTCTTGTTCTTTATCCTTAACATTCTTTTTATCTTCAACAATGGCTTGTTATGTGTCTTCCAAAGGAATAGATATCTTTGTATTGCCTTGATCATTACTTATCGATGGGAGAGTGGACCTTTCCTCTATAGTATCATGAGTAACAAAAGGAATACAAGTGTTTTCCTTTGTATTTTCCTCATTGATCACTATCTCTTCTTCTTCTACCTTCTCATCTTCATCATTACCTTGCACTAATTTTTTTGTATCTAGAGGAGCATTGTGTATATTTTCCTCTACATCAATAGTTCCAACATCAAT
This sequence comes from Sequoiadendron giganteum, assembly GCA_007115665.2. Taxonomy (NCBI): domain Eukaryota; kingdom Viridiplantae; phylum Streptophyta; class Pinopsida; order Cupressales; family Cupressaceae; genus Sequoiadendron; species Sequoiadendron giganteum. The sequence goes on along the minus strand of CM021101.1, from coordinate 741,884,174 downwards.
ATAATGCTCATGTTGAGAATCATCTGTGTGCATTTTTCCTTCCTCAGTAAGTTTTGGGGCACTGGAGTCAACATTCAAATATTCTTCAGATACCATAAGTAGACCTATTTTTTGTACAAGCTCCATGACCTTATCAATTCACTCTTTTCAGATCATATCATGATATTTTTGATCCATTCCCATACGTATGTTTACCTTTTATTTTTCCTTAGCTCCTTGCTATAGATGGTAGGAAATGTGACTTGGTCTACTTTAGTGAAGGGGGCACTGACCCTTTCTAGGGTTTCATCTTTTATCTTTCATCTTTTCATCTTTTCATCTCTTCTTTTCAACAAAAAATTCCAAAAATCATCTAGTATATCTTTTTGGATATTTTACATTTCTACCTCAAATAAAACAATGTATTGAACTATAGCTTCAATTATCGTAGCTTTATCTACCTTATAAATTTCTATAGTTTCCTTTAACATTTCTTTTTCCATCACAAATCCTCATGTTGTGGCTTCAACACCTCTTCTCTAGCGAGGGACATAAGATATCCATTGAACCTCCCCCTAGGCCATAGCTCTAGGCTTAGTTACCAGAGGAAACATCTACACTGGAGGTTGGTACAAACTCTCCCTTTTTCCTAGCCTCCTCTTTCTTTCTCCAAATCTTTTCCATTTTCCTTCTTACTTCAATCGGATCAACCTTTTTTACTAGTTCATTCTTCTTTAGGTCAAATTATCCTTGTGTTTCTTCTTCTACAAAACATAGAAATATGTCTAGGCCTACTACAATTGTTACATATGACATTTCTATGAGCATTATTCCTTTCATTCATTCTAAATTTGCATTGGTTAGCTTTATGTCCAAATCCATAACATGTATAACAATAACCATTGAAGGATTGAATCATTCTACTATTGTTATATGAATTCATCATTTAAATTCCACAATTGTTTTCCTTATGAAAATTTTTTTTGCATGTAAATAATTTATGAGTAAAGGATGGAACATTCTAATTCATTCTACTTCTACATTCCATTGCTCTATTTCCATATTTATTGCAAGAATAACAAATAAAATTTAAAGATGGGCACCTTTGAACATTTGGTTGTCTGATAAGGGGTCTTATTGTATTGTTTCTTTGATTTTGAATCTTTCTATTGTTATTCTTGTCTTCAGTCTTTTTTGGTTCATTGATCTTATTTGCATTAAGTGTCTAATCTGATTTTGAGCTTTCTCCTTTTTCATGTCCCAAGACACCTTTGTCCTTAGACTCTTTTTAACTTGCAATCAACTCATCAAGCACTACAGAACTTGTCTTGAATATATATTCATGGCTTCTTTCTTTCTCTGGATTTGATCTTAGATTTACCACTTCTTATTCAAGTCTCATGCATTCATCATATTTTCTTTTCACCATTGTATTTAGACATTCCACAACTCTTTTCTTTTCTTCTACTTGTCCTTTGAGTCTAGTGATATCTTTATTTTGCTTGCTTCAATTGTTCATTGACTTCCTTATGCCTTTCTTTGAACTTCTTGATCTACTCTATTACTTTTCATAAAGATTATTCTTAGAAACATTGATAAAATAATCCCTCTTGTTTTCATTGCAAACACCCCATTTTAAATAAACTTTAATTACATAGTAAAACTGAATATTATAATATTTTGGTAATTCAATAATGAAATTAGCTATCATAAACAATTATAGTAGTGGTAAATCAATTCACTGTTTGAAAATGAAATACAATTTAAATAATTCATTTGGGGAAATGTTTGTGAGAAAATTTATTGTTTGGTTTGTTTTATTCAAGGTAAAAAATGGAGAGTGATGATGAAAAAAAAAAGTAAGTGAAATATTTGTAGAAACATTGTAAATTTGTATTTATCATAATATATAAAATCATTTATTATGATCTATTATCAAAATGATTAAGAAATGAAGGGGGGTTGAAAATATAGCTACATAAGAAGGGCACAAATAATTTGTACAACCTACTTATTATTTTCTTGTTCATTCTAAAAATGGATCCAAAATGTTGATGCAAAAAAAATTAAATATTATTTTAAAGAAGCATTTCAATCATTACTATGGACAAGAAAAATCTTTTGTTTATCATTGAAAAATGAATAGATTAACTCCCAAGGAAACCAAACTCTCATTGATTTATAGTTTCTTTATCTCAATGGGCTTCCTCCTTTTGAGTAGCTCTACAAAAATCACTCAAAATGCATAGATGTATGTTTTCTCTTTAATAAATTATATTGGAAATATTATAGAGATTGGTATGTGTCACATTACCACACATATAGACTTAAAGAACTATTTGCATTTTATATATTTATAATACTAACACATTAAATTGAATTGAATTGAAAGGAATAAAATCAATGAACTAAATATTTTCTCTTTACCTAGAATTTCCCTTCACCTTGTTACACAAGAATAGTACTAAAGATATCAAAGCGCATGGATCTCGTACAAAATCATACAACTAAAGAAAAAAATTGAAACAAGAATTTTACTATACTATTGTTTTGTTATTCCCTTATCCTATAACATATATTGGGATATGATGTAATGTACTATGGGCCATATGATCCTTAATTGAGTATATTATTTTTCCTTAAGTACAGTGTTGATATGTTAAGTTGGCCTTATTGGGATTGAAGTTCTAATGTTACTTAATGATACATATAAGAGATAGTAAGTAGTAGTTAAGTATCATATTGTGAATTATGTTCTTATTGAATAATTTTGAATGCTTTCTGCTTGAAGTGACTTATTAATCTCAACTATTATCAAGAATTTGTATCATATTTTTCATTATATTATTTTATTGTTCAAGTGATTTCCTTACAAGTGTTATCAAAGCATGATCCTCATATCTAAAAAATAAGGAGTGTAACTATTTGTTAATCTATGAGGTCAAATTGTTGAGAACTTATTTATTTTTAATTTTAATTTTTTAAAGAAATCTTGGAATTTTGAGGTTTTCTCGAGGGAATTGAAGTGGTTAAATTCTAGATTTAAGATCATTTAAATTAATTTTGAAGGAATTACTAAAAAATTAGGGTTTACACCAATTCCACTCCCAAGAATGTAAATATATAATTTTTTGTTAGATTTTTTACGAAAGTGAATTTTGAGTAGAGAAGTCAAATTATTAACTTATTCCAATGCTTTGACCAATCAAGGAAAATAATCTAGATAATCCAATCTTGATCTAAGTACTAGAACTTACAAATCTCAAAAATTATTATTGAAGGTTGATATGTGTATGTTTGGTGACAAGGATCCATTGACTTGGATAAATTAAATTGAAATTTTGAGTGAGCGTAAAATAAGTCATCCAATTTCCAAAATAATAATAAGTAGGATGCTTCAAATATTATATTTAATAGTTTTGTAACCTATCATTATTAGTAGAAACAATCACATGTAAACATTTGAACGACTCTTTTCTTGATTGGCCTAAGGATGACATCTAACATAAGTGTGCATGATTAATCCTAGTTCTATATCTTTATCATGGCACACAAGGTGAAGGAAGAAAATTGAGCTCCTAGAAGGGAGGTATTCACTAGTAGCTCAAAGAGGAGGTACCCTTGTACTATAATTTCTTCAACCTACAAGATTAACTGCTTAACAAATTATACACCTAAAACTATCCTGACAATATGGCATACTTGATTTCGCTTACTAACATCATTCCTATTCTATTTCACATAATTCATCCATTTAATTAGATAATGACAATTATTTAGTTAAATTTACTTTTTTCTCTAATAATTAAATAAATCAATTTTATTTAATTAATTCACTTTTCTTCATACTAAGTTTATTCTTATTTGATTAAATAATCAAATTATTTATTTAATTAAATTTCAAAATCACACTTTGATTAAATAATTCACGATTATTTAATTAAATCCTCTAATTTAATCAGATTAAAAAAATTATTTTTAGTGCATTATTGTTGTCTCTACCAAAAATACCAAAATTTTTGACATTGTTGAGCGATAACTTTCCTAGGGTTTCTATGTAGGCCAATGCATTGAATGGAGATGGATCCCCTATAGCTACCTTGGATCTATGTTCTATGTTCTATGTTATTGTGGTAAAATGGGTGATATGCTTGTTACATCAACCTCCCCCATGGATTCTGATATGCCTTCTAATGATCCTTCGAGTGGTGTGGAGATCAAGGAACCAATTTGTTCTCCCCACAACACCCTTCCTCTATCTTATCATGGGAGGAAGGATGATGATTTCAACCACACTAGGTCAAACTTGCTTCCTTCAAAGGATTAATAACATGCAGATCTAGTGTGTAGAGATTTTCCTTTTGGGTAGAGGTCAATGGTGAACAAGCCCTCATTTTTGGAGGCGGTTAAGTTGGGTTCTTCTTCCCCTTTAGATGCAATACATAAATTGAAAAATTTTATAGGCAACAGAAGGATGGTTCAGTGTTCTGATAAATCTCTATCTCTAGATTTTGATGCTTTTGTCTCAAAGGAGCGACGTAAAAATGAAAATTTCTTTATTGAAAATGGTTTAATTGGTAGATTCAACCATCTTTGGCCCAATCTTATAAAACTACATGACTGGATTTCAAAATATTGGCTTCTTCTTATGGAAAGTAATTTAGAAATTTAACCAAGTACAAGAGGTTTTTTCATTGTGGTTTTTGATTGTAGGAAACACAAAAACATCATTCTAAATTATGTATGGTTATGGGAAGAAAATCTGCTGCAATTGAAATCTTAGCATCAAAAATTTGATCTATCCACTGAATCATTCACAATTTTTCCAACTTGGGTTCATCTTCCAAATCTCACCCTTCACTACTGGTTCCCATCATGCTTTGCTTCTATTGGGGACTCTTTGGGTAATTTTGTGTATTTAGATGGCAACTCAAGAAATTTTAACCACACAACCTATGCTAGGAGTTTGGTGGAATAAGACACTTCCAAGGATCTTTTGATAGAAATTATTTTGATGGAAAACAGACAATGTTGGAAACAACCTTTGGACTATGAAGGGTTAGTTTTTAGACACAAGAGATGTTACCAAACTAGAAATAGTGTTACAGAATTCCCAACTGTTAAGACAACAAAATTGAGAGGCCTCTTGTCAGAAGGACTCTTCCCCCAAATATTATTCTATTGTGAACTCTACCAAATAGAATATTTCTCCTTCAAATTAAGGTGGTCTCTAGGAAGAAAAATTTCCACAAGTTCTTACAGATAAAAAAGCCTCTAATTTCATCTACTTGCACAATTAAATAATTTTAGTTGATTGTTTAATTAGCTAATTTATTTCAAATCCTCCAACTTCCTAAACTTTCACAAAGAATATTTACTTTCAATATTCCCTTTCCAAATGCAAATATTTCCATCCAAATGAAAATATCTCCAACATCTCTTTAACATAACTCCTAAAAATTAGGGAATTAGTTGAGTCTCTCAAGGATTTGGGACCATTGATATGATATTTGTCCATGTCTCATGGATTATGAATCATTTTATCCATCCTTAATTCATGTTCACAAATATCATTCAATTTCATCCTTTGATTAGCATTTTCAATCCTCACCATTGATCATCATTTCCAAATTCTATAAATAGTTGGATTTTTCCATGAAAAAGGAGATTCACAAGCTTTGAGGAAACTTACTATCTTGAATTGATTGCCTAATTTGATCAATTTAAGATAATTTTTACGAGTCATTTATTATCATTTCTTTATCAAGTGCTTTGCAACATCATGGATAATGCAGAAAATAAGCCTTCTACATCATATCAACTCATTATGCATCAATTTGCAATGGGATTGAAAGGTTTACATAGTAGTTAAATTAATTTTTCCTTAATTGTGGATTTATTGCTTTTATTTGAATCTACTTATTATGTTAATGAGATTTCATTGGAATTGTATGGTTAATTGATCATTTGCATAGGTTTAATTGTTCAATTTGATGTTATCTGATCAATAAATTTTATACATTAACATAATGGTACACTTAGTGATATAACACATCCTTAGCTAATCAATTTTATTCAAGTTTTGTTGGATTTTGTAGGTTCAAGGTAGAATTGCACTTTTGTTTTTGATTGAAGCATGCCTTTTTTAAAGGTCTATGCCTTTATCTAAAGGGTCACACATTTTTCTTTCATAGTCCCATGCCTTCATCTCTTTGGCCACACCTTTTTTTCTACATGAATTTTTTCTTCTGGTTGGAGAACAATGCCACACCTTTGTTAAAGGGTCATGCCTTCATTAAAGGTTCATGCCTTTATTAGTTGGCAGTGATGTTCCTCTATCCAAAAAATTATTCTTTTGTCTAATACAATCCCACGCCTTTCTCTAATCTAATTCTTTGATCTAATTTTTTGTTTTGCTAAAGAATAACCCTAATTGCTCTCTATTTTTTTATTTTATTTGATAAAGATGGATATTTAAAGAAAGATTAATCTAAAACGTGTTTATTACACACTCATTTGGAATTAATTTAGAGTTAAATTTACTCCATTTAGGTAGGGTGTTTGAGGGAGAGACTTGAGAGAGAGGGTTTGTGAGGGATAGAAGGAGGGAGACACCTAAGAGAGAGGGGAAGAGAGAGAGGGAGTGGGAGAGATGGGGTTGGAGTGAGTGAGAGAGTATTGTCTAGGTAGGGTGGGAGGGAGGGAGAGACCTAAGAGAGAGAGAGAGAGAGATATTTAGGTAGGTTTCAAAAGGGAGAAACTTAAGATAGAGAGATGGGGTAGGAGTGATAGAGGGAGGAAGATACTTCAACAGGAGAGAGAGAGGGAGAGAGAGAGGGAGAGAGATTTTTCTATCTAGGTATGGTGGGAGGTATATACCTGTTGATGGTCTTTTTTGCACGGCAACAACTCAGACAAAATATTGAAATCCTATATCTCTTCAAAGGTAAATCTCTATCAGCTAGCCTCAAGAGGTAACCCCAAGGTCTCTAATGTCAGGTCTTGACAATGCATAAAAAACTCAAATAATATATGAAAATTTTGGTAATCACAAGGGGACTTATGTAGCAATTATTGGAGGTTTCATGGTCATCAAATTTGCAATACTTCGATGCTTTTAATACTAAAACTAATCCAGATTCAAAAGAAATAGGAAAAGGTAAGGGTTTAGAGAGAGATTCTATTCTAATAGTACACTTAAACCTATGACCAATTGGCACAATGATCTGATACTCAAAGTGGACCATTCCTTTTGAAAACTAACTCTTGTTTGACCCAAATTTAATCTACAATCTCATAGAAGCAGTGTAATCTTTTAGGGATTAAAATATTTTCAGATGGCAAACATTTGTGCAAATCAATCTTGACATGAACAAATATATACCATTGAACTTAGCACCAAATACCAAGGCCCAAGATAACTTTGCATGGCAGCTCAGAATCAGCGAACTTGAAAAAGTATGGACCGGGATTGCTCAAAACACTTTCAAGTATTGGATCAAAAAAACCATTACACCAAACGGGAGACTAAAATCTAACATGCAACCACTTAACTCTTAAGAAATTTAAAAGATATAGAATAGCTTGAACCATGCAAAGTGAAACAACACAAGAAATATCACCAAAATACAATGTCCTTGCTTATATTGATTCACCCAAATTTACAACAATTCAATATTCTCAATGTTTTAACACTTGCTCTCAGAAAATATTCTAACTCCTAGTCATACTATAGTTATTACAATAGTCTTTGCTTCTTCTAACAACATCTAACCCTAAATAATGAAGCTAAGGCTTCAATATATAGTCACATATGCATATTCTAGGTGGTCTTTTGCTATTGGAGAATTGTTTGAAGGTGCATAGACTTCATGCCACCAAGCTTGGATTCTATCGATGTTCAAATTCTTCTGGTTGAACTTCCTCCTTCCTGTCATTATTTCCAAGAAACTAACACAACTCCTATGGATTTCCTTCATTTTTCCCTGTAGCTTCAGGATATTCTTTAGAACTTTATCTAGGAGTTCCTTTCTATAATTCCACACTTCAACCCACTCTTTTACCTTTCCAATTTCATCTTGAGAGAAGGTGTTCAATTGATTTTTGGGATTTTGTGAAATTTTCTTCAATCCTTCAGCTATGAGCTCATCCATCTTTCCACAATCTGAAGCAAACTGTGAAGTCTATTCTAGAAAATTGGAGGCACCAATGTGAACCTAAATAATTTACTTAATAACTTCATCTCCCCTCTTGTTGACATCTTGAAGCCACTCCTGGGTGTTGTGAACGAAATTATTTAATCTTTCAATTTCCGAGATTACTTCCTTGGGCAGCAATCCCTCCGGCAGAGTATTGTCAATTCTAACCACCTGCAATGGTTTCATCAAATGTTGGACATATTGGAAAACATCATTCAATTGCTTTTGTAATTTCTCCTCCTCTTCCATTTCTTTATCTAGTCTCGTCAAAATTGCTTGGGAAGAGTCTAAGAATTCTTCCTTTTCTTGTTCCTTAGTGGTTGGCCCTAGATTGATTTTCTATATCTTATTTCTGATAGCCTAACCTCATCTTTGAATTTATCACTAGGAGGCACGACCACATGGGTAACTCGATTGTTAGATTCATCAAGAGAGATGCTTGAGACCATTTTAGCTCTTTTCCACTTCTTGGGCTGTCCCCACTATTCTAACAACCTATCCCAACTAGGTGTCTCTTCCTATACAATGATTGGCTTCTTGTTTATCCTATCTCTAGCCAATCTGGGGTAGTAGGTTGTTTGGTGTTCACCTTTATCTCCTATTCCTTCTTAGCTCAGGGCAGACTATTAACAATCTCCTCAACATTGATTTCTATATTTTGATGCTCCTCACCCTTATCCTTCTCTGGAGACATAGATCGTATCCCCTCCTGAATTACCTTTGTTTCCATATTCTTACTTTGAATTTCAGAGGTGGTTTGTCCCATTTCCTGCATCATCTGTCTCTATTTTCCGCTAGTAGGAGTTGAGATCTCATCATCTCCTGAATCTTGGGGTTCAAGGTTATTGGACACGTTATCCCCTTCCTTGGTGAACTTTTCAGGTATGTGTATTTTAAGTGGAGATAGGGGAGGAATACCATCCCTATTTGGTACGTCTTTATGTAGTTCTTCTTCAATGGAAATTGGGATAGACTTGTGCTGTGGTAGAATTTTCTAGACATATACTTGTGGCTTTTCCTCGGTGCTTTCCACCTCTACTACTTTTTTGAAAGAAGGGGTATCAGTAGCTGCATCATTCTTTTGTGTCTTGGCTCCCTTTTTCCTTTCAATAACGAGCATTCTCTTCCTTGTCGGTTGTGGGGTCTTTACCTCCTCCATCACCTTCTTTGCCTTGGGGGATAGTTTCTCTCCTCGTCTTGCTGGGATTTGGCTCCTAGTTTTTCTCTTTACTGACACAGGGTTGTCTTCCTATTACTCTTCATCAATATGAGGTGCCGAGACATTACCCTTTTCTCCTTCCACCTCCCCTTCAGAATGGGACTCCAAGTCTCCCATCAGGTCATATGCGAATTTTGTGTCGTCAGTCTCCAATTCCTATATCTTCTATTTGACCCACTTCCTAGAGTATTCTTTAATCGACTTAGTTATCCAATCGAGATTGGTTGCTTCCTCCTCATACCAACTTATTGGTGGTAGGGACCTATTCTTGTAAGGTTCAAAGTCCTGATGTTGCAACAAATCCATGTGGTCATCATGTGCTTGATCAAGTACTTTTGTTACTCTATACATTCATATCATCTTGAGAGGCATTCGAGAGAATCTCCTCCTAAGGACCTCAAAGTCATCTTGGCAATTTTCCCAATATTCTTCCATGTGGTCTTTATGCCTAAAGTTCCTATTGGCTATCCTTATAGCCCTGCCATATGTATCAAACCTATTTCTTATTGAATGGGAGTATAATTTGAATTGTGCCAATTCCCTTTCAGAATTTTGTTTACTATATAGAGAAGGGCATCACTACAGAGATCCAATCATAAGTGGGAATTCCACTCCCAATCCCTTCTTCTTAATCGGTTGTTACATGATCTCTTTGAAGGCCACCATCTACCTTGTGAGTTCCAACATCAAGATTTTGTTGGTGGGGTACCTAGGCAGCCTGAGTGGGACAACAGGAGATCCTTGTACCCATAAATATGTGAACTTTGGGAATTGGATGAGCCATTGTACATACCATTTAATCAACTCCATTGCTTCAGCAGATATTTGGACATGGAGGGCATCTTGCAGCAATCTAGGGATATACATGAAGAATGCATCATTTTCCCTTCGGAAATTGGAAGTCTTATGCTGCAATTGAGGGTATACCTCCCAAATATTATCCTTCCCCAATGCTCCCTTGTAGCTAAACCCTCTGTATTTAGTCTTTATTTCCAGAATATATACCAAATAAGATGTCATGGTAAACCTGTATGTTTCTTGTACACTCCTCAACTGAGCATCAAGATTGTTGCTTATGATCTTGGCTCAATGGTAATGCTTGTTGGCCACTATTTGTGTAATAGGGTAAAATATCCACACCTGAAAGATATGTGCTTCCTCCACTCCCATTACCTTGCCCAGGAGATTAATAATGTTGTGATACTCTATTTTTAAGTCACTCTTGTGTAGTTTCTTTTGCAACTTGGAAAAGTGTGGTTTAGGCTTCAGAATCCAGGCATTGTTCTTAATCTCAAGGGCTCTATTTGGATCCTGATCATAGAATTTGGTGGCTTCCCGAATGTTGAGTTCTCTGATCAAATGGTGATGTAAAGCTATGTTAAAGACCTTTGCAATAGACTCTTCGGTCAAATTGGCCATGACCCTCCCCTGAGGCCCCACTATGATTCTAGTGTTGGAGTCATAATAGCTTGCACATTTATGAACCAATTCTGGGCATAGTTGTGTTGCGAGGAACCTTGCAACTTATGCCAAATTGATATGAGTGAAACCTTGTGCTAGCTGTGTGGGGGCATCACCATACATCCTCTTGTGAAAATCATTATAGTCAATGTGCCCTATGTTTGTGTCTATGATCTTGGCCCACACAGAGGATACCTTAGTTTCTGGCCAGATGCCCTTAAAATCATACTTCATCCTTTCTTGTTTTTTACCGACCTCCTCCTGAACTAGAGCAACCTTTGTTTTGGAGACCTTGTCAGGACTTGATCCAGCCTACATCTGTTAGAGAAGGGCCATAATCACTAGAAATGCCAAATAACATGCCATTATATAATGAATTCTATAACAGGAAAACTCATCAAACGTGAGAAAAAGTGCTTAAAACTAATAAACATATGCCTATATAGAAATTTGCAAAGAACCCAAAAAAATTTAGAGAATTCGAATAAGCTAGGATTTTCTTACTAGACTTAGGTTCAAATAATCCGAGCTAGCTCAAATTTTCCGATTTTCCTAATGCGTACACTTTTTCCCTTTTGAAATAGTATGAAGTTTGGAAAGTAAGGTTTCAACAATCAAAATGAGTAAAAATTCATCATGAAATGCATTAACAATTCCCCTAAAATGAGCTAATGTTAAAATAAGGCATTAGGAGGAGATTTTGCAAAACTAGAAGATTTCAGGGTACCTTGGATTAGTTGAGTGGATGAAACTTTGGGTAATCTGAGCAAGCTTAGAATTACTAAATCAGGAGATGATTTTTTCAAAGTAGCCAAGGTATGAGGGATTCACTCCGAAAACCCAAGGGGGCTTGGATTTTTTGAGTGGATTAGAGCTTGAAAAATCTAAGATACCTCAAATTCACCGAGTTTTTCTCATGGTCATGATTTTTTGGCTAAGTGAGGGAGGTTCAATCCTTGAAATGACAAAGAGGGACAAGTTCGAGAAGGCCTTGGATTTTCTACTTGATTAGTAGCCGAAACTTAGTCAAAAAGGGGCACCAACACCATCTTTTGTTTGAATTAAGGGCCCAACTACGAGCTAGGGTTTATAGGTTAGGGTTTCAAAATCAATACCATCCCCAATATCCCTAGAATTTTTCTCAAACAGGAAAGAGAAAGGAAAATCAAGTAAAAGGAAGGGTTGCAAATCATCGACATTCACTAAACTTGTAACACTCCAAAAACTCTACCAAAGCAAAAACGTGAGTAACCAAGCCCCTGACAAAATATGATTGAATTCCAAGCCAAAACCTTGTAAATGAAGCATGATCTAAACAATAATTCTTAGAAACAAGAGTAAACCAATCGAAAGGTGCTCAAAATTGTACCTTAGATGAGTTTGGTGGAGAGAAAAATGATGTATGAGCAAGAAATCCTCTGATAAATCCCTTGATCGATTTAGAAATAGCACAAATCAAGGGCGGAGGCACAATTGAAGGGTGAGATGAAGGAGGCTTCCTCTCACTTGTCAGCAACAATGCAAAGAATGAGGAAATGACTGACAAAATTTCTTTTATAGCCTATATTATCTGCCATAAATGCCTATCAGTATGGAGAAAAAATCAGAGAAATGATAGTGGGGAGGATTTTGGGTAATCCGAGGTACCTTGGATTATCAGACTAGACTGGAGTTCGGATAATCTAAGCTACCTCAAAAATTTTGAACTTCAGCCAGACTTAGATTATTTTTCCCTTAGAACCTAAGATTTCAACACAGAGTCATTCTTTGAGAGCCAAGGTATGAATGGGGAGTTGCAAAAGGCATCAAAATGCAAATTCAACTATGAAGCACAAGGGTGAAACAAGACCTAAAGACTAAAAGACCTGAAAGACAAAAAAAAAACCCAATCCCTAAGGGAAAAAGCTCAAGACCCTACAGAAAGAGAGACAAAGAGAGCAAAGAAAAAAGGGGGGTCCCCGCCCTTAATGGGGCATGTGTGTGAAAACTACACAACAAATGGGGACTCCATTGGGGAAATGCTCTAGGGCATTTCAATAAAAATATGGAATCAAGAACCCAGAACTCTGGTTTCGGTCCTACATTAAGTCACCTGACAAATGAAGTTTCAACGTCAAGAGACAAGTGGGTCTTTCATGTGCTAGAGTCCCAGTGTGTGTTTGTATGTATTCATTTCCACCCCTTGGGATACTACAGGGAACTGAGGTTAGCCAAGCTTAAGCTATGTAAAGACTCCAACTTCAAAAGCATCCCAGATAGAGCCTCACTGTCAATTAGGCATCCATATCCCCGACGAGGTTATCACCGTGGTCCTCCTGAACATTTCTCTACTACCAGCTAGGCGTCCATAGCCTCAGTAGAGATACTCAAATCCCCCTAATGAGTTGAATTCATTTGATATTCAACAATTTTATCTTTTCTTTTCTCTTTTTGATATTCATTTATTTTCTTTCACTCCAACCCATGAATGATGAGGTTCACACTCAAGGCTGAGAACCACATCAGCACTAAGCAAAGGTAATATGTTTCAATTAACCAGGCCTCTCAAATAACCCACAGCAACCCCGAGTTTCTTAAGATGTGTTCATAAAATGTAAGACCCAAGCACATTCTAGACCTACTTAATCTAAGGAGATCTACACTTTAGCATTAAGTACATGTGAAATCGAATAAGGATTTCCACCATACTTTCTTAGAGAGATTATTAGAGTTTGTAAAATAAATACCCAAAACAATCCTAGGAATCACAGTGATTGTTATGCAAGTGCAATGGACCTCGAAGAGAACAGGGGAACCCACAATACCAAAAAAATGAAAGGGAAAACAAACCCAAAACAAAACTGGAAGCAAAAAAACACAAAGCCAAGAAAAATAAAGAAAACTAGCACCTAAAGCTAACTATTTACAGGGAGAGTTGTAGGCAGCTCAGGGCAAGAAATAATGCTTCAAATATTTCCCATTGATGGGCAATGGAACATCCTCCCTAGTGAGAGTTTTCAAATAGAAAGCATTATCTCCCAAGATTTCAGATATTTGAAAGGGGCTGAGCCAAAGTTTATCAAATTTAAAATGTTCCCCCTTCTTATCATGTGCTTTGTCCCAGTATAGGACTAGGTCAAAGATTCTGAAAGCTTTTACTTTGGCCTTTTGATCAAACCACATTTTGAAAATGCCTTGATGTTTAGCAAATTTTTCTAATGCTTCATCTGTTTTCTCCTCTAGGTGTAAAATCTTAGTCAAACGGGCTTCACGCCTATCCCCCTCATCATAATACTGATTAGTGAATTTTAAAGTGGGGATTTTCAATTGAATAGGAAACACTGGTTCGAAACCATACGCAAGGTGGTAAGGGGAGGTTCCTATGGAGGCCTTTTGTCTAGTACGATCTACCCAAAGAGAAAATATGAGTTGGGTGTGCCCATCTTTAGGGTTCCTTTCTAACAGTTTGCGAATTACAGTCAAAATATTTGTGTTCATGGATTCATCCAAACCATTTCCCTGGGGGTAGTAATTGGAAAAAAAATTAATGATAACCCCGTTATCAAAATATCATACCAAAAACTTTAGTGAGGCAAATGTAGGGCCATTGTCACAAACCAAAGCAATAGGACAACCAAAGCAATTAAAAATACCTGATTCGAGAAAATTAATTACCACCTCAGACATGCATTGTTTATAGGTAAGAGCTTCAGTCCACCTAGTAAAGTAATCAGTTATAGTGAGAATATACATGTGGTTGGCAGAGGAAGGTGGGTTGATTGGACCAATAAATTCCAATCCCCACTATGCAAATGGTTTTACCTCGGTCACTGGTTGAAGTGGAAGTGTTGCATGCTTCTCCCTAATTTTCATGGTCTAGCATACATGATAGGTTATCACATGATTATGTTTGTCTTTCAAAAGTGTTGGCCAATAGTAACCTACCCTTAGAATTTTATTTTTCATGAACGGGGTAGACCCATGGCTTGTACCAAACTTGTCATGGAATTCGGTCATCACCCTTTCAGCTTCCTCTTTTCCTAAACAATGCCGGTAAAACCCTTCATGATTCTTCTTGTATAAAACAACTCCCTTTAGCATGAAGCCATCACTTTTCAAATGTAGGGCCCTTCGTTGCACCGTGTTGAGATGATCAAGGCATTGCTACTTCAGGATATAATAAATGATGTCATCATACCAACCACCCAAAGAAACATCTTGAAGGTGATAATGTTGGGTGGTAAGATCGAGACCCATTTCAGCCATTGTCTTGGTCAACTCTTGTCCCCTCACTAGTTTCATGTGTTGTATTTAAATGTCATACTCTTGGAACATTGTGACTAATTTTGCTCTGCAATCCCTGAGCTCATTTTGCATTAGTAAAAGCTTGACTGTAGGGTCTAGTACTATGGCATGAACCTTGTTTCTCAGAATATAATTTTTGAATTTCTTCATGCATCTGACCAAGGTGTAGGCTCATTTTTCTACATTTGGATATTTCAATTTGGTATCCTTCAGCGGGGTGCTCATGAATGCTATGGGATGTTCAATTCCTTGATTAGATTTCTTAGTTAATATGTCGGCACAGGAATGATCGGATGTGAACGAATATATGTATAAAGGTTTAGAGTAATCAGGGCTTACAAACACTAGGGCTTCAACTATCTCCCTCTTAATTTCAGTGAAAGCCTCCTTTTCTTAAGCACTCCATTCAAAATTCACATCCTGCTTAAGCATGGCGTTCAAGGGTTTGACTATTTCTGCAAAACCGGTGATGAATTTCCTAACAAAGTTGATTTTTCCGAAGGACTTCATCTCTTTCTTACTGGCCGAAGGTTGAATTTTTAAAAGGGCTTCAATTCATTTCGGGTCAATGGATATACCTTTTTCTGAGATTATGTGGCCTAACAGCTTCCCCTCAGTCACTCCAAAGATGCACTTCTTGTGGTTGAGTAAGATACCAAATTCCTAGCATTTCTAGAATACCTTGCACAAGTGTGAAATATGATCTTCACGTTTCTTCAAAAAAATAGTTAAATCATCCATGTAGATAATGATGCACTTACCAATGATATCCCTAAAGGCTATATCCATGGCTCTCTGGAAGGTTTCCCCTACATTAATCAACCCAAAAGGCATTCATCTATAGGTGAAAGTACCCCATTTTGTGGTAAAAGCAGTCTTATGCCTATCCTCATACTGCACCATGACTTGATTGTACCCTGAATATCCATCTAGAAAAGACATCATCTAGGATCCATTGACGATTTGCAGCACTTTATCCAATGATGGAACATGGTAATTATCCTTTTTCGATGCACAATTAAGGTTTCTATAATCATCGCGTAATCGTATTTCTCCATTCTTTTTTCTTACAAGAACTAGTTTGGCCACCCAAGTTGAATGTCTAATTGGGAATATGATATAGGTAGATAGTAACTTCTACACTTCCTTCTGAATGATAGGTTCTATCAAAGGATTTATGGGTTTTTTCCTTTGTTTGAAAGGTTTGGCTCCTTGCTTGAGGGGAATAGTATGAGATAATAAAAGTGTCATACATTTTTTAGTTCTTTGTAACTCCAAGCTATGGCATCTTGATAGGTATGAAGTGCATCTATTATTTGCCTTTTCTCTTCTGGAGTGTACACCTTCCCAATGAAGATATTCTTGACATCATTTGATGTCCCCATGTTATATGTATCACACTGACTGTTAATAGTATCTTTCTTGATCTATTGTTTCTGGTCCTTTACTTTTTCCAAGTCAAAAATTCTCTCCAACTGGACCATTTCCTTGGGAATTGTATTCATTTTCATATTGATGAACCCTTTTAGATCCATCTCTGCTTCTTGAGGTTATATTTCATTGATTACTTGTGTGGAAAAACATCAGAACCAGTAATGAAGTCTAGAATATGTTTTTCATCATCAAATACCTAGAATTTTGTTATGTTGTCAGGTACTGATGTCAAAGGGGTTAATTCCACAGTGAATTTATTTAGCCCTGAAAGAGACAAAGGTTGTAACATTCTTGTTGCCTATAGTTTAATCTATAGTTTGATTATTTCCTTGGGGTATCACTTGTGTGTTGAAAGAATCAAAGCCTTCGATCAGATCCCACCCTCGATGCCTATAATTGGTCATTCTTCTGTCATGACATGAGTATTGTTTTCTAACATGTCTAACTAGCAATTTGAAATCCATGAATACTTGTAGAGTTTTAACCTTCTTTCTTAATTGCATCAACAGTCCATGGATCAAAGCTTTGTATTCAACCACGTTGTTTGTATAATGGAATTAGAGTCTATGATCAACAAAAAAGGTTTTACCTTCAAGACTAATGAGCTCAAAACTAGCTCTCGCTCCTTGTTTTGATTTGGATCCATTGAATCTAAGTGTCCAAAAACCAAAAACTCTTGTTTCCCTTGGTTTTTACTTCTTCCCACCATTATTGGAGAGTTCCTCAGGGGGCATTTAGTTTTTACCTTTGGAATCATCCTAGACATTTTGTACCTCCAATATAACAGTTGGGACAGGGTTGATGTACTTTTGTACTTGTTCCACAACAGTCTAGCATAAGAAACATTCTCACTTAGAGTGAGAAGCATTATGAACTCGACACTAGTTGGGAAGAAGTAATTCTCTGAAATTCATGCCCCTACCCAAGTGAATTTGATCTTCTATACATTTCTGAATGAATTTCTAAAAATTATCCAACAAGCTAAGTTCACCATCCTTCAGGTAATCACCTTCTTCCATAGGCCCAAATAATGTTCCAACACTGCTATATCTTGAAGAAGATCCCACCGGTGTGTTGTGCATCATAAATATTTCCTTCGTATTTGATTCTAAAACAGAGGTTGCCAACACATAATTCCCCGTACTAACTTCTGAGACTAAAATCTCATTTGAAGCATTATGATATTCAGTAATCACATACCTCATCCTTGGCTTTATTTTGATCCTAATTTGGTTTGGTAATCCCTTCCATGGAATCCACATATGGGAATGATCAGTTGATTTATACCCATTAAGCGCCTTGGTGAAGTCTCTACCCAAGATTAGGCCATAGGTATCAGGAATGTCTTCCACCTAAATGTTGATGACTTGTTGGATCTTGGGGTTTGAAGCAACTTGCATAGGGATCATATTCAATTCTCTGACCACATTCACCTCAGTTTTTCCAATTGGGTAACCTTCCATTGAGAAGCAACAAGCATAATTCCTAGAGCTTGACATACTGAAAAGGGTATAGCATTTGTTGAAGCTCTTGAATCCAAGAGGCAATTATGTAGATTTTTTCCAAATATCCAGATAGAAATCAAAAAGGGAGGGGCCTCAGTCTTTCCTTGAAATAAAATTAGGGAGCTATCAACCTATGCAACCTAGTTCTTATCCTTTTCTCTCCCTTTATCCTTAAATTGCCCCAGACCCTAATCCCTTGGTTGTTGTGGACCAGGATTATTTACAGTTGTGTCATTATTTATTCTATGTTGGGGAACCTCCTTAGCTTTAAAGATTCCTAAAATAGAATTCCTAATAGCAGGGACCCTTAATAGTTCAAAATCTAAGAGGCTTACCTTCATTTTCTTGAGCTCTTCAGTCACATACTCGCCTAGCTATTCTATACTTATGTCGGTAAGGATCTCCTGGGGATGATCTGTGTGTTTCTCTTTTCCTGTATCAACATTCCTTCCCGTTGTCGCATCAAGTGCTCCCCCTTTTGAAAGGTGTTGTGTTGGCATGTGAGGAAAGGGTGGATTATTAGTGGAATTAAGATCCGAAGGTGTGGTGAAGTTATTCGAAGGAGTGGAGGTGGTAAATGGACCTCTGGTCTGAGGGCCTCTATTTGGCCTATTCCTTAGGTCATATTTTTTTGCAGGTTGTTAGAACATTTAGACTTCTTTGACACCTATTTCTTCCTCATCCATAGGGCCATTGTCATTCTCGATACCTTCTTGAAACAACTAAGAAATTTCATCTCCATTGCACCCCTGTTCTGACTTCCCATTTGGTTCAATCACTTTGGATTCTGGCTCGTTCTCTTCACTTTGTGGGAAAGGAGCATGATTCAACACCAACACTGGCAAATCATAGGGTCCATATGGTACCAGTTCTTGAATATTGGAATTTTTATCTACTTCATACTAGAAAATAAACATAGCAGTTTGAAACTTAGGGCAATCTAACTCTGAATGTTGACTAGTTTTGTGGAGCCTACACTATCTCGACAGTGTTGCCTCTTCCAAATATACGCCACCCTAGGTTTTATCTTGATTGGCAGATTGATCCAATGGGGTGGGAACACCTCCATTGTTTGTTCTTGTATTCCATGTTTTGTTCTACCTAGGAGGTTGCCTTCTAGCAAATCGTTGTCCACTAGACTATCCCTTATCAAAGTTCTATTGACCTCTGTCAAATTTCTGCCCATATTGAGAAGATTCTCTATTCTCCTTATTATAATTGGATTGCATGTTCCTTTGAGCATCCTAGAGTTTTTTTTTTTGGATCCTTAGATAGGTTACCTCCATGTTTAGCCTTTTCACTTGTTTAGTTAGCTCATCTAGCCTTTCCTTCTCTGGATTACTACATGGTGCAAGTCCTGAACTATTCTGGTGAAATTCGGGTGGTATGCTTGGGCTGGAAGACTAATTCAACACTTCATAATTTTGTAGATAGGATGGATAATTAGACTACTATTGTGAATGGAGGGAGTGATTGATACTTTGTTGGGGATAACCGATCATTGGCAGGGTCTAATTTATCAAAGGGCCCAGATGCAAAACTAGTGGAAACTATGGTATCGGGTTCTTGATGGGAATATGATTGGACAGAGCTTGGTTGAGAGCTTGAATTTGTCCTGGGTGGGAAATGAGCCCTAGGGAAGGCATGGTTCTTGATAAGTGTTGTTTGAAATCGGCACTAACCTTGACTACCTTAGTATAAGCTGCAAGAAAAGTGGTGGGTGGGTTCGGTCTCCACTTGAGGAAGGTGGCAGTGAGATTGTCGAGGGCCTCATAATAAAATTCCAAGGTAGTCGAATTTTCTATAGCATAAGGAGCCTGCAAACGGGTATAGGCACGATGGAACCTATTATTAAAGGACCCGATGGGTTCATTGATTTCCATTTTTACCCTACTATTCTAATGTTGAGTCCTAATAGTGTAGATGAAGTATCTGTCCAAGCCATTCATTTAGATTCAAGGGGGAAGAACAGTTTCAGTGATATTTTCTCAAAGAATCCATCTAAGTCTGAGAGTAAGCCTAAGGGTAAAGACAAAGACAAAGACAACTAGAGAAGAAAAAGCGTGATAAGCGCACATGCTCCTTGTTGGCCTCCTATAATAATTTCAATAACTAGGCTCTTACTTCCATGATTCAGAGATTGGACATCTGACCTGAATATCCATATTAACCATCATGAAGGCACATTTAAATTATCAACCTAGGGACGTGAACTTGAAATGGGTCAGCACAGTATTTGCACTAGGAATTCTAGAGTAGTCATCTGAGTTTTATAACTAAAAACTTAAGATTGAAATAAAATTGCATGAAAGGAAACAAAGAAAATGTATAACATCACACAAGAAAATCTAAACTGATTATGCATAATAGGAAGGAAAATCTAAGCATCCAACAGAATCTACTTTGCCTGCATTGGTTGCAGGAATAGTCAATGCCAAGATGTTAACTAAGTACTGAGCATAAACTAGCACTAATCTAATTAAACTAAAGGAACAGACTACTCACCAAGTGGGATCCCTTGGATGAGTATCCTCTAAACTAATATAAAACTTGGATACTCAACTCAGAATCTTATTCCATTCATCAAAAAATTCAATTACAAAAATATGGCTGATAATCAGCTTGTACAAGAACTTGGTGGTCAACTCACTAACTTGCTATCACTAGCTCGAGGAAGGAGGATTCGAGCCTTATTTATCAACTAAATAGTGCCATCAACTCCCACTAACTAAGAGGATTCCATTTAGGGAAAGTGAGAGAAAAACGAAAGGGGCGGTTACGCATGTAGGGGAATCCATTCGGACATGCATGCCCAAATGTGGACTCAACCACTATAGTAACGCCCGCAATGCTCAATTCCATTAAAGATTGGTGCACAATTCCATTAAAGATTGGTGCAAGGCAGTTACATACAACTGACATGGGAATCTTCTGTCATCATCCTCAGTTGACCTTCACGCGACTCCTCAACTTGACTGGCTAGCGGCTAGATTTCTCAACTTAGCATTTCAATCATGTCTGCAGAATAATTTTAGTACACATAATAATTGCATAATCATAATCACCTTAAATAAAATTCATCAATCACATGCAAGATAAATATAGATGGTCCACATATTGGGTAAATATCATTAAAACCAACATAAATAAAATCATTCCAAATGTCATATGACTGAGAGAAACTATATGAAAGTATCAACATATAATATCAAAGTCTGTGGTATTTTAGCAAATAACAAGAGATTCTAACCCTCTAACTAGGCCAAATTCTAGACTCATCACTGCCCCCAACCTAACATTTTGTTGGTCCTCCTACAGGGGAAGAGTTATGCTTTTGCTTTTGTAAGGCCCTGACGTCTACAACTAATAGTTGTCTAATGTCATTGTATGCAGTGGGTGAATTAGGATTCCAATAAAATCTGCCCTACTTATCAACCCTTCTCCATCTCTCTTGTTCTTTTGCAATGTCATACCTATAGAATCTGAAGTTAGGTACAGGCCATAGGAGGATAGGTGGCTAAAAAGTCGGGGGAAGCCATTCATGCACTTTGGTTCTCCCAAGCTAGATATATCTGCCAATTCTCTTTAGTGCAACAACATAATTATGAGCAGAATGTGGTTCAAACTGTTTTAGCTCATCAATCAATAGGTTCCATCATTGGGATAAATATCCTCTCATAGTATCCTCCTTTGCAGTATTTTTTACCTCATATTCACTATACATAGCCTCAATCCAAAGCATAATTCAGTCATCATAGCTCAGCCTAAAGAGAAATCTATTCCAATCTATATAAATGTCTTTGGGGCTCTTAGATTCAACCTTGATGGCTAGGGGAATACTGGATTCCTTCTTCTTGTAAGCATTTTATTTCTCACCCAAACTAATCTCATTCTACACCTAGGACATAAATGCTCTCAATTGTATATCTTCAACATAAGGCAGTGGGTTCCAGTATTTATCTTTTCAAACAACAAAGTTGTGTAGATAGAATTCACATAACAAATTTTTCACTTCAGGGGAAGCAACCCTATAGGCATTGAAAATTCAGCAGGGGTTTCAATGGAGGGGTTTAATATTGAGATAATTCTTGACATTCTAAAGGAAAGGTATTTCTCCTTTAAGTGCAAACAATAAACCCTTGGAGGGGTCCTACATTCTAAAATTTATGGCACCAAAGTTGAAATGCCACTTACCCTTTCCTTCAGAAAAAAAAATTCCTCATTCTTTTCTTTGATCATCTCATCCCTCATTTGAATTTCTTTTTTCAACCATTTCTTCTCTTCTTTCCACTCCTCCTCTCTTCTTTGTATTTCTTCCCATAAATTTAAAATAGTTGTATGTACTAAAAAATTAGGAGGGTTGTGGATTCCTACTAGAATTTTGGTAGATGGTTGCTTCCCATAGAGAACTATCTGCATAGATTCAAGAGGTCTCATTGATTCAAGCTATTGAGGTATGATTCCTCTTTCCTCATTCTGTTGTAAGACCTCTTGTTCTTCTTCCAGTGGTGGTTTGCAGAAACTCCTAATCTATTTCCTAACTTTTCTATAGCAAGTCCTACTATTGGCCTTGCTATAGGTTGTCCTCACTTTCTTCATGTTCTTCAGTTTCAACTTCTTCAACAATGGCAGCAAGATCCGCCAGCGTCATTTTTGTTGCTTCTTTAAACACATCTTCTTCTTGTACATTATCCTACTCCATTGGATCATCTGTATTTTCACATGATGTCCCACCAAGCTCAAGATTGATTGGATTCAATTTCTTGAGAGGGATTTTTCATTTCCCTTTGGCTATAGGATGAACAGTGCTAGCCTTCCTTTTCTTAGGGCTTGGTGCCTCTTTCTGCATAGATTGCATTTTTCTTCTCCTTGCTTTTGCCTCTCATTTTTGTGCTCTTTTTTTATTACAATTTCCAATGGGACATCATCATCATTAGAATTTGATGATGAATTTTCTTTTTCACTCTCATTATCAGAGGAACTAACATTTATAGTCTTTTCTTTAATGGGGGAACCCTTACCAGCACTAGAGGTCAAGGCACCAGGGGTGCCTTCATCTATGCTCAATATTCTGCTAGACCTATGTGACTGAGATGAAACCCTAGGCTGAGAGGGCTCAGTTCTATGCTACTCAGTATTCACAAAATTATCCTAGGCCATTCCAGGGTTTGTATCATGCAAAGATCTCATAACCAATAATTTAATTAGACAGTGGTGGGATATAAACTTTTCTTTACTTTTTTGTTTCTACTGCCATAATAGAGAGAAGGTTTTATAGTACATTGGGCATGTTCATCTTCCTCCTGTGTTGCATATGACTCAAAAATTTGAAGTGTATTGAATGTAGTTTTGATAGCCGACCTTTGCAAGTGATGTATTTGATGATATGCATGGCAACCTACTTCCATGGCTCGGGTAGAGAGAGCCTCTTGGAAACTTGTTTTTCAATTATGAGTGGAGGGTCACCATGCATTGAAAATATGGCCCTGGTTGTCCTGGTATCCTTAGAAACAAGGTAAGGTTCATCGTCCCCCAACAACCCTAAAACTTCAGCAATTTGTTCTTCAGTCACTATGACCTCTAGTCCTTTCACCATGGCCTTCCCATCTAAGAATGTCTGAGCGAACTCTAATGCAATACCCTCATTTAAACCATCCAACTTCATAAAATAATCTAGCCACCCACAATTATAAAATTTGATTAAGCATGTTGTGTCATGTAACAAGGCATCATGAGTTGAGGGCTCATTCTAAATGATTCCACCTCCCATTGTCTATACTTAGCTTGTCACCTTGCAAAACTACCTATGTATTTTTCAAATTCTTTCTTGCTTTCTTGTTGAAAGAACCATCGACTGGATTTCGTTTTGCTTTGTTTTCAGAAACTTACCACTTGCATTTCAGAATTATGACAGAGTTAAGAATAGCAGAAATGGTAATTAAAGGAGTCATAATGAGATAAAATGGTGGCGAAAGTTTAGTGTTGCATCACACATGTGAGCCATCATTCATTTTAAATTTTGAATCAGCTCAGCAAGATTTGTTGATGCAGACAATCATATATCGACATGTGGAAAAATTTATGCATCTTGCTTACCCTTCCCCCCCAACCTAAATTTGGACATGCGTCCACACATGTGGAATGGAAAGATTGATTTGAAGGGGGGTGCAAAGAAAATTATGTGAACACCCATCTTATCGTACAATGATTAAATGAAACACTCTAAAGGATAATTAAGAATGAAATTAATTTGTGCGTACCTGAGTGTGTACAAACATGATTATGGAGAATTCATTGCATCGAACAAGGAGAAAGTACTGCTTGCGTTGCTAAGCAATAATTGAGAAATTAATGACGATGGAATGGTGCGAAGTGAAATGCAATGATGGGAGAGAGAGAAAGGTGGTACAAATGGGCGGATGGGTGGAGAAATGGATTTCTAAAAAATTAGAAATATTTATTATGACAAGTACATACCTAATTTATATGGAAGGAGGGACACTAGGTCTACTACCTTTGGCTGTAGGAACCATGCTCGGGCTCTGTGTGTTGGATAAACTATTGCAGGAACTCTTCTTTTGAAGGTGGCTTGTGATACAATCTGAGAAGGTGCTCATTCACCACTAGTTTTAATTTCACTAGGTCAATGGTCGTGAGCTGCACAGCTCCACTAGGAAAGACTTCTACAACTTCATATGGCCCTAGCCACCTTGTCTGCAATTTACCTGCATTATACTTGTACCGTGAATCATAAAGTAATGCCCATTCACCTAGCTAAAATTTCTTCTCTTTCATAAATCTATCATGCCATTTAACTCTTTGACTTTGCACAAGTTCAATATGATGTAATGTTGTTTTCCTTAGCTCGTCCAATTAATTCAGCTGCATGATCCATTCCCAATTCTAGACCAATTTTGATATTCTTGTGCTCAAATTCTATAGGAATCATGGTTGTTTTCCCATATAGTAGCTCAAATGGGGTGAACCCTATAGTTGTCTTCTAGGTGTTCCTATAAGCCCAGACTACTTCTGATAATCTATTTTCCTAGTCTTTTATGTGAATATGCACTGTTTTGGTGAGGATGGCCTCAATCTCTCTATTTTTCTCTCTCTGTTTTTCACCTCGACTTGTCCATTTTCTTGAGTGTGATAAGGAGTGGATTTCCTATGCCTGATGCTATATTCATTAACCAATGTTGTAACAAGGGCTGATTTAATTTGAGTGCCTTGATTAGTTACTATTTCTCTTGGTACTCCATATCTTGTAAAAATTTCTTCATATAGGAATTCTCCAACTTTGTTGTCTCTTGCATGCTTCATGCCTTTGAGTTCTACCCACTTTGTTACATAATTAGTGTACATAAGAATATAGGACTTTCTATTGGATGGAGGATCAATGGGTCCCATAAAATCCAAACCCCATTTATCAAATGGTGTGACTACAACTTGTGAATAGAGTGGCATCTCATCTGACTTTGTTGGCCTACCCATCCTTTGGCATCTATCACATCTCCTTGTATATCTTCCTACATATTTGTGTAATGTAGGCCAATAGTATCATGTGTTCAATATTTTCATTATTGTCATTTTGGCTACAAAGTGGCCTCCATAGGGTTCATCATGGCATGCATGAAAAATGTCATAGGTTTCATCTTCCCTCACACACCTTCTCATAATGTGATCAAGTCCAGTATAAAATAGGCATCCAACTATCCATGAAAAAGGGAAGGATTTTTCAATCAACACTCTTCTCTCTTTTGGGGAGAAGTGAGGAGGAACTCTCCCTATCACAAGGTAATTGGCTATGTTAGCATACCAGGGTGTTTGCACACTAATGGAGAATAGATGTTCATCTGGAAAGGAGTCATCTATGGATTGAGTATCATCTGATGAAGTCATCCTTGAGAGGAAATCTGAAACCATGTTTTCCTTCCCTGGTTTTTCTACAATAGTTATGTCAAATTCTTGCATTAATAGTAACCATTTGGCTAATCTTCCTGAGATTAGGGGTTTGTTCATAAGGTATCTAATGGTTGCATGATCAGTGTGTACAAAAAATTGATAACCTATGATATAGTGCACGAATTTATTCAAGGCATAGATTATTGCCAACATTTCTTTCTTTGTGATTGTGTAATTGAATTCAGCTCCCTACAAGTTTTTACTTACAAAATAAATTGCATTTTCAATAGCTTCTTTTTTTCCTAAGACTGCTCCTATTGCATAATCTGAGGCATTAGTATGGATGTGGAAAGGGATTTCCTAGTTTGGTCCCTTAAGTACAAGAGCATGAGTTAGAGTTGTCTTAAATCAGAAAATGCTTTATCACAACTTTGTGTCCATTGAAATTCAACATCTTTAGTCAGAAGACTATATAGTGGGGCTGTTATTTTGCTAAAATATTTGATGAATCATTTATAATAGTTTTCATGTCCTACAAAACTCCTAACATCATTTTTTTTGCAGGTATATGCAAATTATTTATCACCTCATTTTTTGCTAGATCAACTTGAATGCCAAGGTGTGAAATGTAGTGGCCAAGAACTACACCTTCCTGCATCATCATCAAGCACTTTTCACTGTTTAAGTACAAATTTTGATCCTCACATCTCTATAGTGATTTCTTCAAATTCTACAATGCTTCAGCAAAGGTGGCATCATAGGTAGTAAAATCATCCATATAGATCTCCATGCAGTGAAGGGAGATATTTGAGAATATACTAATGACTGCTCTCTGAAAAGTGGCAAGTGTGTTGCATAACCCAAAGGGAAGCACAAAATATGAATATGTCCCCCAAGGACATGTAAATGTAGTCTTCTAGTGCAATTTGAATCTGATTGTATCCATTGAATCCATCAAGAAAGTAGAAGTATTGTTTTCCTACAAGAGAGTTTAAGACTTGATCTACAACAGGAAGGGGAAAGTGATCCTTCTTAGTGGCAGCATTGAGTTCCCTATAGTCAACAGAACCTCACCATTTCCATCCATTTTTAGGCACAATCACCAATGGGGACACCCACTGGCTATCTGAAATAGGGTAGATAAATTTTGTGTCTAGTAGCTTTTGTACTTCCGTTTTGATAATTTATCTCAAGATAGGGTTGATTCTCCATTGTGGTTGTCTTATAGGTGTACACTCATCTTTGATATAGATTCTATGAGTGCAGATTTTTGTATCTAATCCTTTCATGTCATGATAATCCTAGGCAAATGATTTTTGATGAACTTTCAACAAATTTTCCAATATCAACTATTGTCCCTCATTCAATTTTCTATTAATGTTTAGAAAGCATCCCTTGAACACCTATACTTTTGTGACGAGATCTATCATAGTTGCTTCATTAATACAATGCATCTTAAGTTTAGGCAAAAAAATTGTGTGAAATATACCTGTTGCTGCAAGAATTTAGTTTGCGAGACGAATTGTTGTAGGAAGTCTGTATTTAGATACAATTGTTGTAGGAAGAGTGGCTATGAGAAGTCTATCTTCCGGAAGAGTTGCTACAGGAATATCATGCAGAATAGATAGAAGTGTTTGTTTGATGTGTGCGGGACCAGATGATGTTTCCTCTATCTAACATTGGTTTTGAATGATACTAGATAACACCTCATCTCCATCTTGAAGCTACAGGAAAGGAATTCTTCCAAGCATCATAAGTTGCGCCACAGAGTTGACTTCTTTGACTTCTTCACCAATATGTTGCCATACTAATATTTTTGCATTGTGGGATGGCTGGGCTGGAGGATATAGAATAATATTTTTAGTGTTTGTGTCCTCTGAAATGGTCATATCACCTGACTGACATCCTATATAAGTTTTTGTAGTTTCTAACCATTTCCGACCAAGGATAAGTTTATATCCTCCTTGTGTGGCTTTAGGGGAAAGAACCATGAAGTCAGTTGGATACTCCCAGGAGTCTAGGATTACCACCAGGTCTTCTACTATGCCATTTGGCTTAACAATGGAGCTATTGGCAAGCTGCAAGACTATAGGAGTGGACCTCATGTTTTCAATATTCAATTATTGCAGGATGTCTTTAGTCATCACATTGATTGATGCACCTAACTTAATTAAAGCATTCTTTATGTTTATTCCACTTATAATAACTTCAACTATAGGGCTACCTTGATCACTGTACTTGGAGATAGTTACTTTTCCAAGCATGATTTCAGGAAGCTTCCGTACTACATGGACTATAGTGGGGCCCTTTTTCCTACTCCATTTATTGAGGCATGCTTCCTTGATTGCCTTTCCATAGATAGGGACATCTTTTATGGCCTGAAACAAAGGTATCTAGACACATATATGCTTTAGCTGATCTAGGATATCAAACCTATTTCCTCCTTGTCTTTTTTTTGTTTGGAAGCTTCTAATCTCTGAGAGAATGGTTTTTCTTGTGCTATCTTCTTTACTAGAGCTTGTTCAGGAGATTTAGTTGCACAAGGCTGAATGGGATCAGTCAAATATTCTTCCTACTCTTCCATGGGTAGCTCAGTGATAATGGGGGTGGAAGGAGCTTGCAAGGTTGTTATTGAACATAGGTGTATGTCACTTAAACTCACAACATATGCAAGAAATTGGTTTTGATTAGCAGAATATGTGGGTTGTTGTTGTTGTTTATTATTTGGGTTGGGTGTGGGTTGGGCTGGTAATTGGGTAGGTTTAGATATATTGGCACTTGGATTAGTAGGAGGGGGCATTATAGAAAGTTTTTGGGTTTGAAAATATGGCTACATATAGCTGGTAGGCTAGTTTGGCCATTGTTGGCCACCTCTCCATTGAGATGTTTGTTTCCAGTTTCTTGGGGGTGGTTGCCAAGGTCCCTAAAATTATTGTCCATTCCCCTGAGGTTATTGCCACTGATGTGAGGTATTTTGATAATTAGACCAAACATTGGGTGGGTTATTCCAAGAATGGGTTGGGTATCCTCCATAGTTGGATGGATAGGGTGGTTTCCACTAGTTACCAGATGAATAAGAAGAATTAAAATATGGTCCAACAAAAGATAGTGGATCTCATGGCATACCTTGTCTTGAATCCCATGGCCTCTTCTATGCAACAAAGTAGACTTGGTCTTCCTCAGTCAAAATTGGTTTGAACTTAGGTGGAATCTGCTTACTGTCAATGTTAGCTATCACCTTGCATCTGTAGACCCTATTCTTCTATCTACACTAAGGAAAATATTTTATCAGTACTTCTTCTACCTCCTCATGTTTATTTTTAGCTTGAAGTGTATCCAGCTAAGTAGCTAGATTATTAATTATGTCTTGTTTGAAATCTGCCAATAAATTAGTAATCTCCATCCTTGAGACTCCACTACTGGATGACTTACCCATAGAGGATTGGTAGGCTCTTCCTTTCTTTGAAGCTACCCTAGAATAGTTCTGACATATCTTCTTGATATCATCCCAAGGAACTTGAGTGATATCTCCTCCTGTCATTAGGTCAAAGGAATTAGTGCAACTTTCATTAATTCCTCTCAAGAAAAGTAACTTTTGTGATTCTTCATTAAGTGTATGATGTGGAGATTTATGCAGAAAAAACAAAAACCTTGAAATGAAATCTTCCAAGCTCTCATTTTATTTTTGTTGCATTATGAAAATGTCACCTCCTCTCATGTCACTACTCCTACAATATTCTTTGTACTTCTCAAGAAACTTTGTCTTCATATCTTCCCAAGTTCTCACAGTATTTATGCCAAGGCTCATAAACCATCTTAATGCAACTTCTTTTAGAGTAGTAGGAAATAGCTTGATTTTGTGGGTATCGGTGGTATAGTCATAGCCTCTGCAGAGTATATCAAACTCAAAAAAGAAGGTATCAGGATCTTCTATGACAAGCCCATAGAATTTAGGAAGGACTAAAGCAGGGATATTTTTTAGGCTATCTATTTCAATTTGTTTAGCAATGAGAAAGGGGAAAGCTGGTTGATTCTTCCCATTAGGCCTATCTCCATTTGAATTTGCCATGTATGCTTGATAAAATTCTAGAATAAAGGGTTCTTCAATAGGATTTTGATCTTCAAGGGAAACTTCATAATTGGTCAAGTTAGGGAATATATCAACAAATGGTTGTGTTTATTCTTCTTCTTCGTCTCTGGGCAGATTTGAAAGTTCTACTAGTTGAAATGGATCAAGATTATTAGGAAGGAATCTCCCATAAGAATCTCTTCTTCTTCTATGCATGAAGTATCAACTCAGTATCAACCAACTCACACAAAGAATGGTTGGGAAAAAATAGTAGATCATGCTTCTAACACTAATAGAAAAATTCAGAAATACTACAGCAAAAAAACTATCAATGACTCCAAAGGAATCCCTAGTTTGACACCATACATGACAATGGTGCCAAAAAAATTGGACTCCTATTATGATTTCAATAACTAGGCTCTTACTGCCATGATTTAGAGATTGGAAATCTTATTTGAATAGCCATCTTAACCATCATGAAGGTACATTTAAATTGTCAACCTAGGGACATGAACTTGAAATGGGTCAGTAAAGTATGTGCACTAGGAATTCTAGAGTAGTTATCTTGGTTTTATAACTAAAAACTTAAGACTCAAATAAAATTGCATGAAAGGAAACAAAGAAAATGAAGAACATCACTCAATCGAATCTAGACTGATTATGCATAACAAGAAGGAAAATCTAAGCATCCAACAAAAACTACTTTGCCCACCTTGGTTGTAGGAATAGTCAATGCTAGGATCTTAACTAAGTATTGAACATAAACTAACACTAAGATAACTAAAATAAAGGAACAAATTACTCACCAAGTGGGCACCCTTGGATGAGTATCCTCTAAACTAATATAAAACTTGGATACTCAACTCAAAATCTTATTCCATTCATCAAAAAATGCAATTACAGAAATATGGCTAATAATCAGCTTGTACAAGAACTTGGCAATCAACTCACTAACTTGCTATCACTAGCCTAAGGAAGGAGGATTCAATCCTTGTTTATTAACTAAACAAGGCCATCAAATCCCACTAACTGAGAGGATGTCATTTAAGGAAATAGAGAGAAAAAAGGAAGGGGCAGTTACACATGCAAGGGAATCCATTCAGACATGCATGCCCAAGCATGGACTTGACCACTACAATAACACCTACAATTATCAATACCATTAAAGATAGGTGCAAGGTGGTTACATGTGGCTGACACGGGAATCTTCTACCATCATCCTCAGTTGACCTTCTTGTGACTCCTCAACCTGACTGGCTGGCGGTTGCATTTCTCGACTTAGCATTTCAATCATGTCTGTAGAATAATTTCAATACACATAGTAATTTCATAATCATAACCACCTTAAAGAACATTCATCAATCACATGCAAGATAAATATAGATGGTCCACATAATGGGTAAATATCATTAAAACCAACAGAAATGAAATTAGTCCAAATGTCATATGATTAAGAGAAACTATATGAATGTATCAACATATAATATCAAAGTTTGTGGTATCTTAGCAAATAACAAGAGATTCTACCCCTCTAACAAGGCCAAATTATAGACTCATCACTCCTATTGCAAGAAAGAGGGGCATTATGATTCAAAGTGTTGGAAGTTGCATATAGAGTTGAGGATAAAAAGATATAGAGGCAATAAAGGCAAGAAAAAAACTAATGTGGTGATTCAACAAGATCTTGGATTTGACTCCCAAGATGAAGCACAAATTATTGTTGTTGGATCCAAGGTGAAGGAAAAGGGATAACTTTGTCTTTTGATGCAAATGTTTATAATGAAAATGCAAGTATAAGTAAAGTGCCTTCTCCTTCTAAAGTTGATAAACAATAGAATGAACTATTTCACATTCGAGTTGTAACTAAGCACACCACAATTGACACACTATTTTATATGGGTTCTCAAGTCAACTTAACATATGAATAGGTGGTAAGGAAACTTAATCTAGCTACAACAGCTCATCCAAAACCATATCCACTTGGATGGGTTTGCAATGATGCTCAATTGCAAGTAATGAAACAATTTAAATTCAGATTTTCTATCACTAGAAATTTTTTTTATGAGGTAGAGGTAGATGTAGTTGTTTTGGATATTTGTGGGCTTGTGTTAGGGAGACCTTATTTGTATGACAAAAAAGAGATATTTTATAGGGGAAGAATAAGTATCATATTTTTAAGGATGGGATAGAATACATTGTATGTGCACACATAAGACTAATCTTACACTAGTCAATGTCGGTCAAATGAAAAGGTTGGTCAATTCTAGTAAGAACTTTGTATTAATGCTTGTAAAACCCAAAGAGGATGAAAAATATGAGGCATTTAAAGGGTGTGATCTAGAGCGTAAAACTAAGATGGTCAAAACAGTTTCCGCATATGATGACTCATTTTAGGAGTCGAAGGGATTGCCCCCTATGAGAGAGATACAACATGAAATCTAGTTGCAACAGGATGTGCCTCTTCCAAACATTGACATGTATCGTTTATCAATTTTGAAAAATGAAGAAATCAAAAATCAAGGTCAGGAGTTGGTTGAAAAAAAGGAGTTATCCATTGCATTACATCTCCTTGTGGTTCTCTATTTGTGTTGTTTCCAAAGAAGGATGGGTCTTCGAGAATCTGCAGCAACTATCGAGCCTTGAATAAGATAATTGTAAAGAACATGTATCCTCTTCCCCAAATAGATGATTTATTTGATCCATTAAAACATGTAGTTTATTTCACTAAGTTAGATTTGTGTAGTAGATAGCATCATATAAGAAATGCAAAAAATGACATTTGGAAAACTGCATTCAAGACAAAACAGGGACTATTCGAGTGGTTGGTCATGCCCTTTGGGCTGTGTAATGCACCAGCTACATTTATGTGAGTCATGAATGTGTATTTCATCCTTTTATTGATGATTTTTTCATAGTCTATTTAGATGATATTCTTGTATTCAATCAAAATTGGGAAGATCATGTAATTCATGTAAAAAAAGTTTTTGATGTATTGAGAAAAGAAAAAATATTTATAAAGATGTCTAATGCGAGTTCTCTAAGACATCCTTAGTGTACTTAAGCTATGTCATAGTAAATGGTCAATTGAAAGTAGACCCTGCAAAGGTTGAAGTTATTGTAAAATGGCCTAAGACAAGTACAGTCACAGAAGTCAAAAATTTCTTAGATGCCATCCACTACTAGAGGAATTTCATTGCAAACTTCTCCTATATTGAATTTCCATTGCACGTGTTAACTAATACAAAGATAATTTTCCAGTGGGGAGGTCAATAGAAAAAGTCATTCAACACTTTAAAGGAAAAGTTGAGTACTACACCAAAACTAGCTCTACTATATTTACAATTGTTCGAGATCGAGACAAATGCAAGCCGATTTTCCATGGGAACACTGCTAATGCAAGGAGGTAAACCAATCTACTATCACTCTCAAACATTTTTAGGTGCAGTAAGTAACTATCGTAGTTATGATAAGGAACTTTATGCATTAGTTCAAAGTGTTAAAAAATGGAAACACTACTTAATGGGGAAATAAACTATAATTCACATTGATCACCAGCCACTTCGGTACTTGCACTCACAATCTAAACTACAACAAAGTAGGCACTTAGGTGGATGGGTTTTCTTCAACAATTTCATTTGGTAATTAAGTATAAAAAGGTGCCCATAACAAAGTAGCAAATATGTTGTATAGGCCTCCTGTTATGAATTCTTTGATTATCCTTAAAGGTAGTTCCATGGTTCATGAAAGTTTTAAGGAATAGTATGTATTAGATGAAGACTTTAAGGAAATCTATTGAGCTCTAATTATAGGAGAACATGTAGAAGAGAAAGATTACTATGTGTAGGATAACTTGTATCATTTAGGAAAGCTATTTATTCCAAAAAGTGAATAGGCACAAGTAATTAGAGAAACACACATGTCATTAATTGTAGGACACTTTGGGGTAAGAAAAACAATGACTCAATTGCAAAAATACTATTCTTGGCCTCATATGCAAGAAATTGTACATCCAAATACATTAAATGATGTGTTATGTGTGCAAAAAGTAAGCCTAGCAATAGAAAATTAGGGTTGTACACAACTCTATCTATCCCATCCCATTCATGGGAAAGTGTTCCAATGGATTTTGTTGGGGAGCTACCAATGTCTAGGAAGGGACATGATTATTTATTTCTAGTAGTTGATTAGTTCATAAAAATGTGTATTCTAATACCTTGTAAAAAATAGGTCACTATTGAACTGATAGCTCATATGTACTTTCAATTTGTATGGGTTCATTTTGGGTTACCTACTTCTATTGTATATTGGATCAAGATTCTCAATTATTGGGGGAATTTTGGTCAGCATTGTGGGAACTCATGGACACAAGACTGAAGAAAAGTACAACATTCATCTCTAGACTGACGAACATACAAAGGTAGTGAACAAGAGGATTGTGCATCTTCTTTGAGGTTACTGTAGTAAACTTCCAAAGCGATGGGATGACAATATTCACTATGTGCAACATTCATACAACCATGCAACAAACTCTTCTACAAAAAGATCTCCTTTTGAGACTTGTTTTGTGTATCTGTCATAAACACCAATGGACTTTTCTTTTAGGAAGGAAAATGTTGAATATGGATGCCATGATGTAGAGAAGGCTTTGAATTTCATCTAGAAATTCATCAGACAGTGGAAGAACAGTTGGAGAAGAGCCAAGCCGAGTACAAGGCTTAGCATGATAAGCATCACATCGATCATCATTTTTCAGGTTGGAGATAGAGTTTGATTATATATCAATAAGGAAAGAATGCAAGGTGAAGGAAGAAAGCTCAAGCCAATTTGGTATGGTCCCTTTGAGATCTTGGAAAATATTGGAACCAATGCCTTCTGACTTAATCTTCCTCAATATTCCTTCATATGTACACATTTATTTAGTTGTCAATGTTGAGAATCTAAAGTTTTATGAGCCTCCAATGATACTAAATGAAGAAACAAACATTCACGTTCCATTACTTGATGATTTTTCATGAGAATAAATGTTAAAGTTTCTAGAGGATGTCATCTAATATACGAAACTTAGGACTTCAGGAAGAGGCGTAGTTGAGTACCTTAGAGTGGGACTGAAGGGGATGAATCCAAGGAAGGAAAAATGGATGGAGATTGGTAAGGTGAGGGCACTTTACCCTCACTTACTTTCTGAGTAATCAAGCTTTCGAAGGTCTAAAAGCTCTCTAGTGGGGAGGACTAATCCAAGGGAATACTTCTCACTAAAAATTGAAGTGTCTCATATGCTCCAGAGTTTAGCGTCATCTTGAAGAGCTCAAAAAATTGATTTTGATGTCACTCATTTAGGGTCAAACACAATTCGTATGTCTGAGATACATTGGGTAAAAGTTTTAGTCAAAATAGGTTGACCATGCTGACATTAGTATGATGACGTAGATGCACAGTTAGTAGCTGATGATGATGTGGACCAATCCAATAGTGACACATGGCATGGTATACATAGTTTGTACTGATCAAACACAAATCAACATGTGGTGGTACAAACTAATCAAATCATGACACGTGTCCACCTTGTAGAAAATCAAAACATGCCATGTGGCACCATCCTCTTACTCCTCCAGCAGGTTTTGAGCTTGTTTGTTCAAAATTGTGTCAGGATTTCAAACCCCCACCTTTCACCTCCTAGCTGCACGCTCCACCAATGCACCACACATGGAGCATTTAACCAATCATGGCATCACTTGGTTTTGATATATAACAACTATCATTCTGTTTTAAAAAATAGTCGGGGGTGGGGGTTGACCACCCAACCTCCCCACCCCTCAAATACTCCCTACCACTATTCCAATGAATGGTGTAGAGTATACTTTGGGCCTCAGATGATTTTTAGGTAGAGTTTTAAACTGGTTTTTCCCTAATTTTATTTTATCCCTCTAAAATAAAATACAATAAACTTAATCCCCTAAAAATCGATGATTGAAGCCTGATTTTAATCCATTGAAAGGGCTCAAAAAATATTAAAATATTATTTAAAAAACTCTTAAGAGGGGTTATTAGTGATTTTTATCTATAAATAGGGGGATTTATGAAGATTTTTCCATGTAATAGGGGGAATGGTTTAAAGTTTTTCTATGAAGGGGAGATAAGAAATATTATGTAAATCTTATGGTTTAAAACTATATTGGGTAAATTTATTGTATAAAAGGGGGTAAGAGTGAAAGATTTGGGCATCCAGGTGATGAGTATGGAGAGAATGATCACAAGACTTTTGTATCCATTTCTATGCAAGAAGGGAATGTTTTCATTGTGCTAGAAGGAAATGGAGTTATAATAATTTTGAAGCCTTGTAATCCTAATTTTGGAGCATAATAGGATCAGTCACTTTGTTGGAGAGGGGCTTAGAGACGTAGCCAATTTGGCGAACTCCATTATCAACCTACGTTCTATCTTTTTTTTCTTTTTTCTCTTTCATTTTGTTCATCACATTTCTTATGCTTTGTTCATTTAAGCATTTCAATTACATTAACTCATTTTTAAAGCTTTGAATTAATCGTTGTAATCATTAAGCATTCATTAAGCAATTTTCATACATCCTAATTTCGCTCAAAAGTGAATATAAGAATCTTTGACTCATTTAAATGGACATGTGTGTAGATTAACCTTAGCCACTAGTTTTGTCTTTCTAATCTTGAGTATATTCATGTGTCATTTATAATATTATTAATTAAGTAATAATTTGGGATGGGTTATTATATTTGGTATCATAGTTTATGGTTCAACTCTAGGCCTTTTGAATCTACCATAGTTGACAAGGATAGTTGACCCTTCACCCAAAAATTGGAATTCGTCATAATTGATCAAACCTGAATTGAATGCAAGAATGGGAAGGTCAAAGATAGGATGAAGGAAATGGAAAATTATTAGAACTCCATGTAAGAGTGATGTAAAGTAAGGAAATGCCAAGACAGAGTTTCCATTAGAATTTCTCGATGATTAAACTCTAGCTAAAGCTCTTACATGACTCAAGCTAGAGAGAGGCATGAAGATTGAGGAGAAGCGAATACATAAGATAGAAAAGTTCTTTGGAATCTAGGATTGGCCTCTAAGGTGTGGACCTAATGTACCCTTGTTGAATAAAGAGGAAAAGGAGAGCCTGCACACTCAACCATCCTCTTCTATAAAGTTTTATGTAAACTTAGATGATGACCTAGAGGAATGGCCTTTATCTAATACCGAGAAATCAGAATGATGTAACAAAGAATCGTATTGTAAATAAGGTTCTATTGAATAACCTTAAAGATAAATAAAATCAAATGATATTTTGGTGTGTTCAATGAGAGACTCTAAAATATGTGTGTGTTATGCATGAATGTGTATCTCTTCTATATATAGGGAAGTATGCATAAGAAAATTATGTGATGTAGCATAAGAACATGTATTCATAGAACCTTGTGTTGAGATGTGATGGACATGATTGTGTTGCAAGATAAGTGCAGAAAAACATGGTGACCACTAGGCAAGATAGGGGTTCTAGTGGTTCTAATACTTAACCAAATAAAATATTGTAGGAAATTCTAGAGCTTCTAAATTGGCAAGAGTCTCACATGGATCTTATAGAGAAAGAAGTTTGAGTGGCATGCGGGGATCGAGACTACAAGAAGGTAATCAAGGAAATAGTGGTCCAAGGGTAGCTCCATGAGGGTGAATTAAGAGCTTGGGAAAGACCTCAAAAGAGTAGCACCACCCAACTTGTTCAATGGAAAGGCTATCAGGATAGGAGCTAAGGCTTGGATTATAGAAATGGAAAAATACTTTGGGCTTCATGACCTTTCTGAATAGACCAAGGTGGCATGGGATACATATCAACTCTTAGGTGAAGCAACGACTTGGTGGGATAACGAGAAGTTAGAATGAAACATACAACTTGCTAAGATCACTTGGGAACTCTTCCTCCAAGCTTTCAAGAAGAGATGGTTACCAAAACTTTTCTTTGACAAGAAAGTGACAAAATTTTAGAACTTAAGCTAGGGAATTATGATAGTGATTTAGTATTGGGAAAAGTTCACTAACTTGTTGAAGTATGTGCCTCAATATCAAGGAAAAAAATGGTTCCATATCTAGAAATCCATAATGGGACTCAAACCCTACATAGGAGCTGAAGTGGATATGCACGAACCTCAAACCATGAATGAAGTATTTTGAAAAGCCACCAAATAGGAACAAAAGTTGCAACAATTATCAAATATTTGCAAAAATTCAAGTTCTAAGTCTCGTTATAGGAAGAATAAATTTCATAAGGGACACAAGAACCATCAGATCTATAATTTCAAGAGGAGAAGTGAATCGCAAGAAAAGGGTGAATATGGTAGCTGAGGAAATAACAAGAAAGCAAACAAGGGTAAGGGCAAGGATGACCATAAGCACAAGGCCTTTAGAGGGGACAAGCCAGGAGGTCGCAAAGGGCCTCATGATGGATTTTATACTTGTGGAGGTGACCATTATGCCTTGAATTATCCTCAACGGCCAAATTCATGGAAGGAAGGAATTTACCAGTAGAATCACCAGATCCACACTATAGTGGACAACAAGTAGGTAGAATATCAGGCTTCACCAATTTAGCTAACGAGTAAGCTCTATGGCCAATCTGTCTCTATGTTGATTGATATTAGAGCTACTGAATGTTTTATGGATCCTAGAATAATATCCAAGATACCCATTAGACCTAGGTACATGGAAAACTCATGGATAATCCAGTATGGTAATCAAGTAGAGTAGAGAGTAGATACTTGTCTCTTTTGTAGTGAGTTAGAACTTTCAACCTTTCAAACTTAGGTCAAATTGTATGTGGCACCCTTAGGCTCATATGTTGTAATCTTTGGAATACATTAGTTAACTAAGCATAAGTCTTTAGAGAACTATGAGGATAAGGTGGTCAACTATCTGGATGATTATGGAAATCTAGTTGAGCTTTGTGGAATGCAGAGACCCATAGAGCTTAGACAAATTTCTATGATACCGCTCATGAAGGCTCATTGAAAGGGTGTACAATTTATGAAGTGCATGTTAGTAATTGTGATAGAAAGGAGCCATATTTAGATGACTATCCTATTCTCAAGGAGTTCCAAGATGTATTCCCTTAAGAACTTACAAAATTTCCTCTAAAGTGAGAATACCTAATTCTAGGACTTGAGCCTCAATCCAAGGAACCTTATCAGATGACCATTACAAAAATCTATGAGTTGAAGGAAAAATTAATGTAATTGCGAGATAAGGAGCTCGTAAGACCCAGTGTGTCACCTTAGGGAGTGTTGGTTAGTTTTTTAAAAAGAAGGATGGAACTTTGTGTCTATGTATAGATTAGCATATGTTGAACAAAGTTACCATCAAGAACCAGTATCCACTCCTAAGGATTGATGCATTGTTTGATCAAATGAAAGGACAAACGTTGTACTCCAAGGTAGATCATAGATCGGGGTACCATCAATTGAGGATTAAGCAAGCAGATATTTCGAAGACTACATTTAGAACTCAGTATGGACATTACGAGTTCACAGTGGTACCTTTTAGTTTAGCTAATGGACCAACAACCTTTATAAACCTTATGAATATTTTATTTAGAGACTTCTTAGATGATTGTGTTCTAATCTTCATTGATGAAATTATAGTCTACTCAAAGACTAACAAAGAACATGATAGACATTTGAGGATAGTTTTCTAGTGATTGAGAGAAATGAAACTCTTTGGGAAATTTTCCAAGTGTTCACTCTATCAAGACAAAGTGCACTATTTGGGTCATATCATTTCAGTATAAGGAGTTTCCGTAGACCTCAAAAATATCAAGGCAATTATGGAATGGCCAATACCTTAGAATGTTTTAGATTTTATTAGCTTCATGGGCCTTGCAAGACACTATATGCAGTTTGTGCAAGGGTTCTCCCAGATTGCATCTCCTATTACCTAATTCCAAAGGAAGAGAACATGGTTTGAATGGAATGAGAAGTTTGAGAAAGCATTCCAAATCTTGAAGGATAGGTTGACTATAGCACCAGTGCCAACTATCCTTGATCCTAATAAGAGATTCATAGTAATCATAGATGCTTCAAAAGAGGGATTGGGAGTAGCATTAATGCAAGATGGGAAAGTGGTACCATATGAATCAAGAAATCTCAAGAAACATGAAGTGAACTACATGCCTCATGGTTTAGAATTGAAAACCATAGTTCATTCCTTACAGATGTGGAGGCATTATATTTTGGGAAATTCATTTGAACTCAAGACATACCACTTGAGGTTGAGATGCATATTTACTTAGCCCAACTGTAATGCACAACAAAGAAGGTGGCTAGAACTCCTTAGCGAGTATGACTTTGGAATTGAATATATAAAAGGGAAAGAGAATAGGGTTCTTGATTCTCTTAGTATATGAAGACATATGATAGCCATGATATCAACAAGGTCTAACTTGAGGTAGCAAGTAATTTAGAATCTACCAAGGGATGAGCACTATGAGAGAGTGAAGAGTGCGCTAGCAATGAATCCTTTAGATCGTCAAGTTGATGGGTATGGGATTAAACTAGATGGTATTTTGAGATACCAAAGAATAATGCATATTCCTAACTCTGGAGAGCTAAGAAAGTTGGTTTTAGAAGAGGTTCACAATGCACCTTATTCAAGACACCCTAGAGTATCCAAGATGATCGCAGAGTTGAAGACTATATTTTTGCCCTAAACTCAAGAAGGATGTAGTGTAGTACGTAGCCAGATGCTTAGAGTGCAATGAGTCAAGGCTGAGCATGCACAACCATCTAGGTTATTGTATCCTCATGACATACCTGAGTATAAATGGTAGGTGATTAGTATGAATTTTGTACAGGGGTCAACATTGAGCAAGAATAAACATGATGTTATCTTGGTCATGATTGATAAGTTGACCAAGGTTGCACACTTCATTCTGGGAAACCTTAAGTATGGATCATTGAACATGGTTTAGAAATTTTTTCAAGAGATCTTTCATTTGCATGGAGTGCTAGAGACTATAACTTTTGATAGGGACACACAGATGACCTCAAGGTTTTAGTGACCTTAAATATGGCATTAGGAACCAAATTGAATTTTAGCTCAGCTTATCATCCTCAAAATAATAGGCAGACAAAGAGGGTGAATTAGGTAGTCGAAGACCTCCTCCAAATCTATTGTATGGACCAACAATATAGGTGGGAATATTATTTTCCTTTGTTAGAGTTTTCTTACAACAAATCCTACCATACATCCTTAGGCATGGCACCATTTGATGCTTTGTATGGGTAGAAGTGTCATACCCCATTAGTTGAGATAAATTGGAGGACAAAATATTAGTAGGACCTGAAATAATTCATCAAATGGAAGAATAAATGAAGGTCATTAAGAGAAGATTGAAAGAAGCGGAAAAATGACAAAAGAGTTATGTTGATAAGAACCAAACTCTTAGATAGTTCACAATAGGGGATAGTTTTTTCTTGAGAGCTAAACCTCATAATTTTATATTTTTCTGAAATTCTTCCAAGTTGGCCCCAAGATATGTGGGATTGTTTGAAGTCTTGGAAGTGATTAACCCAGTTGCTTATAGACTAGCTCTACCACCTACTCTAGCTCAACTTCATAATGTGTTTCATGTTTCTTTGCCTAAGCCATATCATCCTGATGTGACACATTTACCTGATTGGAAATCCTTACAGGTACATGAATTAGGAGTGGTTCTATTGGAGCCCATTAGAATCCTAGACAAGCATAACATCAAGTTGCAGAGTAGAGATATTGCTCAATTTAAGGTCCAATGGGACCAATACTTAGAGGACAATGCTACTTGGGAGGATGCGGAAGAAATAGAACACTGGACTTTCTACACTTGCTTTCTTGAAAGGAAACTCAATAATTTTGTTTGAAATTTTTGGATTGAGATACTATAATATTTCACGCTTTAAAATTCTGATGTTGAAATAGACATATACATTTTGATGTGATGTTGAAATAGACATATATATTTTGATGTGATGTTGAAATAGACATATATATTTTGATGTGACGTTGAAATATAAATATATGTTCAAAATTTGATATTATGTTCTTTTATAAGATTTATTTGACATCAAGATGATATCTCTTCCAAGAGCGAAAGG
This sequence comes from Sequoiadendron giganteum, assembly GCA_007115665.2. Lineage (NCBI taxonomy): Eukaryota > Viridiplantae > Streptophyta > Pinopsida > Cupressales > Cupressaceae > Sequoiadendron > Sequoiadendron giganteum. The sequence continues at coordinate 741,841,977 of CM021101.1, read as the reverse complement.
ATGTCATAACCCAATTTTATTGTATATTATTATAATGTCATATAATTGCACTTGGGTAAAATTCCACATTTTTGCATCTTGCCTAGAATTTATGACACCTTAGCAGCATTAATGAAAAAATCCCATGAGACAAAATTTTATGATTTTGACTCCATGTGGACACATGGCGAAACAGTAGAAGCTTGACAAGGCGTTTCCCAAAAATCTAGGCCTTGGCTGCTTGGGCGGTGCATGGATATCCATGTAGCGTGCTAGTGTCCTGGTGGTTTTTCGAGTTTGAAATGGAGAATCTAGAACCCTGACCCTTGCGACATGTGTCCTGGTGGTTATGTCTCGTATAAAATAGCTCTATTTCACCCTTGCATTTATTTAAAACTCATTTTTGGCCCTCATTTTTGGGTTGGAAGCTATCTATTCAAGTATTGTCACCACTTTCTCTAATCTTGGGTAAGCTCTATCCTTCAATAGCAATACTTTTACTGGAAAATCCATGCGAGACTGAGGTCCCTCCAATAGGTACTAGCTCTCCAGCAGCTACCAGCTCTCAAGCAAGCACATTGCAGTGCACCCGTGTGCTTTGAAAGAGGGTATTGACCCATGGGTAATGCTCTCTCACCTTACCACTCCTTCCTACTAGTTCATTTACTACTTTGTGGTGCAGGCTCTACTCCGAAGCCGGTTTTGCTTTCGCCACATACTTTGTTATTTCCTTTACACTCTCTACCAAACCTGGTTATCTATGGAGGTGGGACCACCAATACAGGGGTCTGATTGAGGCAGGCCCCTATACATCCCCAACCTTTTCCCCTTGGTATTTTGTGCACGGTTTACGAAGGAAAGCTTGGAATAAAGATTCAAACACATGAAGGTAATCTTATCCTAAGTTCTCCCTCATTTTCCTTTAATTCTTAGGTTTTTGTTGATTGTTTGATCCTACGCACCTTTAGGCTTGAGTTAAGAAATAAGCTTTAGCTTCATCCATTTGAGCTCCTGAGTTCTTTGTATCTCAAGATGCCAGCAAGTCTTATGGATGATAGTGTCCTACGTTGGCATCCTGAAACTACACTGACATCTTTTGGCCGAGAGCTCCTCAATCAAGGATGGAAGTCTTGAAGTCTTATTCTTCAAGTAATTGAAGCTACTCTCTCACTTTTCTTCATGATTTCATTGATCCATTCAGTTTAAGGTGTATAAGGGCAGTTCATTCCCTGGTGATCTCTTAAGAAGAAAGAGACTCATGTGCAACAAATCCCTCTTATATCACATTTTGGTGAACCAGACGTGAACCGTTGGATCCATTTTCATAATGTTGTCTAGCTATGATGAGTTTTTTTCTGAACGAGATTTTAATATGCTAGAAGATGCTCCAGATGATTTCTTAGAAGCACTCTCCCCTATATGTAAATCCCCAAAATAAACTCCTTCCTTGCCAGCTGAAGAGTCAGTAAATGTGGTAGTTTATGTGGCTCCTCCAAGCCCTAAGAAACACTTCATTTATGTGACCCCAGATGAGCCATTCCCTAGAAAGGACCATTCTATCTATGGGATTTTAGGTCGTAGCAATCCGTCAGACTCATATTCGAGATTTGTGAAGGATACCAATTCTACTTCTTATATTATTGTTGAACATATGTACCCTACAAGGAGAAACATACAAAACTTAGAACAATAAGATGCTATTCCTACATCGTAACCAAATCAAAATCCTACTTCTTTACCTCAGTCTCAACCTGACCTTCCTCTAGCTCCTAAAACCGTGATCAAAGCACCAGGTGATTATGATCTTTTTGATAAACTTCATGTTGCTCTGACTAAGATCTCGCTCTAGGATTTGCTTCAAACCACTCTGGTTTATCAAGAGATGTTGCAGGAAGCCTTACAAAAGATTCTATTGCCTACCTTTGCTAGGCCTACGAATGTTGATGCATTGATGGAGCATATTCGAGCGGATTTACCGAATATTATGTTCCACCTACAAGAACTCCCACCTTCAGACATGCAGAAACAAGTAGAACCTTTGATAATCATAGTAAACATTAACAAAATTGGTATTAGACATAATCTCATTGACACTGGTTCAACTCTCAACATTTGCGGTATAGATCTATTTCCTAAAATCAAGGTTGATTCATCCTCCTTAGCGGCTTCTTCTTTACATATTTGTGGGTTTGATAACATTGGAAGCCAAGCTCTATGCATGATAATCTTACCTTTGCAGTTGGGCCTTGTTACTTTTCCTACATTGGTCTACATAATGCTCGGCCTGTTACCATACAATCTTCTTTTAGGAAGACCTTGGATTCATGATATGGGTGCACTAACTTCTACCCTACATCATTCCTTGAAGTTCATTGCCAACAATCGGGTGGTCACAGTTAGAGAAGACCCAGAGGCTATGCACCTTTGTTTACTAGCCATTGTTGGTCATAATTCAATCACTTCCAGTCTCAAAAATTACATTCCTTCCTTAACCTCTGATGCTATGGCTTGTTCCTTGTTGATACCTACTTTGGAAGCTGTTCCTTGAGCGAGTATCAACCAAGATGAACTGCCTAAGGAGAAAGAGTGTGAGTCCCCTCCATCCTTTTCTTCATCTCCTGAAATGAATGCTCTCTTAGATGATGACTGGGTTTCCTTGAACTTCTCTGAATTCTTCATATTAGAGTACAAGTTGGACCCCTGCAATATAGAATTCCCAGATTCTGCTAATAGGAGGATGAGTGACCCTCCCATTGAAGAAGTGAGGTGTGATCCTATCTAAGAGACCACTATTCCTAGGAGAGTGACTCCATCTCTGGAAAAGAATTTGACATTTGTGAACCAAGTAAGGGAAGTGGGACAACTCCCATAGAAACTTTTGATGTCCATTGGTTGAACGAGACACTCTACATAGAGCCGCCCCCTCCTGAAACTCTACAAGAGCACTATAGTTTTGGTTACAAACTTGCTTCTCGATATGGATATGGGCAGAAAGGCCTAGGAAATATCGAACAAGGAATATAGGTCCTCGTTTAGTTTAAGCAACGACAATGCTATCTGGGTTTGGGATGCCCTGTTGAACAGTTTAGACAAGAACCTTGGTGGAGTGTTAATATAATTTTGGCCGAACTATTGAGTTTGATCCATCCCAAGTTGATAGAAGAAAGAGGACAAGCCAAGAAGTTTCATGTAGATTTCTTCTATTTAGATGAAGCATTAGGGGAATTTTTAGGTACTTATTCTCTGTTACCTCCTTATTATCACAAGAAATGATTCTCGTATTGCTTACACAAATGCACATACTTTGGAGAATCCATTCTAAGTGTTGACGAGCATAACCCTCTATCTAACATCAATGATGATGTTCCAATATCTCATCTCAAGGACCATAGTTCCCTCCTTAAAGGGGATACTTTCAAAGTCCCCACGGATACTAAATCTTCATAAAGAGTAATCAAGATTGTGAAGTTCCTCTCTTCCAAGGAAGCAAATGAACACTCCTTTCTCTTGTGTGCTTACCTTGATATCTTTGCTTGGACATATGAAGATATGTCTAGTATTGATGAATCCATAGTGGTCCATAATATCATTCTATGTCCTGACGCCAAGCCTGTGAAGCAAAAAAATTGAAAGATCAATCCTAGGGTAACTTTAATGGTTAAGACCGAGATAAAGAAGCTATTGAAGGCATGCTTTATACATCCCATTGAATATTCTCCTTGGATTTCAAATATAGTTGTTGTTAGAAAATATGATAGATGTATTCGTATATGCATTGAATTTCAGGACCTTAACAAGGCTTCTCTTAAGGATGATTTTTTGTTACATAATATAGATATGATTGTGGACTCAACCACAGGTCATGCATTGTTATCTTTTATGGATGGATTCTTGGGTTATAATCTGATACATATTAATCCAGATGATCAGTACAAAACAATCTTTACTACCCCTTGGGGGACTTTATGCTATGTGGCCATTCCCTTTGGTTTAGAGAATGTAGGAGCAACTTATCAACGAGCGATGACCTTGATATTTCATGATTTCATTCATAAAATCCTAGAAGATTATTTTGATGACATCTTGGAAAAATATATAAATCGTCAAGACCATGTGAAGAACCTTTGTTTGATTTTTGAAAGACTTTGATTTTACAAGATGAGACTCAATCCCTAGAAGTGTGTCTTCGTCGTTGACACTTGCAAGCTTCTCGGGTTTGTAGCACTAACTCATTTGACTACAAAACATGATGAAATTTTTTGACAAAAGATGTACAATTAGATGAATTGTCAGGTACATGTGTACTTAATGTGTGTTGTTCAATATTTTTTTTAAATTTGTGCCCGACATTTGTCGAAATTTTGACGAATAGTGATTTTCATTAAAATTTCGACGAACAGTGATTTTCATTGAAATTTTGACGAACGTCGGGCATAAATATTAATAAATAAAAGTTAGTTCGACAATTTATCTATACTTGCGACATTGTTTTTGAATTTTCCCTACTTACGAATTTGTGATACTTGTGATAGTTTGTGGAGGTTATAGGCTGAATGTTTTTTGGTGGAAAATATTAGAATTATTAGATTTTGTTACCTGTCTATGATTAAAAATTATTGGAGTGTGAGTTTGATATTTTTTGAAGATCTAAATATTCAAGCTTGGTAAGGAAAAATCATGTCAAATAATATTAGTGCAGAACAAAATGAAACATGGGCTAGATTTAAAAGAAAGGGTGATGGGAAATTTTATTGTCCTTGCAATAATTGCAAGGGCTTAAAGACAAGAAGACTTTTAATCACAATAGCTGAGAAACATTGCAGGCAGCATGGTCAGGTTGAAGGGGGGCATGATTATCATCCATTGGTAAGTTTTTCATTATATGTCTTTATATTGATTGAATTTGTAAATGGGTATGTGTAGGATCATCATGGAAAAAACAGGCCCTTAAGTGACAATAAAAAATCAGAAAATCAGAGTTAGGCAACTTGATGTAAAAATTTGAATAAGTTATCTATATTATTTCAAAAATACGTAAGAATAGAATCTGTAGAAAATTTAATGTAGTTTCTAAACTACTAGGTTTATTTAAAAAAATAAAAAATATATTTGGTGAAAATGTGAAATTCCAATGCAGTAATACTTAAATTTTAGGGAAAAATAAGTAGGTGTCTGTCTGACCACCCTTACAAAAATAAAATGAGAATATTTTTTTATAATATTTTAGATATAAGTAGAGGACTCATGTACTGATGTGATGCATATTTTTTTGTAATTTTTTTCTGATTAAATAATTAATTATGAATTTTTTATTACAACTTTATAAAAATATAAAAATGTGTATGTCTAACCACCTTAACATGGTCAAAGCTTCATGAAATTCAATTTATTTTTTTAATCCTATAGTATGTGAAGCATAGAATGTGATGCATATTTTAGATTCAAAAAATGTGATACCATTTGAAAGCTATAGATGTTTTTCAATCAACCTATCAATCGGAACTTTAGTCGTAATTCAAATAGTTAATGAATAATAATTATTTATTAAATTCAAAGTAAATCATAATTTATATTGGTGGAAAGCTGAGAATTTCCTTTAAAAACCCTTTTCGTTTCATCAATTTTCAGTAAAAAAAAAGGTCATCAGCAACATGGGCCATCATATCACTTACATATTGCCACTTTTTGGCCCATAACAATCCTACACATACCCAAATGTTTATATCATTTTAACATTTTATATATATTAAAAAATCACTTCATCATGATAATGGTTTATTTGTGTCGATCATTATTATAAAGGTGGGGCACCCTAGGGCACATGATATGGATTATCACGGCCTAGAGAATGTGGTTTTGCAAGCGGAGGAACATGGAGTTGTGAATATCAAAGGTGAAGTTAATGATCCTATGGAAGAAGATGATCATGCACTAGAAAACACAGTTGAATATGATGGTACAAATACATTGATCCATGACACATTTAGTGGCATAGTTGATCATGATGATCGAGATGACTTTGATGATGTTCATGATTTACCTATACTTGAGAAGGCATACGAGCCCCTTTATGAAGGCTCTCAAACAACTCTTATCTCTGCTATATTGTTGCTAGTGAACTTGAAGGTTATGAATGGTTTATCCAACATAGCAATCTCACGAATGTTAAGGTATGTCATATATGTCATCTTTTTTCATCTATTTTAATTGTTATTAGTTCATCACTAGTAAATAAATGATGAATTATGTACCATTAATATTCTTTATATTAACAAATTATTTGTTGTTATAGATTGATAGGTGAATTTTTGTTACCACCATCAAATATTTTACCTCGCTCATACTGATATTTATCTGCCATTATGAAAGATATTGGAATGGAGTATCAAGCAATAGATGCATGTCCCAATGATCATACTATATATCATAAAAAACATGAATTTGCAATAGAATGCCCGGAATGTCATATCAGTAGATATCAAACATATTAAATAACAAATAGGGTTCCTCGTAAGGTTCTTCATTATATTTCTATTATTCCACGTATGCAACAATTATTTAGGTGTGAAAGATTAATGCAATTTATGGATTACCATGCACATAATAGAAGTGGATATGGGATTATTTGAATGCCTACGGATGGTTCTACATTTAGGGACATGGAGGAAAAATGGCCACACTTTAAAGAAGAACCTTGTAATCTCAGGCTTTCACTGGCAGCGGACGGTGTCAATCCATTTGGAGAGTTGAGATCTATTTACTTGGTGTGGCCTATTTTTGTTATCAACAATAACATTCCTCCATGGATTTCAATAAAGAGGGATCACATAATGTTGGTAATGCTGGTTCCAGGTATTTGTTTACATCAATTTTCTTTAATGTAGTAGCATCTCATTTGTCTTATTTGTTGCATAATGACTTATATTTTTTTCATTTAATAGTCATGTACATTAATTTATATATATTGCAGTAAAATGGTTATAATAATTATGTAATGTTTATGTTCATTCAACTAGGTAAGTACCAAGTTAAAGATATGAATGTATATATCGAGCCTCTTATTGACAAGTTACTAAATTTATGGAATGGTGTCACTATGTATGACATCTCTAGAGAAATAGGGCAAAGACAATTTCAATTACATGCAATTCTTGTATGGACAATTCATGATGCCCCAGGGCTAACACATTTTTGTGGTATGTTATAACGTTCGACTGAAATTTAATGATATTTAATTTTATGAAGTAGACATCATGCATGTTTTTAAAATAATCTATTCATTATATATAATTATAAAAATTGGCATATTTAATCCAAATATATATGATCTTGCAGGTATTCAAACAAAGGGAAAATTGGCATGTCTAATTTGTGGTTTAAAGATGAAATCTCACCATTCAAAAAGTTTAGGAAAGTAGGTGTTTGATGAGTATAGGAACTTCCTCCACAGAAATCATAAGTATCGAAGTATTGAAAAACATCTTTTCAATGGGAAAGAAGAGACTACATCAGAACCACAAAGAATGACACCTCACATATGGAAGTTGGAATATAATAGAATTAATCATCAAGGTTATACATCATATCAAATTGTTTATCTATCATATATGATATGTTTTGAATTTATATTTTTATATTGCGTTTGTTTAACTCATGTTGTAATTGAAAATGATTGTTGTTAATTTGTTTAACTTATATGCTTCATGAAGGTCATCAAGACATTAATGGGCAGATTCCACAAGGATTGAAAAGTTATCCCAAAAAATTTAGTAGGTTGCCCTACTATGAGAAGCTACAAATTGTGCATTTGTTTGATACAATGCATATCGGAAAGAATATAATAGAAACGTTATGGAAAATATTGGATGGAAGGCATGACAAAGAAAAAATTGTCAAAATTTATAGTGACACTCAGGAAGCCAATCATGGAATGAAAAATTTCATTCAATTAAATAGCGATGGAGACAAAATTAATATAAGTGCCCTTCCTTGGTTATTAACGGAGCAGCAAAGCAATGCTATAAAATAAGTCATACAAAAAAATTGATTTCCCATAGGATTTTCTGTGAACATAAACAATATCATAACAAAGAAAGGTGAATTTGGGTTAGGGATGAAAATGCATGATTGGAATACCTTCATTAAGGTAATTATTTCAATGCATTATATATATATATATATTTGTATATTGCATGTACTTTTCAATGTATTATGTTTATACTTTTGGAAAAATAATGAAAAGATCATTTTATAATTGTTGCAGTACGTTCTACCTCTATCTCTCCAAGACAACTTCGAGAACAATGTCAAGCAATTTATATATGATCTTGGAAACTACATGAGGTAAGTAGAAATATTTGTTCAATTCGTTGTATAGATCTTATATTTGCAATTTGTTTTACTTTTTATGTAATATATTGTATATTTTTGTTAAATCTTGTTAATATATTTGCACGTTGAATCACTTGTAGATGGTTGTCATCTAAAGAAATCCATAAAGAAGATATAAATTATTGGAAGATAAAAATTCCTCGTCTAATGTGTGAAATGCAAAATTTTCTACCTTCAACATTTTCCAATGCACAAGAACACTACCTCATACACCAAGTTGAGGAGATTGAATTGTGTGGACCTGTACACACAAGGTCAATGTGGATGGTTGAGAGTCACTTGAAATTTTTGAAGGATTTGGCTAGACAAAGAGAACATCTTGAGGGTTCTATGGTGGAGGGATATATGGTATACCAGACCATGGTGTACATTATTCAATATCTTCCTAAGTTTGCAACAAAGATCCATGTAGATCGCATTTGGGATCCCAACTCCATTAACAAATTCAAAGGGGAGTACCTGATGGGGAAAGGTAGATTGAGTAAAGTCAGAGGTAATTATAAGATGGTCATGGAGATTAATTAGAATACATTTTACATTTTGTTTTTATGTATATTGTACTTATTTAATTATTAATCTTCACTATACATCAATTATAAATTAAGGTCGTATATCATGGTAATTAACTAATTATACGTCGTTTGTGAATTTTTTTTTTTTTTTATAGAGTTGGTCGAGAGTGGGATGCACTACATTTGTACATCGCAAAAAATCTTGATTGGATGATGGTATGGATTGAATGATGTCAACAATGTGGTCGCGCATTAACATGGGAAGTTGTGGCTTCATTGGTTAAAGAAGCTCATCGTAATGGAAATTCCAATGTTACACCAAGGGAAATTGATTTCGCATATGGTTTAAGAGATAAACCAGTATGTATAAATATATTAATCACCCATATTATTTAATTATTTTCAATTATATTGATGTATATATATATTGATTTTTTTTTCTTTTCATACACTTGGCCAAGAATAAATATGTTTATCAACTAACGATGCAATATTTTTACATGTTTGAAATATTGCAGGTGAAACACCACAAGGCTATGTGGTCCAATGGTTGTAAATTTCGAATAAAAAAGTTGGATGACACGAAGAAAACTTGTGATTTTAGGATAACTATAGTCTTTTAGGTGACTAATGTTTCATCTAGAAGTGACATACATCCAAAAGTCTCATATAATCGATACTATGGGATTTTGGATGATATACTTGAGTGTGACTTTAAGTCCTTCAAATTAGTTTTGTTCATTGTCCAATGGTATAGGCTACGATTGAATGAAAATGATCCCGAGAGAACTATTATTGAACATGATAATGGATTTCCATGGTTAATACAAGGTCGATCGAGTGAGCTAGAAATGAGCCCTATGTTCTTCCAAGCCAATGTGAGCAGGTATTTTACTCGGAGGTTCTAGGTAAACCAGGTTGGTCATTTGTTGATAGACATGATCAAAGAGGAAGGCCAAAAAAGTATAATATGGTGGAAGAAGAAGATACCGAAGAACTAGAAGATGATGTAGATGATGATTAGGATCAACAGTTAGTTGATGATGTGCCTGATGAAGATGTCGAAGAAGAGGAACTAGATATTCATGATGATGTAGGAGTTAATGTTCATGAAGATGATATCCGTGTGGATGATGACATTATCAAAACTGATATCAATGACCATGATGATGATATGACCAATTCTTACAATGTCGAATCTAGATCACATGATGCAAACAAAGAGTTGGATGAAGAAGAAGATCAATGACATTGAAATGTATGCGTTATGTGATTATATTATCTATTTGATATTTATTTCTTGATAGAATTATATTTGACTTATATGGCTACATAATTAAATCATGATGTACTTTTTAATGTTGTTAATTCATGATGTTACAACTATTTTAGCTCTCCTAGAAATTTCCATATGATCAAATCCTAATTACTCTAAGACTATTTATGATTAGATATTCTTTGATCATACCTTTGGTTATTTCATTCCCAAAAAATTAGCATTTCCTCATGTTGACCCCACATAGTGACATGTGACATTGTATGCATATATTGCTTTCTTGTATATATTATAGTTTTACCATCTTATACTATTGTATGCTTGCATGGCTTCTTAGTTAATATATATATTTTTATTATTGATATTTTTGATATTTTCTATAAGTTATTATTAGATGATACACATTGAATTCCTTTTATTTTATTTTTATTTGAAGATAAATAACTAATTACAAGGATAATATAAAGAAGATATATCTATATATGTATCATTTATGAGTTTCTAAAATATTTTACTTCCATGTCAACCACTTTCTTTACTTCAATTGAGAAACATAATACCTCTATAATCTTGCATTTATCAAGTGTCAATAAAATAAAATTCAAGTACTTAGCTATCAATTTTCTCTTGATTGATCTAGTAATAATATACTAGCCAACTAATACTCATCCAATGATATCGTCTTGCATTGATTTATGTTATAAGGTTTATCTTGTAGGTTTAAGGTATGAATTTAAGGTTCTTACAATGAATTTTCAACCAATGGTATTATTCTATCCTATCTCTACCATTCTAGTTCTAAAATAAAACATACAAATCAAACTTAACTAGAAATCACTTAAATATTCCCATCATTTGGAGAAAACTCTACAATATTCCCATCACTAAAATGAAAAATATAATAAATATAAATAAGGTTAGTATAAATCTTAGGAATAAAGAGAACATAATTGATGCAACCATCTACCAACTATATATTTCTTGATCCTAAAACTAAAACTTGTGGAGATTTTTAACCTATTTACTAAGAAGTGTTACTATTAGAAAGTGAAGAAATAAAATGATTCATATTATGTGAAGAACCTAAATAAAGTATCTAGCTAGAAAATGGTTTATGTAAAGCCCAAGTAGAAAGGGAATAACCTTTATAAGTGGAAGAAGGTTTGGAGATAGAAATTTTTTTCTACTACATGACTTACTCTAATGTCTCTACCATCTTCCAACACCTAGATTTAACATGCCTAAGTTTTCCATAATAATTTCACATGTCACTTGACTTCTTCCTTGTCTTGGAGCAAGACTCACTAGTCTTAAAAGTGGGAGATGTGGATTATTTATTTGAATTATATATATTTTTGGATGGAGATTTACAATATAAAGTAGTTTTTAAAAAATATTTTACCTATTTTTACCTTTTCTATTGGAATATTGATCCATTAACGCTTGACTTAAAACTAGGAAGAGAACCCAATTATCTAAGTTTGGAATGATTCCTATTTAGGTTCTCATAGAAAATATCTAGGGCAGGTATCTTAAAGTTAGTTCCTATTCCATTCATGGTGAGTCAAAGGTAGAGGAGAACACCTAAAAAGGGCCCTTTACCTTAGAAAAATTCAAGAAGATACATTCCTTATTGAATTTTTATTTTAAACTAACCTTCAATTCAATAACAATAACTTGAATTTCTTAAATAAATCCCAATCAAGCAATGAACATCATGAGAAATATATATCAAGTTTTATTCTAATTGTAATGCATAAAACTCATTAATGCTACCAAATAGATCATGAAAATCATCATTTACCTTTTGAGGTGTTGTGCACTCCACAATATAAAAAAAAAGTTACCTAAATCATGTAATCCAATCAAACCCATGGCTTCACCATTTTTTTTGTAAATATTTTTTTAAAAATCGTTAATACATATAAGTGGTTCAATAGCTAACATTTACCATAGAACCTTAGACTTTTTCCTATCTTTAATTTTTGTGTGATAACTATGTAGGGATAACATCTCAATAGCCCTAGATTCATCTGTTAGGACAACAAATACCAAGAGAGAGAAAAGGGCAATGGGCACTTAAATTTTTCCTTTTAGCCCCTCAAACGAATTAATACACAAGGTAAATTTTAACAATGGAAAATAAAAAATCAACCATTAATAATGCAATTTTTTTAATAATTTATAGGAAAATAGGCTTGTCAAACAAAAAATGGAGGTTACAAGTAGATTCCTTGTATTTTCTAATCAATTTAAAGAAGTTATCCAATTTTGACTCATGGACGAAGGTTATTTGAAGCACAAAAAAAATTAACAAGATGGTTCAAATAGAAATTACTATTACCTAGATTAAAACTAGTAAAAATATGTGGATCATACTTTAGAGCTCAAAAATATCTTTGTAATAAGAAGTATAAAATATGACATCATAGGAAAAATTTGTGTGATTTTGAAAGAAATAGCCTCAAAGGGATGAAAAAGGGCCCCTATGGTATATAAGGATGATGCTTATAGGTGGCCTTGGTCACTAGTGGAGTGAGAAAATGGTTGAGATACCTAGTAGAGTAGAGATTACCAAGGATTTCCAATGTTGGTGATAGTCCCAAGTGGCCGTGTTCAAAAAATATTTAGTTCTTATGTGCTAGGCACTAAATATTATCACTACATGGGATTCTATGAGGACTATAAAATAAGATCTACCACATAAGATAATAACACTAATAATCTTAAGTAAACCTACTCGTAGTGTGGCATACCCTACAACCACAAATATGTCAAGAAAATTGTGAAGTACCTATGGTTACGACAAGGGAATATAGGGGGTCCTATGCCCAATGGGGAACCCTATTTACACCTAAGATAAGTATGGTGCTCTATGGGTAATTTCATACCCTATATAAAAGATATTAAACAAAACCTAAAAAATTGAAAATCCCTTCTCTGTACACCATATATGTGTGTTGGTTACATCTACCAAGGAAATATGTGAGTGACACAAAAGGATGCAAAAACGGTACAACATCAAAATAGATGTACAAAAATGCATACACCATATGGACTAGGAAGCCAAAAAGGGTATCCATTCTTGAAATAAATCTAAACCCTATGAATATTACAATTTGATTTTGGAAAATTTGAGCCTTTTGGACTCAACATTGATTTGAAATTTAGGCTAGGATACACCCAAAAACTA